>NMRB01000416.1:311559-363576 GCA_002633025.1 Notospermus geniculatus
TTTTGAGGGTTTACCTCCGATGCCTGAGCCAGCAGATACGCGATCTTTGACGAGTTCACCCTCCCCGCCATTACCTCCCCCACCTTCATACGCCGACTACCAACCCCAGGTAGGTTGACCACACTGGCCGTCGTCTTGGTTACCGAACACGAGAGCTCGTCTTCAGGACTACCATTTGTGCACCCATTCCACCATTTTTCATTTTTGGCTATTTGAATTCTTGCACTGTTTTCAAGTTAGCTTGCTCCATCTTCTGCCTTCAGAATTTAGCTGGGCAAAGGGTGACATTCCATATCAATTCTAACTTAATTTCCCATGCTTTAGATATCTTAGGGTACCGGTAGCCTTTGCTGCACCTAGATAGGGTTTGAAGGATCTACCAGGTAGAGTTGGTCACCTAAGTGGTATAAGGGAGCATATCTGTCGAGTCCCAGGCCTCCCAGTTCATGAAATGAGGGCAGACATTCGTGTCGGTCACTCCCGGCCTGTCTCTTTGGCCGACCGAGTCCTGGACACACGTGCCAGTGTGGTGTTGATTACATCAGGGACACCATTGCTGAAGTTTGATGGCAAGAAACCCACCCGATAGATGGTTGTGTGTGCAAAGTTGGGACTATGAAGTGACGACTCGACCGGGAATGAAACCCACGACCTCTGGGTCTTGACTCTGATGTTAAGCACTGCACCACTGCACTTCTCGAACAAAATAATACACTGTACTTGTTTTCTCTTTAGGAGTATGAAGGATCAGGTTCATCCCTGCCTCAGTCGCCGACCGTGGCGCCACCACCCAAATTTGACTCACCGTGGGAGCTCAGAAGCCCTGATACGCCACCTGCTTTCAGCCAGCCGCAGCCGAAGAGTCGGCAACTACCACAGGAACATGAACACCAGAGTCGGCAGTTATCGCCAGATCGGCAAAGACAACTAGGATTACCAGAAGGGAAGGACTGGAGAAATACAGAAGTGTAGAATACTCTTTTTGTTGACTTTGCTAGTGTTCTGTATATATAGATCCATACAGGAAGATATGAAGAACTAGTAAATGCTTTTACTTGAACTCTGCTGTACAAATGCATTGGCGGGCCCTGTACAAAACTGTAGTAAAAGCATTCACTAGGTTTTATTGATAGCACTAATGGAATGACAACTGGTACAAGGTAGAAGGAAGAGTATACATGTATATAGGACTTCTTCCATTCCATTTGCGCCATTTACACAGTACTCGGACACAAATGAGATATAGTTTGCAAGGCGCATCAGCTTGTGGCAAAATCGTCGTAGCGACTTGTTAAAATTAGAATATTGTTTTGAGATATAAGTAAAATACTTCGTCACATTGTCAGATTCTGCACAGCCAAGAATTCTCGTCATTTCTTGGAGTTTTTCTACTGGTGTGACTTGTCCATTCAACAAGTTCGTGTTTCTAGTAGGCTTATGTATTGAACTCATCTGCCAGTTCTTGGTTTATTTTCATTCTCCACCAGGGCAATAGCCATTAGGATTTTTACATCTTGAAATATCGCAGACTACAGTCACTCTGCCTTTCGAATACGCCAGGTACCGTTATAGCAGAAGGCGTAGCGATATGAACACTTGATGGTCCAAGATTAGATTTGTAGGCCTACTGGTATTCAAATTATTGCTAATAGAGCCCAAACATGCGTGAGGGACAAGGTTTTTAATGTTAAACAGGGTATTCTTCACTTCTTTTGCCTGATCACTTGATGAACTAACAAGTTCATTTCAATGTATCATCAGAATAGTTCATTTCAATGTATCATCAGAATAGTAGAAATCGCAATCATTACGACTACAATGCCGGTACATTTGTTAGAGTAGAAGTTACATCAGTACAAGCAGGAAGAGATTATTCCTCCTGGTACGATATGTAGGGTACTGCTTATGATATCAACACAATACAGGTAGCAATAAGGCCAAGTATCTGATGTCTCACTCAAATGAAGGGGGGGGGGTAAGGGAGAAATGGTTTACATTCACAGCAATGACGATACCACAAAGGCTGAAATCAAGCAAGCTGTTAAGTGATGAAGAGGGATTGTTCAGCAATAGTTGATGATTTAATGGGTGGGGGTGGGGGTCAGAAGCCTTGTTACTTATGCGGGACTGATGACATTGTAAGGTCACAAATGAGAGGCCTTTCAAAACTTATCTATAGCCCTCGTTACACTACATAAAAAACCCGTGTTGAACCCGGGTTTTTTCTGACCACACCTGTTAAAAACGCGGTGTAATAACCTCCTCCGAGATCGAACGGTTTTTGGAGGGCTTAATTTAGGTCCCCGTCACAAAATTTGAGTAGTGTTGACGGGCACCGGGCCTCAGGAGGGATTTTTCACAGCCGGGCTAGACCCGGGTGTCAAAAAACCCGGGGATTTCTATGTAGTGTAACCACGGCTTATTTGTTACATTGGATGACTTCGTGGTTTCAATTGGTCTCTGCAGTGAATCAGACTAGTAACACAGAAGTTTCATAATGCACCAATTTTAAGCTCGTTATGGACTTTGGTTTTTTGTCCACAGACTAGTTCTATATCACCCTAATAATGGCACACATTTTCAAGATATTTTCGTCTATTTTATTCCAATAACGAGTGGGTATGAGCTCTTCCTGAATTCTTCACCTGCAGACGATGACATCATTGTGCATTTATTTCAGTGCAGTAGGCCCTAGCGTTCATTTCAGCAACAAGTGTTCTCTATCTGAGGAAGAGTTTAGTTTTGTTTTTGTAGTATCTTTCAGTATTTGTCTCTCTCTTCCATGTTTGACTTGTAATCTTGCCTGGAGTGGGGGAACCCGCGTGACAATAGATGGCGCAGCAAGTATAAGACCTGAATGACATAAGGACGTCACTTTTTTCACAGTTGACATCGCGGCGTCAAAACACCTGTGTACATTTTTCCACACAATTTTCTGCGGGATTTTCCCCAAAAGACGTTGTCGATATTGGCATCCTGTGGCATTTCTGACAAAACAAAGCAGTGATATATGGAGAACATTGAAAATGAAACCTGGGGCTGTGCAATTTAATCAAAATCAAACAAAACAGAGTTTTTTTGAGGGCAAGAAGTAAATGGAAATACTGTTAGAAAATCGGACTTCCGGATCTTATACTGACAGCCCCACGTTGTGGCATTAGTTTGCAGGTTCATCATTAGGTGAGAAGTTGACCGAAGCATCAGTTGACTTCATCATACTGTTTTACCTAGGCCTACAGGCTGCTCAGAAAGATACGACACCAAGATACAGTCAAGAACTTCCAGTGTTGGTTTCTGAAAACCATGCCAACACTTTGTGCTGCGTAGATACAACACCAAGATCATGCTGTGTACGGCGATACTTTACTGTAGTTAGTCAAATCCAACATTGTTACATTCATACACGGGTACATTTAGACCCAAGTTTGTGAGAGGGAGGAAGATAAGGCTTGCATGCAACATACCAGAGAACATTCAGAATTCATTTCAGACACAAGAAACAACCAGCTTGCAAAAACTAAATCAAACATGTTGAACAATCATACAAAATAACCAAGACATACAAATCGGAGGGAAAAGTCCTAGCTATGAACATGAGCAAATGTCAGGGGACTGAATAGGACAGGGCCATAAGGAGGGGATCAAATCAATCCAACAACAACTGCTTCCATAATTGTCTTTTTTCTTTTTAATACAAAAATCATTTCCAAGGCATAGATGAATCATTAGCAATGTACATTCCAACAAGCACCAAAAAATTCCCTTGCATTTTTAAAACAGGCAATAATATTGATGGCTGATGGGTGGGGCAACAGCTGAGAATTTACAACCCAGTTACGAACATCATTCCTGGGAGCTCATCTCAGTGAATCCCATGCTCCAGTCAGTCCCACATAAAACCCTACCACAGATTCTTTGAGAAGGGTAGCTGAAGGGTGAAACTGAGTTCAAAAGACCAAAAGCTAACTTGGGTGGTGTGGGGGTTCAGAAAATTTGGGAAGTAAACATGCTCAGCTCCTTTCCTAGCTCTCACTTCTCTTATACCGTACAGCGGGGAAAAATGTGGTATTTTCCCAAGGTGTATATAAAGCTTCTGTTATCGGGCCTTGTAGGATAACACAAAAGGTCAGGATATCACTTGGAGTATATCAAGGTGTCAGATATTTGATATCGCCTGTATTAGTTCGTTTGTGAGTTTAAATCTTGTACGTGTTTCATCCAATGACATTCATGGTCTGTAAATACTACATACGACTAGTTTCTTGTGTATTTCTAAGTTAGATTGTCTTGGACCAATGATCAACCACTGCACCGATAAAACTGGTCACATAAAGTTGAGGTCACTGGTCACATTTAGATGTACATGTATATACTGACTGAACCAAAGTGTGACTGACCATTGTACATTTTGCACTTGTCATGCATGCATTCCTCTTTGTAAAAGGCAGTAGGGTGAACAAGGGAGTAGCTGGCCAACATACAGTAGTCGACCACCCAATTGATACACCATTATTTTGCAGTCGAGTGTGGATGGCGAACAAATACCTGTCAATAGGTGGCCAACCACTGCATGGTGGCCAACTACTCCCTATTACCGGTACGTCAGTTCACCATCTACCCACAGATCACAAGTGATGCTGCCATTTACCGTTAGAGGGCAGCACTTTACTCCACTCAAGAACAGCAGGGGCATGGTTGATTAAAATAATAGCCATACTTTACAAGAGAGTATAAACTAACATCATATGGTAGGCTTTACAAGAAGCTAGGCCGGGTAGCTTGTGTTATATCAAAAGATTCAAGTGTATAGGAAAAGTCCAGAAGGAAATGATCCTCAATCTCCCAGAGCAGGGTTTTTACCTCACTCTTCATCCAAGAGGAGCGAGACCAAAGCCTTGCTGCATGTACATTATATGGGAGGATAATCATCCTGGTCATTCCTTGCTTGGCATTCTTTCAGGCAACTGATAGTTAGTGCTGAACTTGAGCAACAGCCAGGCACTGGCTGGTCATGTATCAGGGATTATACGTAGTTTAATGGCTATTGGTTTGGTGACACAATACCATGGGTTCTTATATACCGGTAAATACATGTACCTGTATATCAGTGATTATTGGACATGGGTCAGTAATCTACCAGGAAGTGATAGATACTCGTTTCAGGATTACATGTACAAAGCTCGGCTGATTCAAAGGAAGTTTGTTTAGATATGATATCTGTTGTGACCAGATATGAGTAAACTTTGGATATTGTGTTGAATTACACTCAGCACTTCAAGGGTCTGCTCTGAGGGGGTTCACATTAAATAATACGGAATGGAAAAATCAGTTGTTTTGATACACTTGTTGTGGCTCTGGCTAGGCCTAGAAAAATTGGGTTACAACACGCAGGCCTAAGTAGAACTGCCAATACCCTTTGTGTTCAGTGAAATCGAGGGGTAGCTGAAGCACCTTACGTTTATTGTTAAATTTCTCAGTGAACAGATTAACATGGAATTGTTCCGAGCCCATAACGGGCACATCGAGAAGGAACAACATGTGTCTTTCACAGTCATTTGAATGTGTCATACAAGTAATATACCAGAACCTGTACTGATTTCTGCAACTACTTAATGTTCATTAATGTTCTTTCTCATGATCAATAAAGGAAGTTTTGTTTATATCATCTTTTTTTGTCTGTGGTTTAGGGGCCTCTTTCCTGTTACCTCTTAAAGGACCACAGTATTGCTTCCCAATCCTGCGTTACACCTACCCGCGTTAAGGGGAGACCTCTATTAACGACTTGGTAAACTACCGCATGCAACTAGTCTCGCGCAGCCAGCTGTTTCGTTCCGCAGTACTGCTACACAAACTTGTTCGATCCCCTGCGGCTACAGTGGTCCTTTAACAACGGCTCTCTTCATCCCTGCCATTGTACTATAGCGGTGACGTCTATGGGAGGGGGGAAGGACTACTTCATTTTTTCTGCTCTCAGAGGCATGAAGCTCCAACATACAGCACTTGTTCAGTAGTCACCGGTATACGAAACGATTTCTCATCCCAACTACAGTAATAATATAAAATAGAAATCGGGTTTCAAAGGTGAAAGACATTGCTTCCCACCAGATTCGAACCCACGGACCCTCGCATGAGGCATCAATCGCCAGCACTAAGGGCCAACAACTACAGTAATCGCCAACAACTACAGTAATGGTGGAGACCTCTATTGGGGAAGATAGCTGGTTTCAAAGACATTCTGCATACCAGCATCATTCAAATGCAACTTTGAAATCACCCAGTACATACAGAGCTGCACCCTGTATTTACAATTCCCACGTTATATACAAGAATTTACAAAAAAAATGTAATGAGAACTCGCAAGTTATATCAAAATAAAATATACAATCTTATTGTGTCTTGCATATCATTAAAATTTGACAGTAATTATTTACAAAATACAGTTAAAACAGGATTAAAATGGATTGTTGATTATGACGTGGAGAAAAAATAAGGGTATGCATTCAATATATAGACAAGTCAAGCATCTCTAAATCTATTATACGGACTGAAACGGCAGAATTAGTAAGTAGGGGCCAGGATATGAAGCCATGGTTTACTCGGACCAAAGGACCAATGGCCGTCACTCATTAATCATGCACTGATCAAGGCCATGTATATTTTGCATTTCATGGTCAATTTATAATAGAGCTTGTGCTCTATTACTCATTTCATTATGACGTCACCTTTGACCGGTGATCCACCGTGCTGATGTTGATGACAAAGTGTGGCACGTATTGATCACGCTATGGTTTAAGTCACACACACACTCCATGTGCGTCGAGGACAAAGTGTACTATGGCGGTCGACGACGTCATTTGACCTTGATGGCAGACTTTTTCTGTGATCACAAGCTCTATAAATAATGATTCTACCCTAACTCAACAAAAATTCATTTGATTTTTTAGTACATTACTGATTAGGGGCTATACCCCTTTGTATACGGACCCTGTCCCTTTGTCTACCATAAGACACACAGTGAGCAATTTTTCATACAAATTTTGAGGAAACAAATGACACGTAGCACCCTTTTCGAGACTGGATTTCTTGCATGATGAAAAAGAGATCTCAGAGATTACTAAAAAACTTTCAGGAAAGTGAATTTAACAGCAAAAACTAGAGTATACCAGCAAAGATCAACAACCAGATCAAAAAATAAAGCTCCATTATCCAGTCAACCCACCGGCATAAATTAAAATTAAAAAAATAACTTAATATGGTGCAGAGACCAACCCGCCTTTAATACCAAAATTAACCTGAAGAGCAATTTGAAGAACAAGACTGCATTCGGTGTGCATTTAGCATATTGTTTGTGCATTTAGCATATTGTGTGTGCATTTAGCATATGAATCATTAAAGTAGCTTGGATAAAATAAAGTTTTGATCTACAATAATGCAACAATGGCAATTAAAATCAATCACGTGGAGCTTGTCTCAGGCTCTTTTTTCCTGCATGGTCCCAGGTGCTCACCCAGACCTCAAATGGAACCTTTCAGCAGAACTTACAAAATGGACCACGGTGTAAGCCCTACAGGGCCTTCTTGCCATGCAATCACAAAATTGACCACGGCGTAAGCCCTACAGGGCCTTCTTGCTCTGCATTCACAAAATGGACCACAGCAAAAGCCCTGCAGGGCCTTCTTGTCATGCAGGCTAAAAATCATTCCATATCAGTGGATAGGACAAAGTATGACGCATCTGAGAAATGAACCTGAGTCGCCAGTCTGATCATTTCAAACCATCCACACAGCTCTCCAAGGGAGAGCACCACTACTCCATCAGGCTAACATTACCCATCAAAATTAAAGCTAAAATGTAGGTGGTCTCCATGTAAATCATCATGCAATGTAAATTTCCCAATGGCATGCACTGTCAAATGATTTTCAAATTCTTCAACGCACATCCAACTGGAACGAACAATGAACTTGGCTAATCTGAAGAATTCCTGGTCCCGGTATACCTCTCGATTTCACAGTGTATCCATCAATCTATCTTGATTATTCAATCCCCTGCTTCAGCATCTGACTCGTATCCATTTTCTGCGATATTGTGCAGGGGTACGTATTGTCAGGCAGTTTGACTCAACTGGCGATACTTTGCAGTGCGACTGCGCTTGACCACACAGATGACCAAAGTTTGTAAGAAGATCAGAAGGAATCCAATGCTGGCGATGATTCCATAGATCACGGCTGGAAAAGAAAGAAACAACTAAAAGCATGACGACATGAGATACAACAGGCTAAGATGGCAGCAATACCCCTCAGCCTGATAATGATATTCTGTCTGTTGAGTGGGAAATGGCCCAGTCAAGATTTTTGGTTCACGGTCACCTGGCGACGGTCAAAGGTGAACCACGGTTAACGGACAAAACCACAACAGTGCATACCTACCAACCCAAGTCGCCGTGCCTACCAAATATAAAGTTCCCACTACAGGTATGTCCGGTAAGTGGGAAATGGCCCGGACAAAATTTTGGGGTTCAATGCACCAAATGGAGGTCAAAGGTCAAAACCATGACAGTCTGTGCACACCCACCAAGGTCCAAGTGCATACCAAATAAAAAGTTCCTGCTGTGTACGGTGAGTGAAAAATGGCTCGGACAAAAGGCAGTTTTTACCTGGCAGTTTTTACATTGGTAAATCCCATCCATACAGGTAACTTCAATAATAAACATCACTGACATCATGACAGAAAAAAATTAATAACCGCAAAATCGTTAGAATAATATCAGAATGTCCATACATATTAAACAGGGTGAAAAAGATTGCTTTGGGATACGTACCCTCTGAAAAGATGGGCTCTTTGTTAACTCTTGGCGCCGCAATTTTACACTCTTCAATGATGTTTTCAGGAACAACTGGCTTGGTAAGCTTTATAATCTTTTCTAATGGACAGCTGAACTCACAACCTAAAATTGGGATGAGACGTGATTTAAAGGACCACGATATGCGATCTCTCAGAGCTATTTAGATTGCTTATGTAGAGGGAGCGATCTAGCGGTGACGGTGGCGCCGTCTGTCGAGAAAAGTGGCAATACTGTGGTCCTTTAACTACTGATCAAATTGATCATGAAAATCTATGAATAAGGGGAAAAGGAGAATTTGTACATTCATCGGTAGCGATTCTGAGAAAGACACAAAGTACACTGAAAACTACTGTGAAAATCCTGGTGGTGAAAGAGAAAGAGCAATCGTCTGAGGATAAATAAAGTGTTACGTCACCTGGGAATGTTAGATTATAAGGTTCATGGTCTGATTCATTCTTGAAGCTGATCTGGACGCTAAACTGGTTCGGCTTGAGTTCGTGAAGTTCAAATATAACACAGGAAGCATATGGAGGGGCTAGGCCATTATACATCCCCAAGGCACTTAATAGAGAGGCGACTGTAGAATCATGCTGGAGAAGAATAATGACTGTAGTAAAATATGAAAATCATGAAAGAGAATGACATACAGTTTCTTTATTTTTTAGGGTAATCACGACTGAAATCTGCTGAATGCTGAGGACACAGTTCTACAGTTTGCAGGCCAGAATTCCATCAACCTCTAAGCACAATATTCAAAGTCATTTCATAGCCTTAAGTTACAGAAAATGTAGTAAAGAGGTGGGGTGTCCAAATATACAAATAATGAGTTGACCTACGGCTGAATATATGATCATTTTCCTATCTTTTTCCATGGTCTTGTTTGCCACCATCTCCCAGTGTGTCAACAACTCCTTCACCAGGGTTCCTGCAAAACAACATTTTATTAATAAGGCACATCTTTTGATTCTGTGATATAACATTCACCCAGGAGCAAGAAATTCAAAAAGACAAGCATATTTTCTGATTGGATACTTCAACAGCCACACAAAGCCATCCTCCTTTTCGCATGTATACATCTATTACCTCCACCTCCAATTAGCCTCTTGAGTTCTGTTGTATTAGCCATCAGAACAAAATCCATGGCATCGAATACTTTTAGCTTCTGCAACACGCCATCGTGTTTCACCCAATCTGGCAGGGTTAAGTTATAAAGAGACTGAAACAAAGGATGTTGAAAATAAGGTCAGGGGCAAACCACTGTGGGACGTACTGGAATTCCTGATGTCTGTGGCTGATAGATATACTGCACAGTGGAATGTCTCTATTAAGGACAACATTCAGACTGGAAAATGCCATCCTCACTGGAGAAGTGTCCTGATTATAGAGGTAAGACTCAACATAAACAGTCAAACAGGCCTTAACGTCTATCTATTTCCTTAAACGGTGTCTATTTGGGCATGTGATTATGATGATAAAGTTGAGTTTACCTCAATGTATAAAATGCCATAGAGCTTCCATGTGTTATTGATGCGTATGGTTTCGATTCCGCTATTCTTCTCCAGATAAGCAAAGAAATCCTGAAAAAGAATCACAAATTGATGTAGCTAACCATCAGTGACAAGCCTTCAAGTTACATGTAAACTGTATTTATCATTATGTGTAGGTACATTCATTTCGTCCAGGGCAGCTGCTAATTACATGTAAATATTGTCCATGTTTCAATAGTACCTGGGGCCAGTTGCACAAAAGTTGAAAAGATAAAAGTCAGGGGGCGGTTGCACAAAACTCATGTTGGCGCTAACATGGTGTTAGCGCTAACTTTTATGTTAGATGACGTCAAAATCCATTGTCGTTTTACGTCATTTAACATGATGTTAGCGCTAACATCATGTTAGCGCTAACATGAGTTTTGTGCAACCCAGCCCTGTTAATTTAACTTTTACTGTTAAAATCCCTAACTTGGTTTTAACTAACATTTTGGGATAAGTTAACGCCAAGATAAACTAACAGTGATTTTTAACTTTTGTGCAACCGGCTCCTGGTATGTACATGTATCACGTAGAAGCATCAAATTGTTCTTTTATCGGGAAACCTTAGTGACCTAATCTTTGAGATACACAAATATTGTCTTACTTTGTTTTCCTTTTCTATATTTTCAACATAAGGAGAGTTCAGGAGCTCATGGTACAACTTGGTATAGCGTGGGCAGACACTATCCCTGGTGAGTAGCTGAAGGAGAAAGGCGTGAGAAAAAAAACAAACTTTCGTCTTTGGCAAAACTATCAAATATGGTAGATATTCTCCAATGTTGACCCAACCAAAACACATGGCCTAAAGGTGACTGTCACCTGGCCCATCTTTTTGCAGCAACACCTGCATAGTAGAGGCCTACATGTACAAGACGACTATTTTTATTCTACATGTATACTTGACAAACATCCTCAGTAACTCTNGTAAATATTGCCCATGTTTCAATGGTACCTGGGGCCAGTTGCACAAAAGTTGAAAAGATAAAAGTCAGGGGCCGGTTGCACAAAACTCATGTTGGCGCTAACATGGTGTTACATGTAGCGCTACATTTGTAACTTTTATGTTAGATGACGTCAAAATCCATTGTCGTTTTACGTCATTTAACATGATGTTAGCGCTAACATCATGTTAGCGCTAACATGAGTTTTGTGCAACCCAGCCCTGTTAATTTAACTTTTACTGTTAAAGTCCCTAACTTGGTTTTAACTAACATTTTGGGATAAGTTAACGCCAAGATAAACTAACAGTGATTTTTAACTTTTGTGCAACCGGCTCCTGGTATGTACATGTATCACATGGAAGCATCAAACTGTTCTTTTATCGGGAAAACTTAGTGACCTAATCTTTGAGATACACAAATATTGTCTTACTTTGTTTTCCTTTTCTATATTTTCAACATAAGGAGAGTTCAGGAGCTCATGGTACAACTTGGTATAGCGTGGGCAGACACTATCCCTGGTGAGTAGCTGAAGGAGAAAGGCGTGAGAAAAAAAACAAACTTTCGTCTTTGGCAAAACTATCAAATATGGTAGATATTCTCCAATGTTGACCCAACCAAAACACATGGCCTAAAGGTGACTGTCACCTGGCCCATCTTTTTGCAGCAACACCTGCATAGTAGAGGCCTACATGTACAAGACGACTATTTTTATTCTACATGTATACTTGACAAACATCCTCAGTGACTCTTCATCAATTTTCCCCAGTATATAATTGAATGAAAGGTTTCTTCCAGTTCTTACATGGTCTTCTTCTAGCGGCACTGTGTGCACTGGAATTGGCTGCCACGGTATCGTAGTGTTCCATATATCTACGCCAACAGGTGGATACAGGCCTGACAGGTGACTCTCAGCACTCATAAGGGTCCGATCAACATCTGTACTTCTGATCACAATCTGTCCAATGAGAAGGGAATCAATACATCAAATATATGTGATTGTGACCCTGTCACCACAAAACCAGTGCTAAGTCGCTCTGAAGTTGGTAGATTGAGACCAACGTTTTGTCAATTTCAGAAGGCCTAGCATTATTGTCTATCTTTTATAACATCTGAGTGATTACATTTCTTCCTTTATCTCCTGGAGTTAATTTGTTAATTTGATTCACCCTGGTTCATATCTTGTGTGACTTAATGCACGTTTTGTTGTTGTGACAGGTCACATATTTAGTTGTAGCTACCGGTAAGTATTATCTAATAATTGCCCACCCCTTGGCATGAATGGAGAATTCCATGCAAGGAATTCTTTGTTGTAAAACCATAAAGGAGTCAAATGATTGCTAGTTACTCCATGGCAGGATACCAGTACTCCCGAGGAAGTGTTCATGAACAGCCAAGCTGTTGGTCAAGATCAATCCAATTGGGCAGTAAATTGGCGAGATCACAGCGATAAGCAATCCCAACGTAATGACTGGACGCGATCAGTACATTGTACATGTACACGCACTTACATTTTTTCTGTTGTATATCTGCGGTAAAAAGCCATCATAGCGCTTTCGAAAATATTGGCCTAATTTGTGATGTTGCTTCATACCAAGCTGAAAAAGATGACAATGACTAAATTCCGGTGGGAGGCAACTGGTAAAATGAAGGAGAACTGGGAAAACAAAGCTTAATCTTCCCTCTTCTGAATGCAAAAATTTAAAAAATTTTGATTATGGCTTAGTGACTTTGGTTCGCATTGAACCAAGTAACTTACTGTTGAGAGCTGTCCCAAACCTTTGGGCCACAGTTTACCATCTTCAATATCTTTATTGTGCGGGTCTTTAGGATATGTTGAGGTCGGAGAGCGATCGCCATGGCGAAATAACTGCAGAAAAAACCATGTCATTGTTATTCATGTGACCAGATGATTCCTACTTGACATTGTCATTGTGTTCCCATTCAAAAAAGTTAGTTATACTGACTAATGTTATTACCATACATAAGGGCAAGCAAAAAAAATTTTTAGTTTATCGTCCGAGTGGTTCTTGAAAGTAGGCAAGGGGGGGGGCACTTTTTATGGTTCCCGATCAATCAGATCGGGAACCATATTGTTTTTGGTCGTGGTGTCTGTGTGTGTGTGTGTGTGTGTGTGTGTGTGTGTGTGTGTCTGTGTGTCCGGTCTGTCACACCTTCATATCTCATCTCCTTGAACAGCTAGAGCCTTGGAAACAAATCCTACCCCTAGGTTTGTCAACCTGGGCAATCCAATGAGCCAATAATTTTCAATCTCAGATGTCTCCATCATGATGTAATCAACATATTATCGGACTTGATATTTTGTCTGTCACGCTTTTATCTGATGGCATAACTCGGCTCCTTCAACACCTACAGCAATGGAAATAAGTTCTACCCTTAGGTTTTCATACCTTAGGAATTGAATGGGCTGATTACTTTTGATGTGAGATGTTGGGATCATGGTGATATCGATATCACGAATTTGATATTTTCAGATAACTTGCCATACTGTCAACTGAGCAACATGAAACAAGTCTTAGTTCATGCCTACTTATCCAAGGACTGGACTATGTTGAAATTCTCAGCCTCAAGTGTCCGGGTGTTCGAAATATCATGAGATTTTGATATATCAAACTTGATAATTTGAAATATCTCTGCCTGTGGTAAAGGTAGAGGCATGATATCACCCATACTTAGGTTATTGAGGATGCCCATTTCGATTATGCAATGACCTTGATGATCAGAGGTCAAGGTCAAGGTCAGAGGTCAAGGTCGAACTTGAAAATTTGAAATATCTCTGCCTGTGGTAGTGATAGAGACATGATATCACCCACACTTTAGGTTATTGAGGATGCACATTTCGATTATGCAATGACCTTGATTGTCAGAGGTCAAGGTCAAGGTCAAACATGAAAAATTGTAATTTCTCTGCCTGTGGTCGAGATAGAGACATGATATCCCCCATACTTAGGTTATTGAGGATGCCCATTTCGATTATGTAATGACAATGATGATCAGAGGTCAAGGTCAAGGTCAAACTTGATAATTCGAAATTTCTCGGCCTTTGGTAAAGGTAGAGGCATGATATCACCCATACCTAGGTTATTGAGGATGCCCATTTCGATTATGCAATGACCTTGATGATCAGAGGTCAAGGTCAAGGTCATACTTTGATAATTTGATATATCTCTGCCTATGGCAGAGGTGGAAGCATGATATCACCCACTATTAGGTTACTGAGGATGCCCATTTTGATTATGCAATGGCCTTGATGATCAGAGGTCAAGGTCAAGGTCAAACCTGATGATTTGATTTGAGCACATCAAAATGGCTGCCAGCAGGCTGCCTGTCATGCCTGTAAGGTCCTCTTAACAAGCGGGAACCATCAGACATTTACAATGTCATCTTGTTATTTTTATTTTTTATTTTACTTTGATACAAAGAAATTACAAAATCAACTCTTCCTGAGCATGTTATGTCACCACCCCGACCATCTAAAAGACTGGATTTTGTCACAAAAGCACTGAAAATGCATGAAGAGAACGCTTTGGAAACTGTTGTTTACAGATCTACCACTTGGCGGCGCGGTGATACGCGGCGCGGCGCGGCGTGAAATTCAGACTGATAAAAAATTAAAATAAATTTGGCACGGCGCCGAAAATTGGCGCGGGCGGAGGATGATAAACTAAAGATTTTTTTTGCTTGCCCTAACCAATATTATTGCACTAGTCCACTGACCCTCAGTTGACCCAGATATCTTACTTAATTAGACGTCATTAACAGGTCATTAAGCCTAGTAGATCTACTTTCATTTGTGACATAATTTCATGTGATTGTTAGAACTAGGCCAATCGCTATCAGTTCATTGGTTTCACTTTTGCACAACAGGCCTAAACAAACCACGTTACAGGCCTTTACATTTGAGGGGAGCTAAAATGTGCATGCGCCTCACAAACAATAGAAAGTCTATTGTTTGCGAGGCGTATGCACATTTTAGCTCCCCTCAAACGGAAAGGCCTCAGGACATTAGGCCGAGCCTCCCTTTTAAAAAAAGGAGGCTCAGCGACTGTACCAGTATGCCACCAGCCACTGGTGGTGCCGTGAACAATAGGAAAGATATTGACAGGCCTAACAAATACACACAGGCTAGGCCTACGGTATGTCGTACGACTTCAACATGTTCAACCAGGCTACATTCTACAACGACGAACGTCAATCAATCCTTTCGTCTTTTTTCGAGGAAAAAATTGATGAATTTTCGTGAATTTTGGGAGGCACTGATCCCTTGCTTATGCTGATCTGGGATTCTTAATTCGTTTTCCAATGAGGCCCGGGCTTGCAGGCCCTTCAATTCAAAGTGGAGTCTGCCAATGACGTAGGCCTATACTACAGGCCTAGGCCCTTCAGTGCATTTACACGTGCACGCAGCACGCATTGCAAGCACGTGATGTACTGTCGTCTGTGACCAGACATGTGAAGTGATGTGTTGTCGTCGATTGTCAGATAAAACGTCATTTTGATTCGGGCCTCAAAGCCGTAAAATCGAGCGATACCTACTGTGTGCACTAATCTTAGAGTATGTGGATATTTTGGAGGTTGTGCGGTGCCCGTAGAAGAGAGAACGTCGACAAAGGAGAGGAAAATAACGAACGCAGCAGAGACACGTAGCACGTCCATCTTCGGAAGACGCGCACCAACTTCCAGTGGCGCCTCCAGTGGGAAGGTGATGAACTTCATTGGGTCTTTGTCTTACCGCGATCCACCTAGCGGAAGATCGCTGTACCAATCTATGCCTACTTTCTGTTTCCCGCCTCGACCTCCTCTCAGCAGGCGGCAGGCGGATTGGAGGTTGCAGACTCCTCTGCTATCATCAACCAACGATTTTTCGTTAGCATTGGCCAGAATCAGTATCTCAAAACATCTGGATTTTGAAGTTTTCCGGGGGTTGCGCAGCGCTTCAGAGAAGAAATCACATAGACTATAATGTCAAAAGCTTCTCGAGGGAGAAGGCCAAAAGCCTCACCATGCTCACCGCTCAAAAATTCTCTGGTGGTTTTTTTTAAGAACTGCCGAAATCGCATATTTTTTTGCATTAAAGGGGCCTATGCCAAAATTCGATATTGCTATAACGCTGACCCCCCGCCGCAAAGCCACCAAACTACACCCTTTCTAAATAAGGTCACAGGGTGTTTTTTTTCTAAAAACACTCGCCGGGTCCTAGTGTGACCCTTATTTTCAACGCTCTCTGGGTCTGTGAATGTCTGCAGTTTCAGGTCTAGAAACTCTGATCATCTGCATCCAGGCTGAAAGTGAAAATGGATAGGCCGAGGCCCTATAGTAATACGCACTAGGGAAAGTTACAATCTCTAGTTTTCAATCTGTGCAAACGTATTGTAGGCTATCTTTCGTTTTAGAGAGGGAAGGGGTGGTTTCCTTATTTTTTTATCCGTGATATACACGTCCCCGGGTACACGTCCAGCCAGGGCGTACCCTGTCTCAGTAAATATCAAATAGCGCTGGGGGAATCAGGCCTAGTTCCAGCCCTGAAGTCACCTTGTGAACCCTAGTGTCGCCGCGAGGCTTGTTTTATTTCTATCCCTTTTCCCACCATGTGGTCTCTTTTCTGCCATTGACACAAAAACGCTTCGAAACGCATTGGCGTTTTTTCAACAAGCTGCGCATCATGAGTGGAGTCAGGTTCAGCGTCATCGCGGAAAAAAGTCTTATTTTAGACTTCTAAATCTGATCTCATTTTTGTAATCATTTATCATTGATATATTTAAAGCTGCATCTCAAGGGGTGAATCCAATTTCAGTGGTATTTATAAACCCTCTTTGTCAGACGAGCGGTGCTGCCTGGGGAAGATTGAAAAGATGTCTCGTCTGTCTGACACAAGTGTCCAATGTCTGCCGCCGTGACGACGCAGTTTGCGCCAGTTCAGTGTTCTTCATGTTCAATGGTAGCTGCACGTCCATGAAAGCCTCGTCTGCCACTCGGATCTGGAGGTGGAAATAATGTGAAAGCTCTGATGAAGTTCACGAAGAACGATGGGAGATGGATTGAGATTAGTTCCTTAGACGTCCATCAGATGTCAGCACCGTTTGTGCGCTCCCGGCCCACGTAGATCCCAACCACGTGGTCTTCTGTCAACCCAATTCACATTGTGGAGAGCGGTTTTTGGTCACTGTTTTCATTCTGAATGCTTGGCTCCTACCATCCACGATGTTAAATCGGAGCCTGGATTCGGAAAACATAACACTGCACTCGGTTCTATGGCACCAGGAGGAGCCGACACCGTCAGGCGTGCCACGAGAACGGGAAGTCGAGTTCTCCTTTTATTCCATCCCAACGATTGTTGCAATCGGTTTCCTTGGCAACACTCTCACTGTCTTGGTAACGATGCAGAAGAAGAATCGCCATCTCCCAGCATCCTCGTATATGGCCGCATTAGCCGTATCCGACAATGTCTCGCTCCTCTCCGCTCATCTGCTGCTCAACTGGATGATCTATCAATTGAATTTTGGAGCAGGAACTTGGTTTACTGACTCTGTAAGTACGTTTCAATTTAGGCCTTCCCACCAGTAGGCCCAGGCCTAACGCGACCCGCAACAGAAAACGGAAATACTAAATAGGAAGCTGAACTAAATGGTACGCCGGGTAGGCATTCAGGGTCAGCTGGGAAATTACACTGAGCTGGAGAATTGCAACTGTAGGCCCTACACATGCCCCATCAATCATTGGGCCCGCCAAGAAAGTGTAGTCTCTATCACTAACAACTATGCCTAAATGCAGGGTGATACATCCATCATAGGCCATGTTTTTTTTGCATTCGTCGGCCTATAGTATCTTCATTTTAGGCCTAGAGGGTCGTACATTTCTTCAGCACAAGAAGGCTCGTAATTCATTGTTGTAGCTCACTTTGATTTCTAAATCCAGGTTTGCGGATATCTATTGTTCATCATTTACTGGGCCGGACACGCGGACGGCTGGATCATCGTTGCTTTCACCTACGATCGTTACGTTGCTACTAGCGACCCTCTCAACGCCTCCACACGTTGTACCAAAAAGAAAGCAAACATCCTCCTCAGCTTTATCATCATCGCCACGCTCCTTGCCAACCTGTGCACAGTTTGGCTGGGAGAAGTCTCCATTTTGTCTGCTGATGAACCTTTAATGTGTTTACCCTCCTCCGGACGGGTCCCTTATTTAGCTGATGTTTACAACTGGGTGGAATTCGTTGTCGGCGCCGTTGGTCCATTCGCCTTTCTCCTGTATTTTAACGCCATGATCATCGCCAACGTCCGAAGCACAGTCAAGGACGGACTGAATCGAAATCTCGGAGGAACGAGAAAACACGAGGATAGAGAAAGCACGATTTTAACGCGCATGCTTCTTCTTGTATCTTTCATGTATATTGTCCTAAATCTTCCTTTTCGTTTATACAGGAATCTTTTCCTGGTAGTAAGTTTTCATGCTCATAATACGAGGTTTGTTTTCGACGTCGTTCTCAACATTCTTTCCCTGAATTATGGCATCAATTTCTTTTTGTACATACTCGGAGGTGGAAAGAAATTTCGTTCAGATCTCAAAAGTCTCTTCACGTGCAAAACCTAGTGATTTTCCAGCGAAAAATGACGATTTCTGAAATTTTGCGATGGAAAGTCGGTAGGTAAATCTCGTGAGAATGGGATACAAACACTACATGCTAGTAGAAATAAACTATAGGCCTGAACGGAGTAAAGGGAAGGAAGCGCTCACACTGGAAGTCGCGTTGGCACTGCTTTTTAACGGCCGTTGGCAATATGTCAAATCCAAACCGTCAGTTTTCGGTAGTCATCAGTTTTCGGTAGTCATGAAAACCCCGACACCTTTAAAGATTTAGTTCCAACTGTCAAACGCGTGACAAAATACCCGAGAGTCCCTCCACTGACCTCGCAATATTCCAGATGGCGCCACAAGTGTTAGAGTACAGAATCCATCCCTCTGACACTGTCGCCATGTGAAATATGGCAGCATCACTAGCGGCGCTCAATACTCCGCCGTCAATACCACTATCCGTCATTTTGCCATAGTCAATAGTGAGCTTTCGCAACCGCCCGGTTAGGCCCTACAACAACGTTTATCTATTGTTCGAGTCAACTCACACAATAGATCCGAACGACAACCACAACTTTCCGATCTCTGATTTTCCAATGCCATGAGAGAACTATAGGATAGTGATGATAATTTGTTCGAAGTTTTCGGGGTTAGATCCGCCGGGGTCGTGAAAAAGCTTTACAAATACTTGTAACTGCAACCCTTTTTCTGCGAAACCCAGGATTTACTCCATCCCCGTTCGTTCTTCCTTCTCTCTTTCTTCCTTCTTTCCTCTCATCGATTGGTGCAAGGCCTGCGTGTTTGGCAGACTTCCGGTTGCCGGACATTGTTTTTCGACCCTTCAGAGCCAGAGGTGTGTCAATCTGACTACAGTGATGAGATAAAAACAAGTGGCCGATTGGCACCTCTGCACTGAAGAATGGATGAATGAAACAAACATGAGACTAAAAAGAACCTTTTTTCACGACGTCTGTAATTTAATATGGGACGAAGGATACATTTTCTAAGCATCGCTGATGGGTTGAATTACGGCAAAAAAGACTTTCCAGCTCTTGATTGGGAGACATATTTAAACGGTGACATCGTCGGCAAAGGGCGGGGTACATGGACGTAAGCACTTAACCCGCTACCAAAGCCATTAGTTTAACTTCAGCAGCCGCAGACATCGCTCCAAGGAGAGGCAATACTCTAACCTTGTCTGGAAGCTCGATAGGTGGAGATGATCACGGGCGTGGGCCTGATGGGCGACAGTCCTCTGCCTAAAAGTGGATGGAAACTACCTCGCAATTCTAGAAATGTTTTGGTGAATCTTTTGACTTCAAATGCTACCGATCATCTTTCCCACCATCCACGATGTTAAATCGGAGCCTGGATTCGGAAAACATTACACTGCACTCGGTTCTATGGCACCAGGAGGAGCCGTCACCGGCGTCAGGCGTGCCACGAGAACGGGAAGTCGAGTTCTCCTTTTATTCCATCCCAACGATTGTTGCAATCGGTTTCCTTGGCAACACTCTCACTGTCTTGGTAACGATATGCAGAAGAAGAATCGCCATCTCCCAGCATCCTCGTATATGGCCGCATTAGCCGTGTCCGACAATGTCTCGCTTCTCTCCGCCCATCTGCTGCTCAACTTGATGATCTGTCAGTTAAGTTTCGGAGCAGGAACTTGGTTTACTGACTCTGTAAGTATTGAAGAACGCTTCACTTTCAAACAGACGAAACGTGACCAACTGCAAATAGGCCTAACAAACAGGGCTCGGTTGTTCAGAACAGTTGTCATCTTGACATAGTGCTATTGGCTTTTCAGTTAAGCCGTTCGCAGTTAACGCCACGTAGAGATAACGTCGAAGTAGCAAAGTGCTTTTGAACAACTCAGCCCGGGCTGAACGTGAAATGTACGCCAAGCTATGTATCCTGCCAGATTTTTTAGTCGTGCGTTGTTCCACTAGTATACGTTCTTTAGCTGTAAGCCTACGTTATGATCTTCTTCCCTGTAACTCACTCCAATCTCCAAATCCAGGTTTGTGGATATCTGTTGTTCATCATCTACTTCGCCCGTCACGCGGACGGATGGATCATCGTTGCTTTCACCTACGATCGTTACGTTGCTACTAGCGACCCTCTCAACGCCTCCACACGTTGTACCAAAAAGAAAGCAAACATTCTCCTCAGCTTTATCATCATCGCCACGATTCTTGTCAACCTTTGCACAATCTGGTTGGGATATGTTTCATTTTTGTCTGCCGATGAACCCTTAATGTGTTTACCCTCCTCCGGACGGGTCCCTTATTTAGCTGATGTTTACAACTGGGTGGAATTCGTTGTCGGCGCCGTTGGTCCGTTTGCCTTTCTCCTGTATTTTAACGCCACGATCATCGCCAACGTCCAAAGCACAGTCAAGGACGGACTGAATCGAAATCTCGGAGGAACGAGAAAACACGAGGATAGAGAAAGCACGATTTTAACGCGCATGCTTCTTCTTGTATCTTTCATGTATATTGTCCTAAATCTTCCTTTTCGTTTATACAGGAATCTTTTCCTGGTCATACGTTTTCAGACCCACGACACCAGGTTTGTTTTCGACGTCGTCATCAACATCCTTTCCCTGAATTATGGCATCAATTTCTTTTTGTACATACTCGGAGGTGGAAAGAAATTTCGTTCAGATCTCAAAAGTCTCTTCACGTGCAAAACCTAGTGATTTTCCAGCGAAAAATGACGATTTCTGAAATTTTGCGATGGAAAGTCGGTAGGTAAATCTCGTGAGAATGGAATACAAACAATGAATCTATATAATAAACGGAGTAAAGGGAAGGAAGCGCTCACACTGGAAGTCCCGTTGGCACTGTTTTTAACGGCCGTTGGCAATATGTCAAATCCAAACCGTCAGTTTTCGGTAGTCATCAGTTTTCGGTAGTCATGAAAACCCCGACACCTTTAAAGATTTAGTTCCAACTGTCAAACGCATGACAAAATACCCGAGAGTCCCTCCATTGACCTCGCAATATTCCAGATGGCGCCACAAGTGTTAGAGTACAGAATCCATTCCTCTGACAGTGTTGTCATGTGAAATATGGCAGCATCACTAGCGGCGCTCAATACTCCGCCGTCGGCAGTTCCGATGGTAGGCCTTCACTGAGCGGAGCTTACATCGGGGACCCCTGATTCCGGCCCTTTAAGCGAGTACCGTATCGCCGTTTCCACGCAGAGAGAACTAGGGTAGTGCTGATGACTTGTTCGAAGTTTCGGGGTTAAATCCGCTGGGGTCGTGAAAAAGTCTTACAAGTACTTGCAACTGCAACCTTTTTCTGCGAAACCCAGGGTTTCCTCCTTAATCCCCGTTCGTTCGTTCGTTCTTCCTTCTCTCTTTCTTCCTTCTTTCCTCTCATCGATTGGTGCAAGGCCTGCGTGTTTGGCAGACTTCCGGTTGCCGGACATTGTTTTCCGACCCTTCAGAGCCAGAGGATATGAAATAGAAATCGGGTTTCTAAGATGAAAGACATTGCTTCCTACCAGATTCGAACCCTTCAGAGCCAGAGGTGTGTCAATCTGACTACAGTGATGAGATAAAAACAAGTGGCCGATTGGCACCTCTGCACTGAAGAATGGATGAATGAAACAAACATATCAAGGGTTAAGACAGAACATGAGACTACAAAGAACCTATTTCATAACTTGTGTGACGATGTCTGTAATTTCATACGGGATGAACGATATACTTTGTAAGCATCGCTGATGGGGTTCAATTACATACGGCAAAAAATGCTTTCCAGCTCTTGATATGGAGACATATCAAACAGCGACAAAATATTGGTCGGCAAAGGGCGGGGTACATGGACGTAAGCACTTAACCCGCTACCAAGCCATTAGTTTCACTTCAGCAGCCAGCCGCAGACATCACTCCAAGTAGAGGCTGGGTCGCCGAGGCAATCGAACCTTCTCTGGAAGCTCGATGGAGCTGACATCACCGGCGTGGACCTGATGGACGAAATAGGCCCAGTCCTCTGCCTAAAAGTGGATGCAAAATACCTCGCAATTCACATTTCTATAGAAATGTTTTGGTCGTTCTTTTCACTTCAAATGCTACCGACTATCCATCCTACCATCCATGATGTTAAATCGGAGTCTGGACTCGGAAAACGTAACATTACACTCGGTACTATGGCACCAGGAGTCGACACTGTCAGGCGTACCCCGAGCACGGGAAGTCAAGTTCTCCTTTTATTCCATCCCAACGATTGTTGCCGTCGGTTTCCTTGGCAACACTCTCACTGTCTTGGTAACGATGCAGAAGAAGAATCGCCATCTCCCAGCATCCTCGTATATGGCCGCATTAGCCGTGTCCGACAATGTCTCGCTTCTCTCCGCCCATTTGGTGCTCAACTGGATGATCTATCAATTGAATTTTGGAGCAGGAACTTGGTTTACTGACTTCGTAAGTACATGTATACTCACATACGCTTCAATTTACAAATCTGAGGCGGGCCTAACTGGAGGTATCAAAGAGGGCCTCGTAATTGTTCACAGCAGTTGTCAAGTGACGTAGTAAGGGCTATTGGCGTTTCAGTTACATGCAAGCCCAATGTAGTCACAACGCCAACTCCAGAGATAACGTCAAACTGGCGTTAAACGGTGTTTTGAACCAATATGGGCATTGAAGAAGAACTTGAACGTGAAATGTAGGCAAGCTGTGCATCCTGCATGATGTTTTTTTAGTATTTCTACTAGTACGTGTTCATTTTGCCGTCTTCTTCCCTGTAACTCACTCCAATTTCCAAATCCAGGTTTGTGGATATCTGTTGTTCATCATCTACTTCGCCCGTCACGCGGACGGATGGATCATCGTTGCTTTCACCTACGATCGTTACGTTGCTACTAGCGACCCTCTCAACGCCTCCACACGTTGTACCAAAAAGAAAGCAAACATTCTCCTCAGCTTTATCGTCATCGCCACGATTCTTGTCAACCTTTGCACAATCTGGTTGGGATATGTTTCATTTTTGTCTGCCGATGAACCCTTGATGTGTTTACCCTCCTCCGGACGGGTCCCTTATTTAGCTGATGTATACAACTGGGTGGAATTCGTTGTCGGCGCCGTTGGTCCATTTGCCTTTCTCCTGTATTTTAACGCCACGATCATCGCCAACGTCCGAAGCACAGTCAAGGACGGACTGAATCGAAATCTCGGAGGAACGAGAAAACACGATTAACGCGCATGCTTCTTCTTGTATCGTTCATGTATATTGTCCTAAATCTTCCTTTTCGTTTATACAGGAACCTTTTCCTGGTAGTAAGTTTTCATGCTCATAATACGAGGTTTGTTTTCGACGTCGTTCTCAATATTCTTTCCCTGAATTATGGCATCAATTTCTTTTTGTACATACTCGGAGGTGGAAAGAAATTTCGTTCAGATCTCAGAAGTCTCTTCACGTGCAAAACCTAGTGATTTTCCAGCGAAAAATGACGATTTCTGAAATTTTGCGATGGAAAGTCGGTAGGTAAATCTCGTGAGAATGGGATACAAACAATGAATGCTAGTGGAAATAAACTATAGGCCTGAACGGAGTAAAGGGAAGGAAGCGCTCACACTGGAAGTCGCGTTGGCACTGTTTTTTAACGGCCGTTGGCAATATGTCAAATCCAAACCGTCAGTTTTCGAACGGTAGTCATGAAAACCCCGACACCTTTAAAGACTGTCAAACGCATGACAAAATACCCGAGAGTCCCTCCATTGACCTCGCAATATTCCAGATGGCGCCACAAGTGTTAGAGTACAGAATCCATCCCTCTGACACTGTCGCCATGTGAAATATGGCAGCATCACTAGCGGCGCTCAATACTCCGCCGTCAATACCACTATCCGTCATTTTGCCATAGTCAATGCCCCACTCCACCTCCCGCGGTCTTGTGATCCGAACGACAACCACAACTTTCCGATCTCTGATTCTCCAATATGAGAGAACTAGGATAGTGATGATAATTTGTTCGAAGTTTTCGGGGTTAGATCCGCCGGGGTCGTGAAAAAGCCTTACAAATACTTGTAACTGCAACCCTTTTTCTGCGAAACCCAGGATTTACTCCATCCCCGTTCGTTCTTCCTTCTCTCTTTCTTCCTTCTTTCCTCTCATCGATTGGTGCAAGTCCTGCGTGTTTGGCAGACTTCCGGTTGCCGGACATTGTTTTTCGACCCTTCAGAGCCAGAGGTGTGTCAATCTGACTACAGTGATGAGGTAAAAACAAGTGGCCGATTGGCACCTCTGCACTGAAGAATGGATGAATGAAACAAACATGAGACTAAAAAGAACCTTTTTTCACGACGTCTGTAATTTAATATGGGACGAACGATACATTTTCTAAGCATTGCTGATGGGTTGAATTACGGCAAAAAAGACTTTCCAGCTCTTGATTGGGAGACATATTTAAACGGTGACATAGTATTCGTCGGCAAAGGGCGGGGTACATGGACGTAAGCACTTAACCCGCTACCAAAGCCATTAGTTTAACTTCAGCAGCCGCAGACATCGCTCCAAGGAGAGACAATACTCTAACCTTGTCTGGAAGCTCGATAGGTGGAGATGATCACGGGCGTGGGCCTGATGGGCGACAGTCCTCTGCCTAAAAGTGGATGGAAACTACCTCGCAATTCTAGAAATGTTTTGGTGAATCTTTTGACTTCAAATGCGACCGATCATCTTTCCCACCATCCACGATGTTAAATCGGGGCCTGGATTCGGAAAACATTACACTGCACTCGGTTCTATGGCACCAGGAGGAGCCGTCACCGGCGTCAGGCGTGCCGCGAGAACGGGAAGTCGAGTTCTCCTTTTATTCCATCCCAACGATTGTTGCAATCGGTTTCCTTGGCAACACTCTCACTGTCTTGGTAACGATACCGATGGAACCACCTTACACCCTTCAGAGCCGGAGGTGTCAATCTGACCACGTCAAGCGGTAACAAAGTGGCCGATTGGCACCTCTGCACTGAAGAACAAATGACTGATTAAACTAACAGGATCGGAGAAGGGTTAAAACTTGATGAACCTGAGAATGAAATGGAAAACCTGAATCCTTTTTTCGAGACGTCTTAAGTTTCATTGGGTGAAATGGTCGGATCCAATTTTTAAGTATCACACTTCAGAAAGAAATCTAATGATCGAATTTCACAGCTGCGGAAAAAACTCAATTGCAATCTCAGTTGTTGATGGAGTCGTATTTTAATGGGGTGAGGTAGTACATAATGTACCTTAATCCGTTACAAAGGCAGCCTGCAATAGACATCGTGCCCAACGACGGACTGTGTCCTGAGGCACGTCCATGACGTCTCATCCATTCCAAAAGTATGAATCGTGGGACAGCCGTCTTGATCCGGAAACAATGGTACAGAGAGTAAAAAGGTAGGTTTGGCTACCGTTACGGTCAATGTCTTGGACACAGGACACGAGGCGGAATTAGCACTCCGTCGCCCTGACAAACGTGTTTTTAAGAGGATTTTTCTGGCCCGGTTCAAAGGTTTTGATCGCAATCATCCTCATGAACTTGTCTAACGATGGTAAACTTTCGTCTCACCCCAGGGCATCTTGCCCTGACAAGCGTTCCAAGCTAAATGGAAGGGAGCGTAGTCGATGGGCGAAATGACCGTCGGCCTTCATATGCCAAAATGGCGAACGTCATCATATCATCATCATCATAGGATGCAGAGCTAGTTTGGCCTACATGTATATTTGTTGACGTTGCAAACTCCGCCCCTGTCACGCCATGGCTAATCAACATTTCGCTTTGATTTAAGCGGATGAGCCTCTTCCTCACCGCTGTGTCTTGTTCCTGGAGCAGGATGAGAAGGTTCACCCACTAGGTGATTAATTGAATTTGGTCAGTGACATAGGCCTACATCAAACCACCACGAGGTGGCCAGGCACACGTGACAGTCGACCCCGCGACCTGCGAAGTTGCCTTTTTCGTGGTCAACCTTGTGCTCGAAAAAACAACCTCGGCGATTGAGGGTTTCGTCTCAGGCTTCACGCCAGTGTTTATCGGTTTGATTTCGTGTCACTGGCCTATCTTGTGCTACGGTGACCGCCTACTTGTGATTCTTGACACGGGTAACCACACGTTTTGTTACCGGTTGCAAGTATCGTGGGTGTGTGGTCTGTTCTGAGCCAATGACAGACTAGGCTTGTTCAGTTTTGCGAAAATATCGACCATGCACGGCGGCCATTCCGCACAGATGTTGACTGTTCGACGGCACGAAGGACACTGAGCGCAGCGCCACCATGACACCTGGTAGTCTATCGTATTAAGCAGGCGGCGAGAACAGTCCTGGCGGCGGCGGGTCGTTCAAAAACATGGCGTACCGAATTCATCACTTCTAAATGGCAAAAGTTCTAAGTGATTTCTTCGTGGCTTTCGTAGTTGATCATGCAGCTTTGAGTGCCAGCAGCTGAACCCAAATGACGAACAAACAAACAATTTTCAAGGAAAGTTGGATCTCTATTGCGATCTGCATGAAACAAGCAACAAAAAGTATGTTCAGCGGTCTTATGCGCTTGAGGCAATGGCAATTTCAACCGACAGGGAGAACGGAAATGACGTCACAAGATGTACTAAGGACATGCGCAAGAGTTAGTCACCGTCACAGCCGAGATGAGGGTCTTACAACGTGTATTGTCACAGTAAAATGATGGCAAATGTAGTCGACACGAATCCTCCTGAGAGGATACCAGCAGTCACTGCTGGTATTTTCATTGACATAATATACACGGTCTGCAGATTAATGGAAGCTTATCTGCAGCCCCTAATCGTCGTCGTGGGAGTAGCGGGGAACATTATCGCCTTTCCAGTCCTCTCTCTCCCAGCATTCAAAAGGAATTCAACCTGTGTTTACATGAAAGGAATGGCAGTGTCAGACTCACAGGCTTCACGCCAGTGTTTATCGGTTTGATTTCGTGTCACTGGCCTATCTTGTGCTACGGTGACCGCCTACTTGTGATTCTTGACACGGGTAACCACACGTTTTGTTACCGGTTGCAAGTATCGTGGGTGTGTGGTCTGTTCTGAGCCAATGACAGACTAGGCTTGTTCAGTTTTGCGAAAATATCGACCATGCACGGCGGCCATTCCGCAAAGATGTTGACTGTTCGACGGCACGAAGGACACTGAGCGCAGCGCCACCATGACACCTGGTAGTCTATCGTATTAAGCAGGCGGCGAGAACAGTCCTGGCGGCGGCGGGTCGTTCAAAAACATGGCGTACCGAATTCATCACTTCTAAATGGCCAAAGTTCTAAATGATTTCTTCGTGGCTTTCGTAGTTGATCAGCTTTGAGTGCCAGCAGCTGAACCCAAATGACGAACAAACAAACAATTTTCAAGGAAAGTTGGATCTCTATTGCGATCTGCATGAAACAAGCAACAAAAAGTATGTTCAGCGGTCTAAATGCGCTTGAGGCAATGGCGATTTCAACCGACAGGGAGAACGGAAATGACGTCACAAGATGTACTAAGGACATGCGCAAGAGTTAGTCACCGTCACAGCCGAGATGAGGGTCTTACAACGTGTATTGTCACAGTAAAATGATGGCAAATGTAGTCGACACGAATCCTCCTGAGAGGATACCAGCGGTCACTGCTGGTATTTTCATTGACATAATATACACGGTCTGCAGATTAATGGAAGCTTATCTGCAGCCCCTAATCGTCGTCGTGGGAGTAGCAGGGAACATTATCGCCTTTCCAGTCCTCTCTCTCCCAGCATTCAAAAGGAATTCAACCTGTGTTTACATGAAAGGAATGGCAGTGTCAGACTCAAGCGTTCATTCATATCAGCGTTCCACAACAAAATATCCCGCATGGAGAACTTCAAATGGTTTTGTAACCAATACTTGTTTTGGTATTACCACTCAGGAATAGCTTCCTCAATGATACTTCAGACCATGTCTCTGGAGCGATTCTTGGCGATGCTTTTCCCGCTTAAAGCCAAAAGATGGTGCAGCGTAAGCAAAGTCAAACGACTTCTGGTTCTTATCTTCGTGACCCTTGCAGCCATCCTCTTACCTGTAAATCTCTTACGCACCCACCAGGTGGCGTACAGCGGCTGGCTTTGCCCGTTTCACTTTCCACCCAACATTGCTGGTATTTTTGATCAAGGGATTTCAATATTTGGCACCTACATCCCTCTCATTGTAATCTTTTCATGTAACGCCGGGATTTTTTTCGTCTTGAAAAGTAGCGCAAAACGCAGGGAGGAGCTGACCACTGACTCGAAGTCGTCGACGAACAAACAAGTGGTTCGGATGTTGCTGATTGTATCAGTGACTTTTCTTGTTCTTAAGACTCCAATCTGTGTTGTGAACGCTCTGTGGGCCTTCTACACCAAGGAAGTCACACCAGTAGTGGCGGCCTTTCAAAGGCTCAGCGTCACAACTACGGAGATCATTGACTATTGTAACTATGCGTTCAACACGTACCTCTATATTCTTCCAGTAAAGAAGTTTCGGCAAGAGGTCAGAAACGTCTTCTGCTGTAAAACGAAATCATGAATTTTTAAAGAATACTCAGCAAATATCATCAGATTGGGTTGTTAAATACAATTCACTACATCAGTAAGCCGTCAGGGTCAGATGTACGCAAATGTTCCTTCCCCACTCGCAGCAGCAGCAGCAGCAGCAGCGGTAGGGGCCGTCTGGGCGTATTTCTCGGGACGCTACGCTGGTCAGCTCGTTCACGCTTATCCACCAATTCAAAGAAACGAACCAAGGAAACCATGCAATGTTTACATCATGTAGCACCTTTTATTTTACATCGATATACACTTCATGTTTTTAGATACTGCGTTCGAGTAATACAGTCTTGATGTAGAAAGAAGATTCGCCATTCTAAATGGACTGATATCTTGGGATTACTTTATGAAGAAATGCAATTACATGAATAGGACAGAAATCTTAGTCGCTGGGTGAAGAAAGACGAAAAGATCAACTTTTGGGGACAGCATGGACCATCTCTTGGGTGTTTGGTAGCCAGGTCACAGATGAATCGGTTTTGTTTAGGACAAACACGGAGGATGCTGTTCTGGGCGCACCCCTCGCTGTACGTACACATAGTTCCCTGTGGCTGCACCTAGTTCAGTTATTTCTCCCCGCCTGCCCTAAACTTCATCGGATTTGGTAAAATTCTGACATACCCTGATACCTACAGAAAAGCGTGACTTTTTGCAGGACGCCGGCCAAATGGCCAATATGCTGGTTCAGTGATAGGCCTACATTCAGTTCCACCTGGTTATGACTTCTGCGGGGCCCATATCCAAATTCAAGTATACCACCTATCCATTCCATCCATTTGCGCAGCTGACTTCCCAATATCTTGCACCCCCCCCCCCCCAACTTGAAGACAGCCATCACGAGCTCTGTACACAAAATATCAAAGAGATTCTATACGTACATCGTAAGGAACCAAAACAATAACGCCCGGCGCCACTCAGAGGAAGCCATCGGATTGTATTTCAATCAGAACAATTACCGGCAAATGTTCGGGGCCCAAGAAAAATGGCACAATTACTCTTGATAAATTAACGAATGATACAGTTTAGTGACATCTTTTGTCAGGACATGAAACCGCGCTGCGGATTATGTTTGCTTCATGCATGAGTGATGCAGCATCCTGGAAATATCAGAGGTTCTTAATAGCGCCTCGCTCCCTTCGTCACCGCACTCAGTTTGTGCGGTCACCGCACACAGCTTGTGCGGTCACCGCACATAATTCATGGTGTGGTCAGCCGCGCAATTCGTGTGATCACCGCGCAGTACGTGTGCATTGACGAAGGGAGCGAACATCAAGAAGCGTGATTACCTCAGGATGGTGATATAGGAACAAAACTGGACATCAGGTCGGAGTCCAAGTTGACCATGAGCGGCAAGTTGACAAAAGAACACGACAACAGAACAAAGTGTTATCACCTGTCGGCCAGTTAACGGCCTTGCTGCGGACAAGAATTATGACATGAATTACCCAACCAGTCGTTGGTGTTAAAGTAACCGGGGCTACTAAACGCAGACGTTACTGCGTAGATAAGGAACGGTTGCTGGCGAGTTTGTGAATCTTATGAAGTCTGTGCGTGATTCCTAACCAATGTCCTTTTTTTCTACACGTCGAGCAGTCACACTACCGCCATGTCGATACCTTATGATTACAAAGCCTGGTAAGACGTTCCTGCACGTCGTAGAGAATAGAGAGTAGGGAGTTTTCGCAAAGCCCCCGAAACGCCAAAGCGAACGTCCATCCTTTTGTTTGGTGCTCCCTTCGTGGCATCGAACAATGAGTTTGCCGTTTGCGTTGGCATTTCGGGGCTTGGCGAAAATTTCCTAATTTTTGCAAAGCAACGCCAACGCCGATCCCACTGTTCGATGCCACGAAGAGAGACCGAAAAAAAGGACAGGAGTTTGCGTAGGCCTTTGCGAAAACTCTATCCCGTTCACTGATAAATTGACAGTTGGGGAAGGTATGTTGCGAAGACGGTAGAACTACCCCCGATCGAATCGCTGACGAACCAGGAAGCTGCGGTTCATCACTTTTCCGGCGTATGTTAAATTACACGACGTACTCTGGTACGTTTATGGAACCATCCAGAGGGGTTCTTAATGCTCAACACCTCCGTCACTGCATATTACGCTAAGAGGTCCTGATATCCCCAGGATGTGTGGAAAATTGGGGCACGACGCTGGGTAAGTCATGAGTATGACAAATCTCTCGATACTACTGACGTCACTACTGTCGCCAGTCGGGTTTAAAATGGCACAGCCAAAGGTTAGGTCACCCTGTATCTACCAACAACACTATTTACAGCCGACTCTTTTACTCTCCCTCATCGACTGATGAAAACCGAAAGTTTGAGAAACGCCGTATCTCATGATATGATCCAGTCACACCTTAACTTGACCTTGACAACTTGACCTTGACGTTTAACCTTCAAGGTCAATTCATTTGGAGGCCTCGCTATCGTCTTTCGTTTCGGGGTTATCCGGTGATTCGACACCATTCTGCAAACTTCCCTCATTGTCCGTCTCCGTCACATTCCCATTCTCCACCGGCGTCACCTTTGTTGACAAATCTAATTCTTTATCCTGCGGTGGCTCAATAAAACAGTTATTATTTTCCTTAGGTGTATCTTCAGTGGGTTTATCCTCTTGTTCAGGTGTTTTTTCAGACGTCCCATTCTGTATCGGCCGATCGTTTGGATTCTGTTCCTCGTCTGTTTTCGTGTTTTTGTTTGGCACGTCTGTGGAGTTCGATGATTGGTCGTCAGATTTCGACCGTTTCCGTTTCCGGCCGCCATTTTTCGAGTAGATGGTGTAGAATAATCGAAGCGGTCCTTTCTGTAAATAAAATGGAAAACGACGTAGCATTTACAGTAGGGTAAATATCGAGGAAGTAAACCATGTTTGTAACGAGATACAGGCAGCGTGGACGATCTACGATAACAAGATTCCTCGAACTCAAATCGTATTCTTGATCCTTGTAAAGAAATTACACTGTACATTTTGTTGTAGGCAAAACAATAAATCGGAAAGTCGTCTCCGAATATTTCGCAAATTTTCGACCTCAATCGGGGTCTTAGAAGAGATCCCAGAGGTGAAAGGCAAAACAGTATATTACTCTCTCGCCAGCATCAGAAATGGATCCCGATGCTGACTTCCCAACGATTAAATAGGCCAAATTCTCATGATGATGCAAATGTCGTATTCAGCGCCGGAACTATCGCGTGGCCTTGATTCTGATACGCCATGCACAAACAAAATAAAATAAATAGGTCAAGAAGAAGGTGTCACCATTTATCATTCTAGGTCAAGTCAGGATACCTGGACGAAATTTTATGATAGCGTCCTCGTTGGCATCAACAAATAAGAACGAAGTATCCCCCCCCCCCCCCAAAAAANAGTAGAAATGATTTGATTCCTTTATCGGGGAATCCACCTGTGATTTTCAACCTGATTTTGCGTTGCGACTTGCTTTGAACCTGGGATGCGTTGCAACTAACTGGGCACTCGATCGCCGTAGTGGACTCGCTAGACGTGATTTCCACCAATGGCGAAGATGTGGTCAATTTCAGTCGGCAATCGGTCGGCGACCGGTATCAGTTCCTTGCGATCGTATTCAATCGCAGGTTGCAAAGCAAGTCGCAACGCAGAAAATCAGCAGTGGATTCCTAGATTTATGGTCAAGCGATACCCTTCTGACTCCAGAATCAGAAAGGAGTAAGTCCACTGTGGTGAATACGACTGATAGTTCGTTTAATCCCTACGCCAACCATCACATGAAAACTCGATCGACGAAAGATGATGAACCCGGGATGAGTCATGTGTGGAAGTCACGTGACTACTACGATACACTGCGCATCATGATTCCCCTGATGACGTCACAGAAATGAGACACACGCAGGTCCAGTGGAAATCACTGATTACGGGAGAATTGTTAATAGTCACAGGGCATGCTGCTTCTATTAGTTGATATTTAATAAAACACAACACAGGTCCTTCACGTCAACGCCATACAGGGTGTTACATGTAGAAAAGGAGTGTTTGATGACATGCTTCAAGGAATAAAATGATCACACTCATCGTCCTAAAACGTTTCGTTTTATATCTCCAGATTGAAACTGAGTCTCTTACCAGGGTTACTCGCACGCACAAAAGGAGCGAGATTACTGTATAATTTTGGCGAACACGGGTGAAATTCATCTTGGATTTACAGTGAAAGTGATAGATTATTATCCCTCTCTTTTTGATCGATATTAGCCTGTCACCTGCGGGTATTATATTAGCATATTCAAATATATTACAATGGCCACCAATGGCTATTCACTTGTGACAATAAACCATCGTTATTGTATCTTTTATTGCACTTCAATAATGACAAGCGTCAACTTCTGCCGTACGCCATCATATTCATTACCGTTGACATTTCACGTTAATGGCCCGCCAGCGACTTTTGATTGCACAAGGCGAAAAACTATTTTACATTTCGTTCGCCAGCAAAAATAAGAAAAGTTGAAAGTAGCGACCAAATCGTGATCGTCTTGTGAAAAAAAGCGAAGAATTGTCTGGACCAGGAAAAAAGCCAGACATATTAACATTTCCTGATAACCCGAGAACAGGTGAAAGAAAAAGCCTTAGTTAAATTTCTCCAGTTCTAAGATGAAACAAAGGCAGCGTTAAGTAGGCCTACCATTAGCTGCAAGGTACTGTCAGTGTTTGTTTGCTAGTCAATATGTTCCCCGACACAAGGCGGATGTAATTTTCGTACGGTATTTAACTTGTTGGCGTGTGTGCCCCTAAAACTAATTTTCCCCGTCAGACATTCGGAAATAAATCAATTCTTAAATCCAGCCAACGTGCGCGTTAGAGTAGGATTGCATGTTTCACCTAAGGAGACTAGCATTTATTTAGTAACGTTACCAGGCGGTTTGTTTTTCAAAGCCACGTTCCCGCTTAACGATGTTCGCGATACTGCACCGGGCAGAACTTATTACCAACCTGTATATACCAGGTATACGTTGGTCTTGTCTGTCTCACATTTTTACCTTGCCAATAAATCTTAGAGCTGAGTTCATTACGATTTTTAACATGCGGGATATGTCTTAGCTCGCCAGAGACACAAGTAAGCTACTGACAGACACAACACTGGACTTTCTTGACCATCAATTAAGACCACCATATCAACATACTGGGAGTTGCGAGGGGGCAGTCGTTTGATTTGGCGACAGGGGAAAATGGAGTGTTTGGAAATCGTGAATCATTGATGAAGATTTACAAGAAAAGGTCGACGAATGAGAAAAAGAGTACACATTTATATACTTAGTAGTTAGACAAAAACGCACTAAGCATGACCCCACGTTCAAGGAAGCATGCAACACACGCCAGTGTAAAGGTCTCTACAAAGCTTTGTAAGTTGAAGCTTCGACGTCGACGAGTAAATGGATGGAATGACTTGGAATAAACAGATATTCCCTTTTGGGGAAAGAAGTTGGCAAGTCGCCGACGCGTTCAAGGAAGGCGAGTCAGTCTAGGATTGGAACTGCGGGTTGGTGAGGGGTTGAAGCAGACGTGAGTTCTCGCCTACACGCGCCAAACTCCATGCTGAGGAAACGAAAACACACAAAAAACTAATAANGTCCAACCAATACAGGAAAACATGAATCATACCATAAAAAAATTATGTAAATTTACAGAAAGTGCTGGGGACTCTGCTGCAGGGAATTTCTGTAAAATTACTGCAGAATTACTACTGTAAATTTAATAATTTCTAACAGTGCACTCATCTTCCTAAAACGGACTTGTCGGTATATCTCCAGATTGAAACTGAGTCTCTTACCAGGGTGACTCGCACGCACAAAAGGAGCGAGATTTAAAAAGAATACTGACAATTCCATTTGAAATCGTTTACTCTCTATTTTGGCCAGCACGGGTGAAATTCATCTTGGATTTACACCGAAAGTGATAGATTATTATCCCTCTCTTTTTGATCGATATTAGCCTGTCACCTGCGGGTATTATATTAGCATATTCAAATATATTACAATGGCCACCAATGGCCATTCACTTGTGACAATAAACCATCGTTATTGTATCTTTTATTGCACTTCAATAATGACAAGCGTGAACTTCTGCCGTACGCCATCATATTCATTACCGTTGACATTTCACGTTAATGGCCCGCCAGCGACTTTTGATTGCACAAGGCGAAAAACGATTTTACATTTCGTTCGCCAGCAAAAATAAGAAAAGTTGAAAGTAGCGACCAAATCGTGATCGTCTTGTGAAAAAAAGCGAAGAATTGTCTGGACCAGGAAAAAAGCCAGACATATTAACATTTCCTGATAACCCGAGAACAGGTGAAAGAAAAAGGCTTAGTTAAATTTCTCCAGTTCTAAGATGAAACAAAGGCAGCGTTAAGTAGGCCTACCATTAGCTGCAAGGTACTGTCAGTGTTTGTTTGCTAGTCAATGTTCCCCGACACGAGGCGGATGTAATTTTCGTACGGTATTTAACTTGTTGGCGTGTGTGCCCCTAAAACTAATTTTCCCCGTCAGACATTCGGAAATAAATCAATTCTTAAATCCAGCCAACGTGCGCGTTAGAGTAGGATTGCATGTTTCACCTAAGGAGACTAGCATTTATTTAGTAACGTTACCAGGCGGTTTGTTTTTCAAAGCCACGTTCCCGCTTAACGATGTTCGCGATACTGCACCGGGCAGAACTTATTACCAACCTGTATATACCAGGTATACGTTGGTCTTGTCTGTCTCACATTTTTACCTTGCCAATAAATCTTAGAGCTGAGTTCATTACGATTTTTAACATGCGGGATATGACTTAGCTCGCCAGAGACACAAGTAGGCTATTGACAGACACATTGGCCTTTCTTCTTTGACCAACAATGAAGACAACCATATCAACATACTGGGAGTTGCGAGGGGGAAGTCGTTTAATTTGGCGACAGGGGAAAATGGAGTGTTTGGAAATCGTGAATCATTGATGAAAAGGTCGACGAATGAGAAAAAGAGTACACATTTATATAGTTAGACAAAAACGCACTAAGCATGACCCCACGTTCAAGGAAGCATGCAACACACGCCAGTTTGAAGGTCTCTACAAAGCTTTGTAAGTTGAAGCTTCGACGAGTAAATGGATGGAATGACTTGGAATAAACAGATATTCCCTTTTGGGGAATGAAGTTGGCAAGTCGCCGACGCGTTCAAGGAAGGCGAGTCCGTCTAGGACTTGGAACTGCGGGTTGGTGAGGGGTTGAAGCAGACGTGAGTTCTCGCCTACACGCGCCAAACTCCATGCTGAGGAAACGAAAACACACAAAAAACTAATAACAACAATCTATAATATCACACAAACTAGAAGTTTATGGACTGAGGATGATCATGGTTCTATCCCTAAATATCATCCGTTACCCTCTGTGTACCATCAAAAGCAGTTCATCTTGATACGAATGCGTGTTTGGAAGTCTCGCAAAGCAACGCGGTCAAGGACAGACCGTATACCTTTGAGGCATTGCGCACTGGGCGGCAAACCTTTAAGCCATTCAAGAGATTTTCAGCCATACAAAGAAAATCGGACACGTGGTGACAAGTGACGTGCTCACAGGCTGAGAAATAATTGTCAATTTGAGATTGAGGTGTCGACGTTACCGAAAACCCGAGAAATCTCCCGTTGTCTTTCAAAGCCGACAGAGGCACGAGCGGTCATCGTGTGTGTCGTTTCTAGGTGGTAAGTGTAAACGACAGGGGTACACCTTGTCGGTAAACTCACAAATTTATGTTTTTTATATGCATTGCTAAATTATACAAACACATTTTCAAATAGGCAGAACATCATAATAACGTTTTGTTTTTACTAAAACAGGATCGTCTGCTGGTCGAAAGATTAGGAGATCCAATCCTTTAACCATTGGCCATAAAACCACTTGAGTTTTCTTTCACTTGCACCATAATTAGACCACCTCTTTCTGCCAGCATCCAGCAGCACGCCCCGTCAGCCATCCCTGAACACGAAAGCCAGAAATTTTGACCACACGTTTGGATGATCGTTACGTAGGCAGTCCTACTCTGGAACCACCAGAACGGAGCAGAGTTACCCCATATGTCATACTAACAGCCCCAAACATCACATTTTTACTTATCCCAATGATTGTGATCCCCCTCAGTCCTATCTACGTTAGTGACAAAAATACCTTATCTTGCGCCTTTGAGTCGTTCCCCGCCTGTCCTGCGCTCTGGCCCTTGGATTGAGTGGCACAAGTGCTCGGACCTGACCGGGGAGAACTGGGTACGGTCCCCTCCTCGACGGCGCTTTTCTCGCCAGACGTCGGGTTGGCATTTGGCGATTTCTCCGAGTTGCGGCCAAGGGCCACCATCTGTCAGGACGAAATTGCAAGTCTAAGATACGTGTCTATTTTATGGGTCGATATTACACATCGGGCAGACGACATTAAGGTTGGTTAGAAAGGGTGCAAAAGATGAGAAGGTGGTATTAGCTACTCGGGGAAATGATATAACTTGAGAAGGTTTTTACCAGCTCAGCGACGAGAGCCGTGAATGAAAGAATATTATACAGATTGAACCATTGTGCGGTTGATCGGGCACAGAATTGTTCACAACAGTGTAACGCTTCCTCTGTTTTTTACAGCAACACCCCTCCCCCATCTGCTATACTCTAGAGTAGGCCTACCGACTCGGTCGGTCATAGACAATCGATTAGGTTTACACCGTGTACATCTTGCAATGACAGAAATTTTCATAAATGAACGCTTTTCAAGTCGATTGGGAAGAAAATGCCTCGGACTGACAACGACGGCCTGCCCATTTCATTATGAGCACAGACATCAACAATCATGCTTATTGGCTAAGCACCACACCAGAAGTTCGTTTTCAACCTGATCTACGTTTTACACGTAGAACCCAAAGCTTGGTACGGGACCCTGCACAAGACTCGTTCCCCAGCCCCGGTTTATCTGCAGCAATCCGATATTCCTATAGTACATCATTCGGTGTTCGACTGATCTTCAAATACAGGCGATGTCATGTTTTCCGGAATGCTCCGAGCAATGCGATGAGAATAATAGGAAAAGCCCGACGGCAGAATGCGCCAGACAAGGTTTATGTGCCATTAATATTTCATGGAAAAAGCTTGTAATAAGATTACCGACCATTCGCCATCAGCGATCGTCTAGCAGACGGCACAGCCGCCATCTTTTAACTGCCAACTAAATTGATGTTTTCACACGAGTTGTAACACTTCTTCCTTCGGAATATAGCGTCTCCCAACAGGAGAGCCAGAACTCTTTGTATAAGATAAGGAAGCTGATAGCATAGACTGTGACGAGGTGTCTTCGAAGCCAGGAATGACCGGCACCGGGAGATGCCACACCGTATCTGCGGACCGTTTCAAAACGTGTTGTGATGCCTAGAGAAGAAACCGTTCAGCGTGTTTGGACACCAAAAAATATGGTGAAATAACCTCTGTTGGCGTCAAATTCATACCGTGGAGGAATTATATTTGTTTTCATCTCATCCTGACGGCAGCATGCAAGAAGAAATGTTTTCAACGACCACCCCCTCCCCCGGATGAAATCTTTCCTTTTTATCGGGCATTCCACAGTGTTAGAAACGGGCCGTAGACTTTGTGGGTATCTGTAGCAATGGCGGACAACACATAATAAATACTGAATATTTACATACCCGCCGCCAGGTGTAGATGTAAGCAACGTCCATTAATGTGTAATGGTCGACTAAGAACTCATCAGTATGGAAGATCTGAACCTGGAATTTGAAACCGAACAAGAATCAACAGCAGGTAGACATACTGTACAGTACCTCACAAAAGGTAAAATACAGCAAAATACATAAGGTGAGCGATGGCTCGCTGATATATTTTTGATGTAGGCCTTAAAGCGAATCGAAAGCGGATTTTGTTTACATTTGGATGGTGTTTGTAAACAGAAAATTCAGCCAATCAGAATGCACGAAAATTTCTTTTGTTGACATTCTGGAGAAGTTTGTTTACATTTTTCCCGAAAATTCGTCCCCTTTCAAATTCTATTTCTAAATCAAATTTTTTCGCTTTTGATTCGCTTTAAAGTATCTAAGATGCCATCAGATTTGCCCGACAATCCCTTTGCTTTTTGACTCCAGATATCAACCTCACAGGTCCGCCCCAGGTACTGGTGGTGTACTGTGCGAGAGTTTGACATGGTTGCCGGAAGGTCGTTTCCTAACTACTTATATTAGGGAGTTTAAGAAATCAAACGATAAACGTTAACTTTACAACAACGTTACTTTTTACCGAAAATGCCATAATTTTGCGAATTCGCAGTATGAAGAATAACGTTGTCGTAAAGTTAACGTTTATCGTTTGATTTCTTAAACTCCCTACTATTAGATGATTGTTGTATTACGTATAAGATGTATTAACTTAGATGATTGTTGTATTACGTTTAAGATGTATTAACTTACAAGATGATTTTGTGTTAAGCCGAATTTCATTCGTATAAATTTCTTGAGGTGTCCAACAGTAACAGCAGCAGGACATAATAGGTACCGCTTATCAGGTGATTCTTTGTGATTCTCTACCGCGGAGGGTTCAACCTCGTCTACAGGTTTTCCGCTGAAAAGACATTTAACACCGATAACGACTCTTGTAACCCATGCAAAGAGGACGGCAATGAAGAAATTACATCACATTTTCAGGTGCTGCAAACTGACTGGAACGGTTCGTAGTGTGACCTTAGCTCAGAGAAAGGCCAGTGAATGCCGGTCAAGCTTTTTTTATGGAAACCATTACCGTAACGGAAATATTGTTTTTTGCCAACACTGATACGCTATTTAACTGAAGATTTTACGGCCGACAGCATCAACGATTTCACGCCGATTTTTTGTCAGTTGGTCGTATTTTCACAAAATTTCCTGAATACAGTTTTAAAAAAAAGTATCACGGGATGGACTCCCGACGTCACATCCACCTCGACAACGAAAACGAAACAGTAAACTCGAAACGTTTATGAAGATGGTCGTACTTATAACTGTATTCCAATGATAAGCTTATATTTTCATCTTCTGTGTATATTGGTCTCTCAACATCAACCTCTCCTCTCTCTTCACTGGAAGATACTGACCGACTGGTGGCTACAAAAGATTCATGTGATGGTAAGAGAAAAGTTACCCAAGAAAGGAACAAGCAAAGGCGGAGAATGATGTAATGTATTTTAGCAATGGAGGTGGACAACGGAGAAAGCGGAGTCATCGAAGTTGGTTTTACCTGCTTCTGGGTGTGCGGCATAAAATTCTCTTCGTCGCTGCATTTCAGCTACAACGAAACAGGATGTTACCAATGAAAGTTGGACCTCTTTACAAAAGTGCAGGATTGGCTCTGCACTGTTGGCATCGTAGAATAGAATAATGCCCGTTGTACACGAAGGATTTTTTTTCTTGTAGGCCTACTAAAAATTATAAAGAGGCTCAAGGGTGATTTCGATCATAGGCCACCGATTAGCTGAAAGGCATTATGAACACCCATTTAAGCCCCATTTATAATTTTTAGTACACTGTACTAGAAAAATCTTAAGTGTACAACGGGCATAAGTCACAGAAGGACAAATCAGTCGGATTATTATGCAATGGGAAAAACATTTCTCTGGTCAATTTGGTATGGGTTTATTCATAAATGTCTCAGTAACCAATTGTGTAATTTTTTTCTCTCCATTTCTTCCCAAAGGATCAGTTTACCAAACCCACACCTCATCATTCTTTTACCCACTCCCTTTACCGACCATACTGATAGGCGACGTTCTGCAGTAGCTGCAGAAACACATGTAGGCCCGTATTTTAAAACGTGCTCCTCAACGTAAAGGAGTTCATCAAGTTGTTGAGAACAATAGCTGAGGAATTCCTTTACGTTGAGGAGCATTCTAAAATACGGGCCAATGTTCAATGCAAGAAGATCATTTTGTGGAAGACATAACAGGCTATAATTTGTACACTCTGTACTCACTTTTAAATAGACTAGGGACCAATTTGTAGACTAGATCTTGGAGTGTCTTGTCTGATCTTATATTGAGTAAGGGTCGAGTCTTGTGTACCTGGACATCACAAATTGGGCAGTACTTGCTGGTCTCTAAGTAACGGACAATGCAAGTACGGCAAACTGAAAATACATTGGAGAATATTGAAACGAAAGGGTTGTACCCGCGTTCTGAAATTAAAAGTGGTTTAGCGCTTGCTCCCTTCGTGCGCCGTGACTTGGGACCGAGGCGTAAGAACCATTGATTACTTAATCAGGATGTGTTCGCGAGGGTCGATCAGGAACCGGAGTTCACTCATGTTGGAGTATCGTGAACTGGGAAAATAGGGAGTTTTCGTGAAACGCCAACGCGAACGCCAAATCCATTGTTCGATATACCAGGAAGAGAGAACCGAACAAAAGTATAGACGTTCGCGTTGGCGTTTCGGGGGCATTGCAAAAACTCCGTAATATAAAGGAACGCGAAACAGTTCTCTGAAAATGTTGACATAAAAAGATGCGACACAAAACTTTAACTTACAGGAATGTAGACATTCAATAATTGTAGTAGCATCCACGTAATACCCTCCACACAATATACACACGAGGTGAGGATTCAAGTCAGTGATTTTCATTTGAGTCGTCCGATGCATCGTCCTGGAAGAAACGAGATTCATATAGCTATCGAAAACAACGTCCCGGAAAAGGAGAACAGGACCTGTCATAAACGCCCCTGAGAGCCTGACCCTACTTGTCCAGGCCTAATACTAATTGTGAGTCCACACAGCCGAGTTTGGTCACCGTTTTTTGTACACCGTTCTTTAATACTTTCTCTCGCGCCAGTGGAGTGCCTTGTGTGACGTCATTTCTGATCGGCCCATCGGCGACGTTGCTAAGCGAGGTTCCCGCCAGACAAAGAGACACGCGCCCTTAAAAATACGACCATTGATTGTGACACGTTTCGTCAGCCAATAAGAGCGTCCGTGCCCGATTGTGGTCGTCGTGGCAGTGTGAAGTGTCAACGACTAGACGAATATTTCGAGATTTTGTGTTCATTTTGTCCATGCAACGAGCATGGAGCATATTTTGAATGATTATGTGAGGTCACAACAAATCTTCGTGACATGCAATTTTTAGGCCTTAACGCGTCGACGTATATAACTCCAGACGACAAAAACTCCTCAAACCAACTAGGCCTTCTTAAAGCGTCGCACGTCTGCCAAGTATTTCTCCACAGACACTGCCCAATTAGTAGGTCAACCTTTGCACACATGGCGCATTCTGAGAAAGAAGGTTACTACTGAATTCACCAAAGAAGGGTGACCGTCAAAGTCAGAGAGCAAAACTGTTTCTAATCAGTTTTATTCAGAAGCGCGCTGATTAAGTATGTCATGTGGATTACAAATGGCGAATTTTGCGGCGATTTCTGGGGCCCTCTGACTGCTGGTAGTGGGGGCAAGGGGTTGATTTCAAAGTCCCTGTAAAAAAGAAAGCTCCTTTGCACTTGGAAATCTTGCTGGCAATTTCTCTCCGCGAATAAATTGCAGTGTGCCGACAAATTGATAAAACACCGCCAATATGCCAAGTTTCGGAGAAAAAATTATGAATTCGTTAGAAAATCATTCGTTCAGAAGTAAGATCCACACAAAATCAAAATACCTGCTACCAACGAAGAGGAAACCTGGCTCACAAACTGACACCAAACGCTGATGATTTACATCTAGCGGGAGATGGAAGAACTAATAATGAAACATAATTTATGCATGAGGTCTTGGCGCGTATTGTTGGGAACATAATCACTGGTATGCAGTGTACTGTATAGCGCAGAGGTAAGAGCTATTCAGCTGCGATTTTCACGCGGATTTCACGCGCTACAGCGGGTCTCTCACCACGAAATTTCTCTGATGGCGTTGTCCATTGAGCAGTGAAGTAAAATAGGTATTTCTGACGATTTTTTCGCGGCATCGCCAATTGGCTCCGCATGTCTGCCGACCTCAATTATTGACAGCAACTTCACCATGATACGGCGAGTACAAGCTCGTGGACCGGCCCTGGCCTCAATGATTAATCATTCCGAACTACATGTATTGTGTAAAAAAAACCTCCGGAGTTCATGCCATGTACATGTATCATAGAAGCACCTATTTTCCAGATACTATGCCGTGTGCTTGGTAAGTTATGGTGTGTCGAGGGGCTCCTTCCTCGTGCTCAGCCAGAAGACTTTTGGGAAGAGATGCTTATGCAACATCGGAAGAGACGGGAGCTCCAGAGAACCAAGCACCTCAGGAGACATAGCCTCCTTGGCAACACACTGGCCACGAAGAAAGGGTCGAATCGGAGACCATCACACAAGAAGAGGCGCCTTTCACTCCTCCATCTTCATCACACGGTCAAAATGATGTTCAGTCTCATGGACGGCGGTCGCCGACCGTCACAAGTTGGATTGGATATTCAGTGTCTGCTCATTCTTTGGCAAACCAAGTCGCGTCATTTGCAATAAGGCAATTTTTAATACGCCGACCACAACAATTAAATTTTGAGGACGTCCGAGTGAATGGACCGCAATCTGCAAACGTAGTATAATTTTGCACTAGATTTCGAGAAACTCAGCTACCATGCAGTTCGGTTCGAAATCATCCCCTATACAACTCTCTTCGAGGTTCAGTTTCCCTGAAGCTGCAGAAAGGTGCGTGTACACTGAGCTAGCAAGATTCCTCGGCAAGGATCTTTTGACCCTGTACAGTGGCCACAACACTAGCACACCTGAACAACATTTTGGAAAGTCTTTCCCCGGTACACTACCAGACAACTTGGTCCAAGACCGTTTAATGTTGGTTGGAAAAATGTTGGCAAATGTTGCCACTGTCCACAACCTCTTTGAAAAAAGGTAGAAGGTTGATATGATTTTGGAGGACATAAACGGCCTGAAATCTCCCTTGCCGACACCTCTCGTCACTTCACACAATATTTGTGGGAGGCAAAGAAAAACTGCAGGCCAGATCCTCCAGCACGTTGAGTCTTGCAGAGGAGAATGCAATCTAAAGTCTGCCGCACACTGGAGCTATCTGCTGAGCAAAAAGTCATTCGAGACCGTTTGCTCAGCAGATAGCTCACCGAAAAATACGCGCACACACGAGCTTTCTGCCTCGCGAGGCAAAAAACTCACCGAAATTACGCGCACACGCGAGCTATCTGCTGAGCAAAAAGTCTCGAATGACTTTTTGCTCAGCAGATAGCTCCAGTGTGCGGCAGGCTTAACAGGAGCGTTGGTGCAACCTCAAGAAATCTGGCATTGCGTCCAAGTCTGTTTCAGAGTGACTTCGTTCGCCTCCTCCATTGATGGACGTTTGCACGGAACAACCAACCACAGCCGTACAAGGAAGTCAATCTACTTTTTATGTCGACCAAAATTCTGAACGGTGCTGAAAGCAAAATCATAGCTGCGCCCGAATGGAAATTTAGGCTCGGTAATCCGTGTGACGGCATCAACTTCAAGCCCGGCTTCACCAACACTTTTGACTCTGGATGGTTCGAATTGATCTGGAGCCTCCTACAAATGCTGTCAAATTCGGGTCAAATTGCTGTGAATGAAAAATCCCAAGTGGTGGCAGAGAAGGCCGACACCGCACAGCACAAGAACCTCAGAAAGAACACCTGACCCCCTGGATGCACACGACCCCCTAACGATCAGCAGCACTGGTCATGAGTCAAGATAGACATAGCGAATAAGACCTCGGTAACCACTGATGAAGCCGCTCTGACGCATCTTCAGCTGTACGAATTAGGTGATCTGCTACAGAACGGCCGCTCAAGAACATGAAGACAGTTGAAGAGAGTTGCCAGCAATAGAAAATGTCGAAAAGACCACAGTAGAGCCACGACACAGCCTGTCGAGCGTGGAAAATAAGCAAAGAGATTTGGACTGATGCTGCAACCACTGACGATGACGCTGAGCTAAAGTAGACCTACCCTCCGACGCAGGAATTCTGCAGGTTTAGCCGCGCATGTAGCGCAGCGGCAGCGTGTGCACACATAGCCTGAGCCGGTGGTGATATGGTCTCATGTATCTACGTCATATCTCGGCGAAAATCGGGACCTACGGGAGTGCACAAGACTCCCCGGTACTTGAAATGCTTCGGTTACCACACGTAGAGAGTAGCTTACCCGAATTTGGTCCGAGCACGAACAGGAATGGAAGACTTTGGCCAGGAAAGATCTTCGCGGTTATTGGTAATGGCGTAAGGATCAACAACAGCAGACTCGCCGACCTTTTGTTATGGATGCCGCGCGCGAATAGGCTGCGCATGAATTAGCATAGGAGATAAGGTTAGAAGTGGGGTATGCTGATTGGCTGATTTTTCAATTCAAGAATAAATTATCAGCATAAATTAGCAATAAAGCATGACAAATACATATTACTCAACTGGTCGATAAGACGGTTTTAAAACAAGAACGTTTCGTCATTCTAACCGTGAAGGAAATTATTGGGATTAACGGGCAGACGTGGATGGCAAAAAAATTCTGGGGCAGAGGAATGGAGGGAGGCAAGGATTATTTTGAGACCTGAGAATAGTTACACGGGCAACCGAGAGAGAGGAAAAGAATGCCAATGACTTCCAGTCTTTGCGAGTCTACGAATGTCATTTCGGCGTCTGTAATAAACAACTATCTATAACCAGACTGTCGGGCATGTGTAATTTAACATCGTACGTCCAAAAGTAGCGCTAGAGACTCTCACAGGAATTCCTAGTCTCCTTCAGGCCAAACAACCTAACTTATTAAATAAGCCTGGTCGATGGACGACGATCTGTAGGCAAGGATAAGCCTCGTACAAAGTCAGGACCGTAGCTATAGGGACAGGGGGAAATCCCGCACCCCCACCCCACCCCCAGACGTCACAGAGAAGCCAACTTATTGCAATCGAATAGTGTGGCCGAAAAAAGGTCGCAAAATGCAAAGGCGTCCCCCAGACCAAAAACGAGGTACAGCCCTGAAATTATAGCCTACTAATTTGGTCTCTTCAGATTTAGGACACAGAGACAGTGGCTACCACGTGTCCTGTAATCACGTCTGACTTATTCACCAGAACTGAAATGTTACACAGCGTTCCTCGAAACTCCACAACTGAACAGATGGAACTGTTTTAGACGGTTACCCTCTTTGACCATTTGCAAAATTAAAAGTACCATCTACTGCCAATCTCGTGTGCTGGTCTATACACAAACGAGAGAGCCCATTGGTATACTCGTCCTTGAGCTTACATCAGTTTTCGAAGTGTGGTTAACCGCGGATTTAGCGACATTTTTTTCAAAAATCGAGCAAAAATACTTTCCAATTGGCTGTGTCGCTGGGATTGACGTTGTTGGAAAGGGCTTTTGCCGCACTATCGGCCTACATGTCCAGTTTGCACGCCACACCACCGAGAAACATTGGCCCTGTCGAATGGCAGTGCTGGCCATTTCAAAACGCGACTGTGCGAGAACGCCGCGTCGCAGGGGCTTCATTCAGGAATGAAATAACGAGCGTGGTCTTGTCTATTCACTGTTAAAAAATTGCCTCGAAATCATGCACGGTTAAGGTGTAAGAGCAAAATTACTAGACGCATGTCGCCCCCCGCAAAAAGACAGTCTTTTCCAATAATGGCCGGGATTGAATGACTTTTCAAGCATGATTTCGAAACTGTGGACGGCCTAACGTCTCAAGGATCGCCAAAGGGTGGAAATATTATGAACAAGAATCCACGCTAATTTTGACTGATGGCAATGGTAATTCGGTGAAAGTGGAACCGTCGAATTATAAGTGGTAAAATGAAAATGGCAACGTGAGTTTGGAAAGAATTGGGATTCTAGATTTTACCAGTTTGTGTCTGCGACTTTTCAAACGCCATATATACCACAGTTTCGACAGACACTACATCTAGGTCTATATTTCGTTGTTGGACTAGGTGTATTTTGAGGTCATCATCATAGACCCTACGGTACATGTAGCTCCGACGTCGCCGTCCGAATCTACAAAACCTACATGTACTCTAACGACGGAGTGGATGAACGAGTGAGTGTCAAAACGGGCTGGTAAGAGGCCCCGTCGGTTGTCGCAGAAAATCCCTCTCGGTTGTAACGAAATTGCCATAAAATATAATATATAAGGCAACGGGCAATTTAAAATAGGTCGACGAAATGAAAGTATACGGCAACGAAAATTCTTTTGTTGGTAACGGGTGATGACCGCAAAAATGGGAACACCGTATCAGATAGAGTGTACGAGTTGTGAGTAACTCATTGAAACCATTGATTGACATGTCATTAAGAACTCTCATTGCTTGTTCGAGATTTTTTATTCACACGTCACAACAATAATAGTTATCGCTGTGAAGTCTTTCAGCATTTTACTGCATGACTGAAGTTCGTCATGAATGCTGCACGGGACACGGATTTCCATAGTTGCATTCAGTTTTTCAGCTTTGTAGTTTTCCACGCTATTATAGAAAAGCGCTATGATTACCAGTATCTGACGCATCAAAACATAATGATATTAGGATATTATCAACGTTACATAAGTATATATTCAAAAAAATAGATCCAAGATTTATAGCTTTTGGTCCATTTTGTTACCAGCAATATTCAATGCACGTCTTCTAAAATTTCGGTAATTCTGTTGGGTCACCCGACGGGTAGGCCCACAGGCCTCAGAAGCCACCGTCGTATGACCACGCTGATATTTGGCCGGGATATTTGGCTGCCTAAATTCATAGTACCGACCAGTGCCAGCGACCGCCTTCATTCTCAATAGGCCTATAACATAATAAAGAGATAAGCAGGTTTGCTACAGAATATGCCAAGAGATTGCTTTTACAACGGAAGAGGCGTCAGGATAGAATCGCAGACACGGTGACTTTCGTGAAATTTATATGGCCCAATATGAATATAGCGACGAATCGTTATTACAAGCATACCTATATTTTGAGGTTGCCGAATAAATCAACAGCAAATTGAGGAAATTTATTTAAGAAACTGTAGAAGGCAACCACGTCAACGTCATCTACCAGTAATTCATTAACTTAGAAATGGTTTATAAGGGGCGCACTAGCTGCACTATACATGTAGGCCAACACATTTCTAAGCTCATGTCGGAGATGCGATTTCGTTGCATGTTTTTTGGCCAAGTATCTCAACAGAACGCACCGATCTTTACCTGATACCGCCCAGCACATGGTACACGGATGCGCTCTCGAACAGAGCAATAATGTATTTGATATACGGATGAATATTCCATATGATTTTAAAAAAAATTCTGGTTCAAGGTCTACAGCTTAATACATAGACCCACATAATAAATATATCACGTATTACTAGCGTATTTGATGAAACACTCATTTGACCATGTACGGTACTGTGCACAGCTGAGGTTATTGCTCCGAAACTCACTGGCATCAGTGGCAATTAGTACGGGGAAAAAATTATGCGGACGCCTAAAAGTTCAGGCTGCTGAATCTGGCGTCGTTTGGCGGATGAACGGACAAAACATTCCAAAACGTTGGATGTGCAAAACTGAATTCCGTTTGTTTCTCTGTATTCTGATATTTCAACTCGGTTGCATTATAGTTTACAATTGGAAAAGGCGTGAAAGGGTGAACAATACCCGGTTGCCCTCCATACCCAGATTTCAAAAATACCGATATAATACAGACATGTCGGGGACAGTGGGTTCACTATCATCAGATAATTCATAGCCGCACGTATGAAATCAATCTAACGGTCAACAAACACTTGTTCCATCCATCAACATTTCTTAATAAATGAGGAAAATTCCTTCACGTCAATGCATTTGGCAAACAACAGAGTAGGGGAGACCGGGGCTGGTTGTAACAGGGGTAGGTTGTAACAGAGCTAATATTTCCTTGAATATCCAGTGGGAAGGGCTGAGTTTCCTCACATATATTGACATTGATACCGGCCACCTTTGTACCAAAGGCCATCTGAATGTCCGAATGGACTTTCCAAAAAATCGACAAAAACCGTTTTTAGTACATGAAAGTAAAAAATGAACTGATCAGAAAATCTCTTCTGCTTCACTGCCTGTGCAGTTTTAGAAGTTTGTTTGGATACTATTTGAATAATGATGTAAAGCCTGTACAACTGGTCCAGAGTGATAAGGCCCACTTCCACATGCTTTGGTATTGCAGCCCACATTTCACCTGAACTACAGGTGGGGTTGGTTGTAACAAACATGGTAACATCGTCACCCTGCTAAGATATTTGCCTATTTCACTTTTTCAGGTTTTGATAAAATGGCAAAAAACCAAATTGCTTACCTCACCACTTGGAGATACGCAAAATTAAGGTTTTCATCAATCCTCACCCCTCATCCTATAGACTGTTCAATCGATTATTTTTTGTAAGAAGAACGGATTTGCTGTGTTTAGAAGTTTATTTAGGAGACAAATACCCGTGTCGTTTTGAAAAACACATGAAGAAGTAAAGGGAAATTTGCCATGCTCACTTTATGAGATGTGTTACAACCAACCCCGAAATTTTTTGACGGGGCAGGTGGTACCACTCGACTTTGGACCCATTTTTCAGAGACATGGATAGAGATGGCTAAACTTTGTTTAGTGCACAAGTGACCATTGATATCAAATATTCAAAAGACCAAGCAGGTTATAAATACCTCCTGTAATTAGGAAGTAATCGACCTCAAAAGAAAAAGTGTTACAACCAGCCCCGGTCTCCCCTAAGCATTTCTCAACATTTTAGAAAAAAAACTTCATTACAGAAACGGTCACGATTATGAAATGGGCCTTTTTGTGATATACATGTATCAATGCTGCCGTATTACATGTAGGATATCATAGAAGGAATTTCTCGACGATACATCGGTAGTGTTACGACACGGCTAATTCTGTCCCCCTTCTTGGCAGAGATGAATTACACTTGATGAACTTGTTTTTAATGTGCACTCGTTTTCGCGGTTCACTTATAATCCAAGCGGTTCTCATTTGACTTTTTTTCAATACACGCCTTCAAGGCAAATACCCGAAGATAACAACTATACTGAAGACAGGCCTCTGCGGTGCGGCCAAGAGTAAAAATAATGAAGTCAGCAAAATGCTTTGGACATACCAGAAAGTTAAGAAATTTCCTATTCTCTCATCTCAGTCCTAATGTTTGGAAAGTAGGCTAAAACATTTGATGATGTCAAGTTACGCGACAAAAGCCGGATTGCCATTATTGTATGACATAGGCTACTCAAGGTCTATAGGCCTATGAAATAATACCGGAAATGGGAAGGCTTTTGTTTTGCAACAAAAGGCCTTTGTATTGCAACAAAAGGCCCGTGAACTGCAAGTTCAAAGTCATATTACGATGACATTTTTTAAAGAAAAGATCTGAAATATAGAAATGAAGTTTTACAAGAGAACTGGTTGGAAAACGATGAACTGAGTTTTTGGACTCGCCGCGGGGCGCCAAAGGGACGGCAAACAAGAACAGGCGTCTGTGCACGCTCCGTTGGGATGCTGGGAGGGAATGATATATTTCACTGACANATGCTGATTGGCTGATTTTTCAATTCAAGAATAAATTATCAGCATAAATTAGCAATAAAGCATGACAAATACATATTACTCAACTGGTCGATGAGACGGTTTTAAAACAAGAACGTTTCGTCATTCTAACCGTGAACGAAATTATTGGGATTAACGGGCAGACGTGGATGGCAAAAAAATTCTGGGGCAGAGGAATGGAGGGAGGCTAGGATTATTTTGAGACCTGAGAATAGTTACACGGGCAACCGAGAGAGAGGAAAAGAATGCCAATGACTTCCAGTCTTTGCGAGTCTACGAATGTCATTTCGGTGTCAACTATCTATAACCAGACTGGCGGGCATGTAATTTAACATCGTACGTCCAAAAGTAGCGCTAGAGACTCTCACAGGAATTCCAAGTCTCCTTCAGGCCAAAGAAGCTAACTTATTAGATAAGCCTGGTCGATGGACGACGGTCTGTAGGCAAGGATAAACCTCGTACAAAGTCAGGACCGTAGCTATAGGGACAGGGGGAAATCCCGCACCCCCACCCCACCCCCCATACGTCACAGAGAAGCCAACTTTATGCAACCGAATAGTGTGGCCAAAAAAAGGTCGCAAAATGCAAAGAAGGTGCCCCCAGACCAAAAACGAGGTACAGCCCTGAAATTATAGCCTACTAATTTGGTCTCTTCAGATTTAGGACACAGAGACAGTGGCTACCACGTGTCCTGTAATCACGTCTGACTTATTCCCCAGAACTGAAATGTTACACAGCTCCTCGCAACTCCACAACTGAACAGATGGAACTGTTTTAGACGGTTACCCTCTTTGACCATTTGCAAAATTAAAAGTACCATCTACTGCCAATCTCGTGTGCTGGTCTATACACAAACGAGAGAGCCCATTGGTATACTCGTCCTTGAGCTTACATCAGTTTTCGAAGTGTGGTTAACCGCGGAATTAGCGACATTTTTTTCAAAAATCGAGCAAAAATACTTTCCAATTGGCTGTGTCGCTGGGATTGACGTTGT
>NMRB01000416.1:363742-383409 GCA_002633025.1 Notospermus geniculatus
TACTAGACCCATGTCGCCCCCCCCCCCCCGCAAAAAGACAGTCATTTCCAATAATGGCCGGGATTGAATGACATTTCAAGCATGATTTCGAAACTGTGGACGGCCTATAACGTCTCAAGGATCGCCAAAGGGTGGAAATATTTTGAACAAGAATCCACGCTAATTTTGACTGATGGCAATGGTAATTCGGTGAAAGTGGAACCGTCGAATTATAAGTGGTAAAATGAAAATGGCAACGTGGAGTTTGGAAAGAATTGGGATTCTAGATTTTACCAGCTTGTGTCTGCGACTTTTCAAACGCCACCACAGTTTCGACAGACACTAGCATAGGTCTATATTTCGTTGTTGGACTAGGTGTATTTTGAGGTCATCTAGACCCTACGGTACATGTAGCTCCGACGTCGCCGTCCGAATCTACAAAACCTACATGTACTCTAACGACGGAGCATCCTGAAGAAATCAGGTCCTCTTAGCTTACCTCCCTAACTCGCACGTGCGTGCGAGTTTAGGGAGCTAAGCTAAGAGGACCTGATTTCTTCAGGATGACGACGGAGTGGAACGAGTGAGTGTCAAAACGGGCTGGTAAGAGGCCCCGTCGGTTGTCGCAGAAAATCCTTCTCGGTTGTAACAAAATTGCCATAAAATATAAGGCAACGGGCAATTTAAAATAGGTCGACGAAATGAAAGTACGGCAACGAAAATTCTTTTGTTGGTAACGGGTGATGACCGCAAAAATGGGAACACCGTATCAGATAGAGTGTACGAGTTGTGAGTAACTCATTGAAACCATTGATTGACATGTCATTAAGAACTCTCATTGCTTGTTCGAGATTTTTTATTCACACGTCACAACAATAATAGTTATCGCTGTGAAGTCTTTCAGCATTTTACTGCATGACTGAAGTTCGTCATGAATGCTGCACGGGACACGGATTTCCATAGTTGCATTCAGTTTTTCAGCTTTGTAGTTTTCCACGCTATTAGAAATAAAGCGCTATGATTACCAGTATCCGACGTATCAAAGTAAACATAATGATATTAGGATATTATCAACGTTACATAAGTATATATTCACAAAAATAGATCCAAGATTAATAGCTTTTGGTCCATTTTGTTACCAGCAATATTCAATGCACGTCTTCTAAAATTTCGGTAATTCTGTTGGGTCTCCCGACGGGTAGGCCGACAGGCCTCAGAAGCCACCGTCGTATGACCACGCTGATATTTTGCTCCCTAAATTCATAGTACCGACAAGTGCCAGCGACCGCCTTCATTCTCAATAGGCCTCCAGAGATTGCTACAACGGAATGCGTCATTATAATCGCAGAGACGGTGACTTTCGTGAAATTTATGTGGCCCAATATAGGAGCGACGAATCGTTATTACAAGCATACCTAGGTTGCCGAATAAATCAACAGCAAATTGAGGAAATTTATTTAAGAAACTGTAGAAGGCATCCAACCACGTCAACGTCATCTACCAGTAATTCATTTAGAAATGGTTTACTAGGGGCGCACTAGCTGCCAAGGGGCGCACTATAGCTGCACTATAGGCCAACACATTTCTATAAAAAAAGCTCGGTCGGAGATGCGATATCGTTGCATCTTTTTGGCCAAGTATCTCAACAGAACGCATGATCTTTACCTGATACCGACCAACACATGGTACACGGATGCGTCTCGAACATGAGCAATAATGTATTTGATATACGGATGAATATTCCATATGATTTTAAAAAAATTCTGGTTCAAGGTCTACAGCTTAATACATAGACCCACATAATAAATAGGCTATATCACGTATTACTATAGCGTATTTGATGAAACACTGGCATTTGACCATGTACGGTACTGTGCACAGCTTAGGTTATTGCTCCGAAACTCACTGGCATTAGTGGCAATTAGTACGGGGAAAAAATTATGCGGACGCCTAAAAGTTCAGGCCGCTGAATCTGGCGTCGTTTGGCGGATGAACGGACAAAACACTCCAAAACGTTGGATGTGCAAAACAAATTTCGTTTGTTTCTCTGTATTCTGATATTTCAACTCGGTTGCATTATAGTTTACAATTGGAAAAGGCGTGAAAGGGTGAACAATACCCGGTTGCCCTCCATACCCAGATTTCAAAAATACCGATATAATACAGACAGTCGGGGACAGTGGGTTCACTATCATCAGATAATTCATAGCCGCACGTATGAAATCAATCTAACGGTCAACAAACACTTGTTCCATCCATCAACATTTCTTAATAAATGATGAAAATTCCTTCACGTACTAATAATGCATTCGGCAAACAACGGAGTAAGCATTTCTCAACATTTTAGAAAAAAAACTTCATTACAGAAACGGTCACGATTATGATAAGGGCCTTTTTGTGATATACATGTATCAATACTGCCGTATTATGTAGGAATTTCTCGACGATACATCGGTAGTGTTACGACACGGCTAATTCTGTCCCCCTTCTTGGCAGAGATGAATTACACTTGATGAACTTGTTTTTAGAGTGCACTCGTTTTCGGAACTTGTTTTTAGAGTGCACTCGTTTTCGCGGTTCACTTATAATCCAAGCGGTTCTCATTTGACTTTTTTTCAATACATGCCTTCAAGGCAAATAACCCGAGATAACAACTACTGAAAGCAGGCCTCTGCGGTGCGGCCAAGAGTAAAAATAATGAAGTCAGCAAAAGTTAAGAAATTTCCTATTCTCTCATCTCAGTCCTAATGTTTGGAAAGTAGGCTAAAACATTTGATGATGTCAGGTTACGCGACAAAAGCCGGATTGCCATTATTGTATGACATAGGCTACTCAAGGTCTATAGGCCTATGAAATAATGCCGGAAATGGGAAGGCTTTTGTTTTGCAACAAAAGGCCCTTTGTATTGCAACAAAAGGCCCGTGAACTGCAAGTTCAAAGTCATATTACGATGACATTTTTAAAAGAAAATATCTGAAATATAGAAATGAAGTTTTACAGGAGAACTGGTTGGAAAACGATGAACTGAATTTTTGGACGCGCCGCGGGGCGCCAAAAGGACGGCAAACAAGAACAGGCGTCTGTGCACGCTCCCTTGAGATGCTGGGAGGGAATGATATATTTCACTGACAGGTCCGTGGTGAAATCGAACCGTGCCCTCGTCATGTGTGAGATGACGGACTCCGGGGACGGACTCTGACAGATGAGACGTGCTTCCTGACGTCGTGCACGCCGGGTGGCCAAAAAACGACACCAATGCTTATGTAAAGAATAGTGCATTTTTCGGCTGTGACATATGATGCAAAAACTTGACCAGGTGCACTGGATCCCAAAGCAAACGCACCCCCGCGCGCAAAAGCAAGCCACACACTGCACACCCCATGTGGATCTCAAAATGTGTTGTGTACAATCTCTCTGCTACTTTCGTGTCATTACTGCACCGCCATCTTGCATGTTTTCGGGAGCTCAGCAACTTCGATATTCATCCAACATACAGAGCTCATAGTCAACCAAACACTATGAATCTACGAATTTAGAGAGTCCTTTAAACTTGGGAGAGACTCACCTAGACAGCTGTATGAACCTGCAGACGATATCTGTATACACACATCTATAATCGACATAAAATCGGTACTCGTATACAGTGTATCCGTATACACTACACCTATGTACAGCGAGTGTGTATTGATCGTTAGTGTAAGCCACGTGACCAATTCAGTGTTTACCTTCATTTGCATTTGCATGCTCGGTTTTCTATTCTCGGCGGGCGCGCTGTGAGGTTCTCTCCGATTCTCATCATTTCATTGAAATGGTGAAAAAATGCGGTGAAATCTCATGACCTGGGTGCGCTGATAGTGTTAGACTTATCATAGCCGAACCTTTCAACTTCCAAGGTCGTGATTAGATCTGATTAAATATGACATCGGTCTGGCATGCCGGGGTCTGACATGTTGTTGGATCACGGATGGTCTAGACTGGTGGATCTCGCCTGATCGTAAAAAGCCACGCTTCCTTCACCCTCCTCGGGATAAGGAGGCCTACCATAGTTGGCCGGTTTCCTCAACTCCCGTTGCTTGTTGCCTGACAAGTAACTGGCCAGTTCTGGAACTTGTATTGTCCTGAGAGGTGATGAATGACGTTCAGGCCTATGCCATGTATGCAGTCACTCAATGTGCATCGACACCTGATGTAACACTTGTATAAGTTGTAAGTATTGGTGAACTGAGGCCTGGGCCGACTGTTTGCCTCTAGGCCCTATATGTGTTTTTTTATCATGCCCAGGGAAGTCAACCTATAATGAATCGTCAGACCACCATTCAATCGACGGACGGCAGAGAAGTTGAGGGCTGAGACGGAATAAAAGTGCCTATGGTTCACCTTGGACATGACCATCTCTAGCATTAGGCCTAGGCCTACTCTGGAGCCAACGGGTTGCAGACGATAGGGCTAGTTTCCCGCCGACGTGCAAAGAGAAGCACTAAGTGGACGCTCTTTATAAATGGCGTTGCATGAAAGGTCTTGGAAAATATGTGTGAAGGAATTCTTTAGTTTCTGGCATAATGATTTATTCACTTACGATGTTACCCCACCAGTCCCTGGTCGTTTTTATGACAATTGTGCACATGGAATGCAGGAAACACTGTTCCCTATAGCTTTTATATCGATGCAATTAAGGAACCACCTTGTACGAGGGTGTAGATTTTGTGATTTATACTTAATTACAGTGAGGTGTATCTATGGAGAGATTTTATTTTACCACTGATAAATTGTCGTGCTTACTGGCGGATATGTTTTTACTGAATGAATAATAGAGGAGGCCTATAGAACGAAAGAATTCCTTCATCATCAAGGTCCTGTTGGAAGATGTATAAGATCTGTAAGAAGTTTCTAATTCAAATTCTTTACGTACTTCACATTATTTGAATTCCTGTGTACATGTGTATGGGCGGTTATTTCCGCAGAAAATCAGTGTCAGGTTTTTCATTCTTAGCACAGAAATTCTATGCAGAGAGCGCACAAGTAGCGGGAAGCATCTTCAAAAGCAAAATTTATTTTGTTTATCCGAAGTTTTATATGCAGACCGCGTAATTTATATATGTTGCGACAGAACTCGCGAAAGAACCAAGTTTAGGATCCAAGTTTCGCATCCAAGTTTAAGATAACAATTTCTCAATCGCTTGCTAGATGGCGCTTCAGCTGATTCTATTATCATATTGGAGGCCTAATCATTAACATAATGAGTGTTGGGTAGGCTACCATTGGCCGAGGGTTGTCTACAGTGTACATAAGGCCCCGGCTGGTTGAACTGTTGCGCCATCTAGCGGACAAGTGAGAAATTGTTATCTAAAACTTGGATGCGAAACTTGGATCCTAAACTTGGTTCTTTCGCGAGTTGTGTACAGTTTCTCTCGCAACATATAAATTACGCTGTCATGAATCTTGCTTTTGAAGATATTTCACGCTACTTGTGCGCTGTCTACATAGGAATTATGTGCTAAAATGAAAAGCCTGACACTGATTTTTTGCGGAAATAACCGCCCATACATGTGTAATTGTTACCGGTAGCCTAGTCCAAATGCATGTAAGGTGCTTCGGTGTAGAATTATACAATAATGCACATGTACTTTCTTGTGTAAATTAGTCAATAAAAGGCTACCAGAAAAAAGTCGATTTTCTTGATTGCTTTCTTTCATTCTTGAAGTTGTGTTAGTCGGCAACCGACGAACTAAGGCCTGTTTCGCATCTGTCACGTTTTTGTCCAAATCTGTATTTCCTGAATAAGGGCCTCCTACATGTGAGGTATCCTTGGGCAGTGAACAGGGCAAAGATATATTCAGAACATTTGATCAAAAATATGTCAGTAATCTGTCTGTGAAATGGGCTTTTAGTAGCCTACATTCACTACATTCAAAAGAATAAATTGCTGAAAATAAATTTGGCTCTAAACTGAACATGTTACTTGCGGAATCGGAGAAAATTTGATCATGATCAATTCTGCTGACACACATGAAATTATTTCATGTTTCTTCTGCAAGAACGGGTCCACTGACTAATTACAGTTGAAAATCTAAAACCTACTGCACAAACTCCTTATCTCAGTGTAGTGAGCTTTCCGTTCGCAACCCGGCTTTTACAGACACAACAGTCGCGCACTCACGAATTTGTACATTTGGTAATATACATGGTATATTTTGGTGCTAGTTTTTAGATAATAATTTGTCCACCCATAGACACGGCTTGAAGAAATGATATCGCTGTATACCGGGTAAAGTGGTACAATTCTGGCCCGGTAATTCTAGCCCCTGAGTGTAAAAATGGCCTGCATTGCATGGAGATGTATACTCGGGGGCAAGAATTGTACCACTTTACCATATATACGTGTCCAACATACAGCACAAAAAAAACGACACACAAAATGATAGTAAACATAAGCATAAGTCGTCTCCGAATTTTGCAAACTAGGCAATACCCGTTTGGTGGCGGAACTGCTAAATTCATGCGTCATTATAGGAGCGCTTGGTGGAGGTAATAGTGAGGTTGAGATGTGGTCCGACTCCCACTCACGCTCCGTCTCCGAGGTGCAAAATTTCCGATTTTTCAAGTTGGAGATAAATTTACCACCCAGGCGGGTTCTGTTCGTTCTCCTAGAATGAGTAAACACCANAGGGTGTCAGCCGTTGCGAGGGCACGTAATAGTACCGCGGTGGAAGTGAACGGCCTCTCTCTCCCCAACACGATGTAGGCAAGGACATTACCGATCACGCCGAAGAACACCACGAAGGCGTATAGGGGGATATTAAACACAAAATTGAATATTTCATAGACATCTGCAGTAGCCAGCGGGACATACCGATATGAGAAGCATTCCATTGGCGCAAGGCTCGCCCTGATTGTTGTAGCGTCCTCCATTTTTTCAAACGTGTTATCGAACTGACTTGATCGGTGAATCTAGAACATGAAACGCTGTACTGCTAAGCAACGCTCCCCACAATTTTTGAGGCACTGACATATACGAATACCGCGGCGACCGACTTGATATAAACGGAATCGTAGCATTTTGCTCGCCAAGTGGACATATTCCCAGCCACGGATCCTGGACGTTGAAATTGGGAGAAAACGGAAGTGAACGAAACGAAACGGAAGTGAACGAAACAAAACGGAACGGGAACGGAAGTGAACGAAAGTCTCCAACACCTACATGTATTCGAGGATAACCTGATCAGAAACGTCGAAAACCATAACAATTGAAAACGTGCCAAGATTATTTTCTCCGCAAGATTACCACTATACGAACGTGTACGCAGCAAAGAACTGACGAGGGGACCATTTTGGAGCGACGGCTAATTCCAAATTTGAGATCATCCATTCTCGATAACGAATTTTGCAATGGCAATCTTGATGTGTTACTCCAAACCTCCCGTGCAAAGAATAAACGCCTATATCCTACTTGAGTACGGGAAATCACCTCGGCCACGTGACGTAAGATACCCCAAGGCAGTTGGTGGGTTCTATTTATGTTCGGATGGATTATTATTTTTATTAATTGCATCAATTTGGTACAATCATATTTGAGTGTGCAGATAGTTTTTATATGGTCGTAACGACGCAATTGCCCGGAACCGCTTCAGGACGTACACTTCTGAAGCAGAGCCTTCAAACAGCTTGCTTTGTTAATGCAGCATTAGACTCGAACCCGGTCCTAACAATTTTACATCAAGTCATTTGTAGCGCTTGGAGCATGTAAATACCGGTAGCGAGGTTAAAATCTGGTCCGACTCCCACCCCACTCCGACTCCAAGGTGCTAAAATTCGGGTTTTCAATTATTATGAGATAAATTAACCACCCAAGCGGGTTCTATTCGTGAATGAGTAAACACCATGGCTTTGAAAAACCTCGTTGCATTTGATGTCGTAGTTCCCGCCCAAAAGGAATCCTCTGGAGTCGTCGAGACCCGGAACGTTATCTGAACCGCCCTAATGACGTCATACCCGTTCGAGTGGCCTAATGACGTCATTCCGTCGCACATGACGTTGCCGACGTCACGGATGACGCGACGGCCCACTCTGAAACAGACCCGAGCCTCGAATGAAATCTCGTGGGACCAGATTGGCGACGGCCATCTCGGTGAGGTCGTGACGTTTGCTGACGTCACGGATGACGCGACGGCAATCCCGGTGACGTCATGACGTCAAAAGGCCTGAGCAGCATTGTTATTTTCGTTGTTATCTTAATATCTCGAAAACCATAAGTGATATCAAAATTCGGGCTTCGTAAGGGCACTTCCCAGGCCCGTCTACACCTGCATACCAAATTTGGCGACGATCCGTTCATTAGTCTCGGAGAAAATCGCGAACACACAAACAAACTTTTGTCAAATTTTAGTAGGACTATAGATCGATGGCGTTGATTGCGGACCATGTTTACATGATTTGACCAGGGTAACCTCTTTTTAACGGGCCGCCCTAAATTTATTTCTGGCGGGATGCCTTAACAAAGCACATCAGTGTGTAACCCAGCGCTTCTAGATCAAAGCGGATGTTAGTTTTTATCTATACCTGGCTGTGTCTTTGCGTGACTGCCGTGGAAACGACAAATTTGCACTTCTATGTTTACATTGACGTGGAATCATCATGACGTCCCCCCGTGACGTTGCATTGGCATGCACGGATGTACAGGCCGACACTACGCTCACTTGTGACGTGACGTCATGACGTCACTCGCTGTGGAAAGTCACGGCCGAATTTCACACGTGGGGGAGTTGTTTCATATGGCAAAACTCGCATATTTTACCGACTCGAAAACAGATTTTCTCTAGAATTTCGTAACATTAGTAAAATAGGGAATATCTTCTCCCAGATACATGAAAAATAAAAACGGTTTCTTTACAAATAAGTTTCGAAATAGAGGTCTCTTTTGGTGTTGTCAGTTTTCACCCGAGATGGTCCGCAATCAATGACGTTTATCTATAGGCAATACCCGTTTAGTGGCGGAACTGCTAAATTCATGCGTCATTATAGGAGCGCTTGGTGGAGGTAATAGCGAGGTTGAGATCCGACTCCCACTCCCGCTCCGACTCCGAGGTGCAAAATTTCGGATTTTTCAAGTTGGAGATAAATTTACCACCCAGGCGGTTCTGTTCGTTCTCCTGAATGAGTAAACACCATTGCTGTGGAAAACCCCGTTGTATTTGATGACGTAGTTCCCAAAAATGTAATCTGAACATCCCTAATGACGTCATCCCCGTTCGAGTGGCGTAATGACGTCATTCCGCCGCACATGACGTTGCCGACGTCACGGATGACGCGACGGCAATCTTGGTGACGTCATGACGTCAAAAGGCCTGAACAGCATTGTTATTTTCGTTAATCTCTTAATATTTCGAAAACTGTAAGTGATATCAAAATTCGGGCTTCGTAAGGACACTTCCCAGGCCCGTCTGCACTTGCATACCAAGTTCGGCGGCGATCCGTCCATTAGTCTCGGAGAAAATCGCGAACACACAAACAAACAAACAAACTTTTGTCAAATTTTAGTAGGATATACCAGCTTTTAGGCCCGACAGTATATACATGTAGCTGCATTTCTTTCTTCGAATAACCCTGACCAACGGAAATGTCGTGCAAAAGATGCTTATGTGTAGAGGCTTTTTCTGTGTGTCCACCGATTAGCGATAAGTTACAATACTTATATAATTATGCCTAAAACATAAAGTCGTCTCCGAATTTCGCAAATTTTCGACCCCAACCAGGGTCTTCCTCAGGCACTTTCTATAGATCGATCCCGTCAATTGGGCCAAATGGAAAAATATCAGACTTTTACGCGATTTTATGTGAAACAAAATGTTTTCTTCTTGTTTATTTGAGGCCCAGGGTGTGCAGTTGACAAAACGGCATGAATGACGTATTAGAATGGAAGTCACATGGCGCGTAGTGTTGGGAACGTCGTCACGTCATGCTACCCGTGACCGGCCCGGAGGACCATGTGCGGGCTTGAAATCTTGCACTTGCATACCAAGTTCGGCGGCGATCCGTCCATTAGTCTCGGAGAAAATCGCGAACACACAAACAAACAAACAAACAAACAAACAAACAAACTTTTGTCAAGTTTTAGTATGATGTTAGGACCGGTCTTTCCTATCGCGTTCGTGAATCTGATTGGCCGGTACTGGCGCAGGTGATAAGGACAGAAACTATTTTGTGACACACTTTGGGTGAAGCCATTGTCGACTCGACCCTGAATTTGTGCGATTTGTGTCAATTTTCTGACAGTGTGAGCACTCACTGAATCGGCAGTGTGATGACAATCCGATGTTTTACCCTCGCTACCTCGGTTCCAGGTTTCCGACGAATATCTGCTTTAATGTTCGTCGAAACCTTGCCCCAGTAAGACAGTAAATGTAAAAATTTCCAAAACTGTTAACCATAGTAAGAAAATACGAAATCGCCAAAAACAGTGCGTAAATACCGTAATTAATATCGGGGAGGACTCCAACGATCTGTAGAATGGCGCTGGGGAGTTCAAGTAAGACAAAAACAATGACAACAGCCAACACCCGGACTGTTGTTGACCTGACGTTGGCATCGACGTGTCCCCCACTTGCTGTCTGTCTCATGGCTGCTGATTGCTTTAGAGCTCTTATCAGACGGAAAGCGAAAACTATCAGAGATGACATGGGTATCAGTGTCATGACGATGTTGTATAAGACGACATTGTAGATGATGAGATAGTAGATGCTATTGTACCAAGGAAGCGGTCGCCATTTTGGTTTATAGGATTTCGTGCATGGATCGTAGATCCATGTCGTCTCTGATGTGAACAGCATGACCATGTTGAACAGGAATGAAAAAAGAACAGTTCCAAGAGCCATGAGGCGAGCGTTCCTGATTGTACACAGAGACGCCGCCCTCAAAGGTTTACAGATGGCCACATAACGCTCTGTCGCCACGCAAATCGTGATGTAGATGGATATGGTCTTGGCAAACCAAGTAATGGCCCAGAGATAGCCAAACGCCAGATTATAGAATTCCATTAAAATGGGAAAGACACCTAAATTACGTGGCATTCGTCCGGATGTGTAACTTAAGAACATTGAGATCAAAACGAGGGTGTCAGCCGTTGCAAGGGCACGTAATAGTACCGCGGTGGAAGTGAACGGCCTCTCTCTCCCCAACACGATGTAGGCAAGGACATTACCGATCACGCCAAACAAGACCACGAAAATGTACAGGGGGACATTAACCACAAATTTAATTACTTCAAATATATCCGCAGTAGCCAGCGGGACATATCGATATGAAAAGCACTCCATTGGGGCACTGCTCATTCTGGTTGTTGCGTTGTCCATTTTCCTACGAAACACGGTTCCAAAAGTGTTAACGATACCAACGGATCCTCTATAACGTTATACTGTCTTTGAATTTTAGACTAAACATGAAACGCTGTCCTGCTCAGCAACGCTCCCCACCATTTCTGATGCACTGACGTACACGAATACTGCCTTGACAAGTTTGATATAAACGTAACAGTCACAGCACTTTGCTCGACAAGTAGACATTTTCAGGGCTATAGTTCTTGGACGTCGAATTTGAACTAAATGGGATACTTCAATGAAAGATTGTCACACCGACCCTAGCGAACAAAAGAAAAGTCGCTGTTATGTTGAGTGATCGGTGATAAGTCAGGATATAATGCACAGTAGACAGGGTCTACATCAGTCGAAAAACTCAGATATGAAGGCGACGGACAAGCTTAAAGGTGCACATATTCCTTCCCTATCCTGCGCTAAACATACCCGTGTTAAAGGAGACCTGCATCAAATATGTTGTTAAACTACGCTTATCAACCTCGCCCCATGTAGAGTAACTCTCGTTCCTAGGGTATCACGTATGCAGTGCCATTGCATTGTAATCGTATATTCTCCAACACTGGCGCGAAAGGCAAAACCACGGTATTAGCGAATGATGCAATCATCGCCGGTGGCGCCGCTGTCGACAAAAAGAGGCAATTTGGTGGCCCTTTAAGCAAACATCGACGATCGTCTCGACACTAAACCCTGTTAGTTTGACACAGAGACTCTGATCCATGATGTAAATATAAATTATCCGAGGCGTACAATACTGGTGCGATTTGAAAACTGATGACATCACTTCCCACTAGTATGATTCGCCTCGGCAATGTAGGCCTAGAACCGAATTTATAGACCGATTAGATGGTTCCAGTCTTTGCCGCTGCACTCCCGCGGCGCTACTCTCCGTTCCGGAATGGACAGTAGCGCCGCGGGAGTGCAGCGACAGAAACGGAATCTTGCTACGCCCGAGCCACGAATTTGATAGCTTTTCACACATTTTCCCTATATTTATAGATCTATTACTACGAAGTCCCAGGAGTGATATCGCCAATATCCAGGTGGCAGCACAGAGTAATGGATTCATACCTCAACTGGGGCGCGACCTGGACTTTGACGACCACACCTGAGGGACTCAGCGGTACAATAAATTAAATCACTTCAACCGCATTGCCTTCGGGCCAATAGACTGGTTCTCGTTTTTGCAGCTCCACTCCCGCGGTACAGACAATACCGTTGCGGGAGTGAGGCGGCAAAGACGGGAACCAGTGTATTGGGCCAAGAGATTGTTTCGACCTCACCAGGAAATACAGGTGTAACATCTGTGAGTGTTTCTGTAGCTCAGTGTTCCCCAACAATAGACGCGGCCTAGAATGGTTATTGTTGGGTTAGTTGCCGCGTAATCCGTCAGGAGGGAAACAATAAAAAAACACAGAAATACGGGGAACACTGATCGACGTTACACCGGCACTTTTCGTACCAATGAGAGCCATGATTACTCAGCTTCTGGAGAGGTTTGACTTTGCCAGATGAACGACTGAACTCAAATATGTTCAAAACATCCAATCTGAACAAAAACTGCCGCACTACAAGTATAGCCACATTTAAGTTTACCGACAGAGGTCCAGTTCCAGTGGCCTTCATGACATTTCTTTACCCAAAGTCTGCCAACCAGCTTCCCCAGTCGTCTTCAACAGAAGATCTGTCCGCTGTGGTCTCTGAACCAGTAAAGCCAAAACAAAGATGACGACACAAGTCAATAGTCCTGGGTTTACTGGTTGAAACATTTCGGGACAGAGGTAAGCGCGGATCGCCATAAATAGAGGGGCTTTGTAATGTTTTCTCTTGCGCTAACCTCTCATTTGCCTTGTTGACGATAGCCTTTTATTTGTCCCGGCAATCTCCAACGCAGAGGTCAGACGGTTTCACCTTACAAGTGGAGCAAACCGAAAACACGGAACGCCGTACCACTGGGCTAGCGAGTTTGGGTACTCGGATGTAAATGCTGACGTAATCACGAGAGGATCCTTCCGACGAGGTTGATACTTCCACCAAAACAAAACTGAGAGACATCCATCTCGTGTGATCTCGCAGCAACGGATAAACGAGATCTGACGTTTCAATTGGTAGCCTACACAGAACTTTGACGACGTTCATAACACCAACCGTGCAAGGACAAAAGCCCATCTCCTACATGTACTTAACTTGAGGACTAAATTGCTGCTATCAGGTGATACAGGGAGCCCAAGGCGTTGGCGGGTCTCAAATTGCGTTCGTCGTGTTGATAATCACAACAATTTTCCTACAATCACGCTCATCGAGTGACAGGACTGGATCGAGGGATAGGGGCACTGTCTCTACGTATGTCCTAAAGTGGTCAGCAGGGCAGGCCATACGGAGAGTACAGTTCTATCTACATGTATGTCCTGTCGCATAGCGGACAAAATGTTAAAAGCAGGAAACTGAACTCGATCAAAAATAGCCAAGTTCTCGTGTTCAAACTGCGTGTACATGTGGGGGGGGGGAGTATTTCATCTATGATCCCAACAAAACGACAGTGATGGACCACTTTTGAATCGATTGTTTTGATTTCAAGTGGTGGAAACTGAAAAGAAAGGCAGATTGTATGGAAGTGCAATGCACGTGCCACCTACGTATATGTGGCTTGTATCTTCATCGAAGACAGAGTTGCATGTACAGTAGGCTATCCTTTCGATCTACAGCGACAGTATTGGCAGAACAATGGGGACGAGAATGCCTGAATCGGCTATGACGACAACCTAGTTTTACCCTGGCTACCTCGTCCCCCGTTTCCCGTCGGATGGACGAAGAAACGGAAATATCTGTTTTAATGTTCGTCGAAACCTCGCCCCAGTAAGACAGTAGATGTAAAAATTTACGAAGCTGTTAACCATAGTCAGAAAATAGGAAATCCCAAGAAACACGAAATATATATCGAAGTTGATCCCAGGGATAACACCAACAATCTGTATTACGGCGCTGGGGAGCTCGAGTATGATAAAAACAATGACAACAGCCAACACCCGGACTGTTGTTGACCTGACGTTGGCATCGACGTGTCCTCCACTTGCTGTCTGTCTCATGGCTGCTGATTTCTTTAGAGCTCTTATCAGACGGAAAGCGAAAAATATCAGAGATGACATGGGTATCAGTGTCATGACGATGTTGTATAAGACGACATTGTAGATGATGAGATAGTAGATGCTATTGTACCAAGGCAGCGGTCGCCATTTTGGTTTATAGGATTTCGTGCATGGATCGTAGATCCAGGTCGTCTCTGATGTGAACAGCATGACCATGTTGAACAGAAATGAAAAAAGAAGGGTTCCAAGAGCCATGAGGCGAGCGTTCCTGATTGTACACAGAGACGCCGCCCTCAAAGGTTTACAGATGGCCACATAACGCTCTGTCGCCACGCAAATCGTGATGTAGATGGATATGGTCTTAGCAAACCAAATAATGGCCCATAGATAGCCAAACGCCTGGTTCCAGAACTCCATATAAATGAGAAAGACACCAAAATTACGTGGTATTCGTTTGATGGTGTAACTTAGGAGCTGAGATATCAGAACAAGGGTGTCAGCCGTTGCGAGGGCACGTAATAGTACCGCGGTGGAAGTGAACGGCCTCTCTCTCCCCAACACGATGTAGGCAAGGACATTACCGATCACGCCGAAGAACACCACGAAGGCGTATAGGGGGATATCAATCACAAAATTGAATATCTCAAAGACATCTGCAGTCGCCAGCGGGACATACCGATATGAAAAGCATTCCATTGGCGCAAGGCTCGCCGTGATTGTTGTACCGTCCTCCATTTTTTCAAACGTGTTATCGAACTAGCTCGATTGGTGAATCTGTAAATTAGGCTAAACATGAAATCCAGTATTGCTCAGCAACGCTCCCCACGAACACTGCGGCGTTTAATTCGACATAAAAGAAGTCACAACACTTTCCTCGACAAGTGGACATCTCCTAGATGTTTAACTTGGGATCAAGCGGTGGACTATACCAGTATACGTGTCCTGATTATCTTCTTGAAACGGTTAATATGGTATCATTTTTCGGATGACCGTTGTCTCTGGAAATCATTTTCCAGCGAAGGTTTCTCCCAAAATTGGACCAATCGACTTCAGCAGCAGTGCCTAGAGCATGCGTCACTCCACACTTCCATGCGAAGAATGAACGCTTTTGCGCAACTTGGATCAGAGAATAGCCTCGTTGACGTGATGTAGGATACCCAAGGCATGGCGGGGCTCGGATCGCGTTTCGCAGGATAATTGCCATGCAATCATTCTATTTTGCGCACGTCATCGTTTTTTTACCGGCAGTAGGCCTACTCTACGCAATGAGGACCCTAGCTCACTGCCTCTGTCAATAGGTATCACCAGTGGTAGGCTTCATGGTCGCGAACCCTTCGTGAAGCCTTTAGGCGTGTATACGTGTGGCGTGTTGTTCTAGTTCTGCGGGTTCCCCATTGTCCATATACCTTCTCGGATAAACAAAGTACTTCAACATGATTGATTCGATTCTGCAGGTAGGCCTACACAGGTGTTTGAGATCTCCCAATTACTCATCAATTTGCATAAACTAGCAGCACTTCAACCATGAACGAATTTCGGCGTTAACTCTAACTACCGATAGTCTATAGCGCACGATATCAGAATGGTACCGGTATGTGTATATTTGAATAAGAATGGAAAATCGCCCGCTATCCTTTCTCGAACACTTCCCTATTCTACCAAACCTCTCGCAAGTCTTCTTGGTGCAAAATATATCAGCTGAACGCCAGGCCCATGGACCTCTTGTTATGTAAGCTTATACGATCAAATTTTAGCTCTGTTCAACCACTAAAACCCCTGTCGCATGTCCACTCCGGGGCCGTACGGGCGAGTAAAAACAGACAAAGTAGGGAGTTTTCGCAAAGCCCCCAAAATGCCAACGCGAACACCAAACCCATTGTTCGATACCAAGAACAAAAGAATAGACGTTCGCGTTGGCGTTTCGGGGGGTTTTGCGAAAACTCCCTATATTGCCCCTGATCCCCGCGGAATGAAAACCGTCGAAATGAAAATGATAATGAAAATGAAAATGAAAATCGTAATGGACCCGTACTGTCTCTAAAATCCACGGCAAGCCGCTGGGTGGGGAAAATCGCACGGGGCCCGGTGGATTTGTGACCTAGGCTTAAACTGGACTACTGACTTGTGTCGCCACAGCAGACAGATCTTCAGCAGACGACAACTGAAACGCTGATAGATTGGGCAAAGAAATGTAGAACACACCAGCAAGAGATAGCCCATCACAAAATATTATTACCAGTTAAAGGGACAATGTTTTCCTTTCCCTCGTGTGCTAAACGTAGCCTTGTTAAGGGAGACCTTTATTGACAATGTACTTAAACTACCGCTTATCAACCTCGTCCCACGTAGAGTTTTTTCTTCTTTGTTCATGGTAATCAGATCAACTGTCCGTTGAGACAAAGGCACTAAAAGAAATTATCACAAGTACCTGTAATCAGGGCCGTATTTAGCGGGGGGGGGGGGGGCAGGNAAAAGCCTTCTGTCCCCCAGAGGCTTTTACCCCCCCCCCCGACCAAAAAGCCCTGGTAATATGTTGTGCGAGTGCCACAACGTGCACACAAAACAAGGTGGTCCATAACTCCATTTGGCCCAAATGTAACATCGGTGAGTCTCTGTAGCTCAGTGTTCCCCAACAATAGACGCGGCCTAGAATGGTTATTGTTGGGTTAGTTGCCGCTAAATCCGTCAGGAGGGAAACAACAAGAAAAACACAGAAATACGGGGAACACTGATCGACGTTACACCGGATAGGATAAAAGCCAGTTGTAGGCCTAATCTCGATTCTATTTGGAGGCCCTGTCGATGCAGGTACAGTGTACTGCCATCAGCCTGTGTATAATTCCATACGTATTGAACATCAATATTAGAAAACCACTTCAGGTGGAGAGAGTACTACATGTATGTGGAGGGCCTAATTGCCTTATGGTGCCATTGGGTTGTATTCACATCCCGATTCACATGAACCCGTTCCTACCTTAGAATCCAAATGTAAAGTCGGTGAGTGTTTCTGTAGCTCAGTGTTCCCCAACAATAGACGCGGCCTAGAATGGTTATTGTTGTGTTAGTTGCCGCTTAATCCGTCAGGAGGGAAACAATAGGAAAAACACAGAAATACGGGGAACACTGATCCACGTTACACAGGTGTAACGTTTTTCAGTGTGGCCGTTTTTCTGTGTGATTTCCATTGTTCGGCACACACTGGGAAACAGACGTACTGTTTCTCTGTGTGTCGCTCATTGTCAAGTCGCCGCTTATTCCGTCAGTCTATTGTAATGTCACACTGACACACGGGCCTCACTGAAAAACGTTACCAGACTGGGCCGTCACGCGATACCGTGATGAAAACGTGCACGTGACTTCGTCGCGCCAAACCGCGCAATGATTGTACAAAATACAATATTTGTTTTGGCATAAAACACCTACAATCCTGCGTGGAGGGGACGGAAACTTCTCACCGTAAACTTATACAATTTTTGTCAATAAACAAGCAAGAATTCACTGTGTCATACTCACGTTTAAAGATTTTACAGGCAATTTTCGACCGAAATTTACCTCGACAGCCGTAATGGCAGGCCTGCCATGCCTACCTGCATTATATGCCATTTTCGGCGCCATAAACGCCTGCAAAGCCTGAAATTCAGTTCTGGTATGTAGATAAGATGATAGAGATTGCATTTGGACAGGTCATTTCAAAATGACGCTTTTTTTAAACGATTGACGCTTTTTTGAAATTAGACGTGCTAAAGTCTCTTATCTTCGGGTGGCCTCGGTTAGCCGCGATTGTTGTTGTAATCTTCACAAGTAAACCATTGTAAAACGTTGACTTCAACTGCCCCGTGATATCACGCTGCAGCGCGACCACCATTCCCACCATGCTCGGCGAGCAGTTGTGCGGTTGCGCCACATTCGATCCACTTCCTCTTTTCACCACGAAAGTCACGGTAAAGCGCGAATCGCGGTACCGCGTGACGGCCCAGTCTGGTTACACCGGGCTTGAATTTACGCCTCATCTCTGATTTCATTCCGAGTGACGGAAGACGACATTATGAAGTGCTAGTTTTTTTGGAGACGGGTCTTTATTGTCTTTTAGCACCAAAATCATTTCTTCATAGGCCTTCTTTTACACTCCGATCCGGGCCTAGACTGGTTCCCCTCCTTGCTGCTCCACTTCCACGGCGCTACAGTCAAATTTTATTTATTTTGAATTTATTAAACCTCCTAATTAGGAGAATAAAAACATAACTTACACATACATGCATAAAACTGATACAAAATTGAAAAACACGGGTTAAAAGTTTGACCACAGTGTGCTCAACCGAGCCAGACCTGCCAAACCCGCTGCTGAGAAGGAGACTACGTAATGTATTAGCCGGCCCGGTGAGCGACCCCGAGGAGAGAAAGCCAAAGTAGTTGGCGACAAGCTAAGATCAACCAATGATTATCGGAGGGTCCCAGAGACCCACTTGGCCAGGAAGACACAGTTTAGGGCCCTAGCGGGAGAATCCTGACGGAAAATCCGGTGTGACAGGGATCTAAGTCCCCTGGAATCAAAGTCCGATTTTTGTTAAACGAGCGATTAGGATATATGGCTCTAGAGACCATGACCACTCAACATACCAATGCAATATCAAGCTATTGTTTTCGGACATGCATTCCTAGGACTTTCTCCTCTGGTAAAAATATTGCTGACAGCCGACCAGATTAGACTACTCTCCATTCCAATTCCGAGTGGTGCGAGGTTTATCAACGATTGCTCCGCCACGGCTGGGCCGAATTTGACATACCATACATCAATCGATTTGTCTTTTTTGGCGCTACAGCCGTCATCACTGTCGCACAACGTGACAGAAAAAAGTTTCTTCACAAATCACAGTTTGTGTTGACGGCCGAAATGGCGGCCATTTTGAAACGACGCAATGCATCGCGCACGTGTAAACTGCACTGAATAGGTTTTGAGAAAGGGATCCGTTATGTCCGCCTTACGCGAAAAATGAAGATAGCAGAAAGATACCGGCAAGAAAGACAAGTCGATTGACGTATGTTTCGTTAAATTTGACCCAGCGGTTGCGGAGATATCGTTGATAAACCTCGCGTCACTGGGAAGTGGTATGAACCGTAGACAATATGCTGCGGCCTGTGGGGTCCATGTAACATTCAAATAGACACAAAGTGATATCCCTGAATACTTCGTATTTGAATCCTCAGCTGAAGGAGCTAGCGTGGCGTAGTAGCAAAGGTA
>NMRB01000417.1:3732-16412 GCA_002633025.1 Notospermus geniculatus
ACCTAGTGGCCTACCTAAAGACCAGTTGAGCCAAGGTAGCCATGTTTGGTATTAAACTAAAGGTAATGAAGTGTAGGTTTAAAGTGACCTACTTCCATGACCTAGTGACCTACTTAAAGACCAGTAGAGCCAAGGTGTCATGCTCTTTGTTTTTTATACCGGTAATACAATCCATTGGACCCAGTCAGTTTACAGTTCCACCTCTCCTTTAGCATGCTTCATTACACCTACAACTACACCTCAAGTCAACTGTCAGCTGAGCGCCAGGCCCATGGGCCTCTTGTTATACTACCTGGTACATAATTTCTTGGTTTTAATACACTGGTCGATAGCCGACCGTTGTTTGAATTCAGCTTTAAAACTGGGCAGTTGCGGAAGCTTACTATGTTATACACTTTACACTACAGTACAATGCCATAAAACCCGAAGCTGTCATGTTCGGTGTTATGGAGCTACACTATTTCTACTCCCGATGAAAAGCGTAGTTCGAAACACATAATATCAAGCGTGGTAAAGGTACAGATCACAATAGTTTTCATGAAAATAATACCATTAATACTGTACAAAAATGCATACCTAGACTTGGTAAGCCGTAAGATTCAGGATTTGCTAGAAAGTTTCATCCATTTCATTTCATTCATGATTGACAATTATGGCCACTGCTGGCCGACTCACATTTCATTCAGTTTGGACCACACTTTCTCAATTTGTGTTCGAGCACAAGGCTGCAGGGCTAGCTCTAAATAATAATATTTAAAAAGATAAAGTGTAAGAAATTGCACATGCTCTCACCCTTTCACCCTTTCAGTTTCAGACAAAAAATGTACAAAAACAGAATTATAAAAGTACATCATACTTCATGGAGCACCAAAAATATCTAAAGTTGTCTGAAGTTGCACTGATAAATCCTTCAGACACTGTATGATGGACAGACAAAATATTGCCAATTCCAAAAATCACACGAGATCCCGGCAAACACAAAACGAAATCACAGACATATGATGTAAAAACAGCAAAGTTGCCTCTGATTTCCTATCCAAAAACGGATGTCTGAAGTTGCACTGACAATCATTCAGGCACTGAATGATTGGACAGCCAAAATATTGCTAATTCCAAAAATCACGCGAGATCCCGACACACAACACACAACAAAATCACAAATATATGATTGATGATGATAGCTCCAGCGGTTACGAAACGTGCCCTGCTAACAGACGACAGATGACGACAACGATGGCCGACGGACGCTGCACCACGACAAAAGCGCACAGGTGAGCTAAAATCACACGAGATCCCGACAAACACACATCAAAATCACAGACAGATGATGTAAAAGCTACAAAGTTGCCTCTGATTGTCTATCCAAAACCCCATGTCTGAAGTTGCGCTGACAATCATTCAGACAATGTATGATGGGCAGACAAAATATTGCCGATTCCAAAAATCACACGAGATCCCGACAAACACAACAAAATCACAGACAGATGATGTAAAAACAACAAAGTTGCCTCTGATTGCCTATCCAAAAACGGATGTCTGAAGTTGCACTGACAATCATTCAGACATTGGACAGACAAAATACTGCCAATTCCAAAAATCACATGAGGCCCGACAAACACACCACGAAATCACAGAGAGATAAAAGCTACAAAGTTGCCACTCTAATTGCATGAATTGCCTATCCAAAAACCCATGTCTGAAGTTGCACTGACAATCATTCAGACACTGAATTATAGAGGGACCAGCGCGCTAACTACTCGACCACCAGGCCAGGAATCGAACTTTCTGCATACGAGACCGACGCGCATCCACTGCGCCAACCGTACAGTTCAATAATAGACAAAACTCATATCAAATAAAGGTTACAGGTTTTTCTTGACTTGCAGTTGGTATTCATTCCTGTAACTTTCCTTCTCAGGCGTGGGTAAGGTATTCCATTCCCTGCTTAAGTCTCTCGTCTGCTGTCGGCACTCTTCTGCGGTAGAAGCTTTCTTGAGCTGTTCCCGGCGTTTTTGGATGTAGTACATGACATGGTTTACAGGCAAAGCTGTCTTTTTCACCGTGACCCTCTTACTGCCTGCAGCCCTTTTATCCTTTATCAGAGAGATCATTCTCTTGCAATGACTAAAGTGCTTTGCTTCAAGAGACAGTTTTCTGGGACGCACCTTTACAAAAGACGTGTCAAGGGTGAAATTCCTTTTTGGCAGACATTTCCCTGCTTTCAAGCTGGCATCAGTGTAGGTGTAAGACAGGTACGAATAACCTTCACGGACCGCTATCAAAATATCCCTTGATGGCGCGGCAGACTTGGCAGCCTTCGCATTTGTGAGCTTGTTGCCAAGCACAATGAACTGTTTTGTGGACTTGGCTTTTTTGTCAAGGGATGATCTGACAGTGCCACCATGAGTTCTTATTACGTCTGCTAAAGCATCCTTGCTTTTTTCGCACCTAGGCAGGACAGTTTGGGGACAGATCCAGTCATCACAAATGTCTTCCTCTGGAAGATTCCAAGTGACTGAGGGGGATCATCCATCACTGATGAAGGATTATGATATGCCCATCCTTTGTACCGTCTATATGCTCTCTGAATTCTTTTGGCAGCATAATTCTGAACCTTTTCATTGACGAAGGCACCGCGCGAGGAGCCAAAGGCGCCTTCTGGCAGGGGGTCTGGGGGGTCCTCCCCCAGCGAAATGTAGATTTAAGGTGCTCTGAGATGCGTTTTCTGAGCATCTGAGATGCATAATTGAGCGATCTAAATCATAAATGTTAAGGCGGGTGCATTTTTAAGAGGGGCGGACGAATTTTAAAGAGGGGCGGGCCGTTTTTAAGAGGGGCGGATTTTGCCGTCGGTATTTTTAAGAGGGGCGGGCCGCCCTTTTTTTAACTGGTTTGGATAACACTGTTTACTGATGTGTGGTGAGCAGTCTGACAATTTTCTTCCAAAGAAAGTGCACCAGAGAGTGTTGAAAAAGTAAGAACTTTGGCCTCAACCCATCAATCACATGCCTCACATTAGCCCGCTGGACAACAGACCAAAAGTGTGTTCCATTCGTCATGACAACACCAGTAACCTCATATGAATAGTGGGTGCCAACTGAGAACATACGGAATTCAGGGAAATTTGACTCTGAGCACAGAAGTGTGCGCCGACAAGGATTACCAGACTGAGCACAAACCTGGCACATGCACTGTGTCTGTGTGAATCTGGTCGCGTGTCACAAATAGGGCACCCTAATATGGGGGATTGTCCCCCTTGAGAAATTTTTTCGGATTTCAATTTTGATTTTCTCCACAATGAGTGGGGCTATTTTAATGAATGAGGTACCATTTTGTAGCTTTAGAATGTCTGCTTTAAAATAGTAATAGATCCAATCTACTTGCATCACACTGAAGGACTACAGATGCATTCAAGCAAATGAAGTCAGTGGGGGATCGGGGGGGGGGCAGTCGGAGGGGGGGGGGGCAACTCTAACTGCAATTCATTTTTCTTTCCGCAGTTTTCTGTTTTAAATTCTCATAACAGCCATCAGATGTCTCAAGTGTGTCATTCAAAGGCCTGTTTATCTAGGTCAAGGGCATAGATTGGGGTCAAAAGAAGCCATGCATACTCAAGTGTTTGTCCAGAGATACAACAATGTATTCGTGTACAAAATGTACAGACGATATACACTTACTTGAGACATCATGTGAAAAGGGTAGTATTAAGGATTAGTGAATGAATGAAATCAAGCATTTTCTGAAAGAATGAACTCTCCTGTTTATTATGATACCACATTTGTATGGATTGGGTGGAAAACAAGGAAATTGTGGTATCATCTGTGAAAAAGGCCTGTTTTGAGAAAATCGCAAAAAACGTCTGTAAATTGTAATGCAATTCCTTTAAAACTGAGTTGATTAAAGGCAATTATCTAACTAATTAAAAACGTTAGAGTTATTTCTTTGATGGTTTTTGATGAGGCTTAACATGTTTCATCAACAGAGTAATTATTGAAAAATTGATAATTTTGACTGGGTGACACATTGGGTGCCCTATTTGTGACACGCGACCATCTACTAACCTGATCAAGTAACCGATTGGAGAGAAAGCCACCAACCCTCTGAACACCTACCATTCCCAATGAAACAATTGGCCCCATTAAGCATTGTACATTGTCAATTGAGTAGCACTGTGGACAACACAGATCACTTTCAATTTTGATACAAAACTTTGTCTGCCCAAATGGGAAACTGGCCAAAGCACGGTAGGCCTCAAGCGTTTCAGCATACTTGTATCTCGGAGAGAAATGAAGAGGCATAGCTTCCAACCAATCCCAAACAAGATTTCTCAGTTCATGAAGTTGCCCACATCCAGCCAACCGCAATTGCCTGACCGTACTTAATGTTCCAAGAAGGCCATCACTGACTAAAGAAAAGGAACGGTCATAAGGAAATATGCCAAAACAAAAATTCTCTAGTAAGTTGTCAACATAACAACTATACCCCTTTTCATTCTTATAAAAGGGAATACCTAACGGAGACATAATAACCAAGATACAGAATAGCACAAAATTGACACACAAAATGATAATAAGCAAGAAGTCAATCTCCAGAATTCACGAATTTTCGACCCCAACCGGGGTCTTTTTCAAGTGGAACTTTACAATCTGAAACTCTAGAAAAGACTGAGCTGGAACCCGAATGAAGAACTAACACCTGTGTAGACAGGATGAGTGAGCAATTAAAGAAAGAATAGTGTCCAAGCACCACGGATGGTTGCTGGACCTAATTAAGAGAGTGGATGTAATTAAGGAAAGAACAGTGTCCAAGCCCCACGGATGGTTGCTGGACCTAATAAAGAGAGTGGATGTAATTAAAGAGAAACTGATTTAGCTGAAAGAAAAGGATTTAATAAATATGACATGTGTAATACATAACAAGCACAAAGCGAAAAGATGCACGAAGGTCAACACAAAGTAAAAGAATATAAAGGAAGTCAACTTCCAGATTTGTAGGAAAAAACCAGAATGGATAATGCAAATCACTGAGCAATGAGAAGAATAGGGCGAGGAGGAATAGAGCAAAGGGGGGGGGACAAGGCCTAGACCAGACGGGGAGCCACGTGCCCTCCACAACTGGAAAACCTACAACGAAATAGGCCTACCAGGGGGAGAGAGCGAGAAGAACACGAATGCCAAACTAGGGACTCAGAACCTCAGCATCTTGTGTTAAGACCTGAGGGGGTGATGGTTTTAAGGGTCCACATCCATTTCAACTCTGTACTAAGGAGGGTCGTCTCATCTGGACATGACTCGAGGATGGTGAACCTCAGGTCCTCGACAGAATGTCCTGGCACCTTGAAGTGGGCATAGAGTATCGAGCAGTCACGATCATCCTCTTTCCCTAATCTGATGTTGGACTTCNTGGGACTTAATAATAGATTGTCCTCTATAAAAAACAAACATTTTTAGTGAAAGAAATCATAGGCCCACTGTCTAGTAGAACTCAGGCATATCAGGAAGGAAACATTTAAACCACCAAATCTTCTACATCACTTTCTGCATCAGAGTCAGTGCTCTGCGGCATTTGCATGATTTCCCGTTCCAGCAGTTCACGGTAGTTACACTCAACAGCTTTCTGTGTGGTAGAAAGAGCAACTCTAATTGATACCTTCAATATGAAGTCCCTATCCAAAGAAATCACTAGCTTGGTAAGGTACTTCACACAACCATCTTGAAACCTAACATCCCAGAATCTATGTAGGTATTTGTCAAGAAGTGACAAGTTGTTATTCTTGTATGAAAAGGTGGAACGTGAGGGTGGAGCTCGGAATGCAATGCCAAAAACATCAAAGTCCCCAAGAGGGTCACTGGGACCAAGGGAAGCATTTCTCTTCATCGACTTTGACCTGAAGGCCAGGTCCAACTCACCGACAAGGGCACAAAGTAATGCCTGCAGCCGTATCTCCCGTCTCACTCCCAATTCAGTAGACTCATCTCTCACAACTTTCATGTAGTGATCCACTGCATGATCTCGTACAAGGTTCTTGACTTCCTTCTTGAGGGCAACGTCCGAAATTGACTGCAGGTCACCAGTCCTCCCTGAAACGGCTATTCCTGACAGTGTCTGGTCCGTTTTAAGTAGCTCCCCCTCGAACATGAAATCCCCAGTTTTGCTCTTCTTGATGATCCTCTTCACCAAGACTTCCGCCATCACCGAATTCAAGTGAAAGACATCTCCCACTCGGATTATGGTTGACCTTTCACAATCTCCAACTGGCACCACTGCACGAAGCCCACAGTTGATTTCTGGAAAACAGAAACACAGAGTGTTTTATTTATTTTACCTCAGATTATACAACAAGATGTACACGACAGGGAAAAATGTGATATAAAATGGTACCAGTAAAATGTTTGGTGATTGTGATATGATGAAATGTTATGAGAAATGCAACATATAACATCCAAAAAGAAACTGCATAGCAGTATTTTATACAAAGTAGTTGATCTTGTCTTACCAGCAGATGGGGTTGATACCCTTGGCAATTCTTGTCCAGCAGCAGGCGGGGTATTGGGCTGGTCTGTATCAGACATCTTTGATACACTGGATTTCCGGCCTGAAAAAAGTCGCAGTTTAGCAAATTACATGGAAATGTTCAAGATGGCCAACATATGTTGGCCAATTTCAAGATGGCCAACATAGCCACAATCTTGGATGGACGGCGAAGCTGGTCGTCGACATCAAAGCGAACTGCCCTGTCATACAGACAAACCGGACCCTCACAAAAAAATTCACGTTGACCAGACAAAGCGTTCTAAAGCTCACTGACAGAAACCAAATGTTAACGGACACCGACGACACACGCACATAATGCCCCGACTGAAAAGTCGGGGCATAAAATTAAAAAAACTTACATGATGACTCGGGTGTTCTTGTTGATCGTTGTCGTTTGCCACGCTTTGTCTTTTCACAACTGACATCATCATCCGACTCATCTGCATTATCTGAAAAAATGAAATCGTGCTACATTTTAATAAAGATCCACGCACCGATTTAAATGGCATGACTAGAAGGCAGATCTGTCGTCACACCATGGCATACTTGTACATAGTATCAGTATGGCATAATCACGCATGGCTTTGGGTTGGCTACAGTGCTAACAAGAGCTGACAATTGACTTGAGGTGTAGTTGTAGGTTTAAAGATAATGTATCACGGATATTTTCGTGGGCCACGAAATTCATTGTTTATTTACATTTTGTTTGTCTTTCTTTGTCTTATGAATAATTTGTTGGTGCCATGCCTCTCTAGAAATTCGGTTGATTCCAAAAGTATTCATTTTGGTGGGTTGGCATGTCCCAAAAGTCCAAAATAACATAATGTAAACATCCATGTTTACAAACATTGAATGTAAACAATGAAGTCGTGATACATTATCTTTAATGAAGCATGCTAATATCGTCCAATATTGTTTGATGAGTAACTATAATGCCCTAAGTGGGCGCTTGCACTCCTGAGATAATGTTTTATAAGAAATTTAAAAAAAAGAGGTGGAACTGTAAATGCGTGAGAAGCAAGACTGGTATTACGACGTCCTACACCGCTTGGAAAGAATGGGTCTCAGTCCAAGAAAGAGATGTGATCAGGGTATGACACCACATGACACCAATCAAGAGAAAAATGAATCGCCAACAAAGGCCAACATCTGCTCTAGCTTTTTGCTCACATGAATTTTATCAATTCGTGAATTCTGGAGATTGACTTCTTGCTTATTATCATTTCGTGTGTCAATTTTGTGCTATTCTGTATCTTGGATGTATTTATCAAAAGACTTTATCTCCGAATGATAAAACAATGGGATTTACAATACAGTTTACCGGTACATCATAAAAAGAACACAAAAGATAGTATTTGATAAAGAGGGACCCTGACTGTGACTGTGTCAAAGAATTAAGGTGAATATAATTGGTACGTGTCATGATTATCTGCCATCAATAATTGATTCCATTATGTTTTGATTAGCATGGACAAGACCCCCTCATTGCTGGTTAATGGGACTATAATACCCACCTTAATTGCTTAAAGAAATGTTTGATTAGTATGCTATGATCCCAAGCTGTGTTGGGGGAAAAGCTCACATAATAATGACACAGACTTTGATTTATAATGAATGTTTTGATTCAGCATTTCCTGACACCTTGGCTTAGGGTGTCAGGGAAAAAACTGGTGATGGATGGCTGGGTTTGTGACAATGCATTATGCTTATTTTACATTCAATATACAGCTGAAAGGAAATTGAAGAGGATAATCCTCCTTTAAGTTGTGCTTGTGGTGGAAACGTGAACAACTGGATTACAGGACGAAGTATTTTTACAGTTATTTTTCAGACAATGGTCCTTGGACAATGGTGGTAAATTGAGAATAGGCCTATAGGCTTTTTGTACACCAAATTCTGGATAGGAAACAACATTTGTCCACAATGGTTAAATATTTATTTGTGGTATTTGAAAAAGTATCTCAATGTTATTCCCAGCCGACAAAACTGAGACAGCCAACTAGGCTGATTCAATGGCATGCACAACTTCATTTTTTATTGCCCATCTGGGATTTTCGCAGTCCCTCTCAGTCCCTCTTGAGTTGATTAGGCCCTGCCCAGGAACCCAAAGAAAAACTCACCTTCCAGAAGCATCACATCTGCTGCAGCAATCACAGATGATTTGCCGTCATATTAGGTGAAGGTACTAGTAGGGTAGAAAGGTGAAAATATGCGGACGGTCTGGACAAAAGCACCATTTTTGGTCTATGTGTTCCTTAGATACCCAAGTTCAAATTGTAGGGGGGTCCATACCTGAAATCCTATTGGCTTGGCTGTAATATGCAAATTAGCTCGAATGTCACGTGACCGTTGACAAATGAAATTTGTGTAAATGTGCACAATTGCTTTCCCAACCAGGAAATTACCACCTCGGACCCCGGAACCTTGCAACAAAGGCTACACGCCTCTGCGAAATCTGCATTTAAATGGACTTTGTGAAGAACGTCACGACGAAAAATGACGTTTTCTCTAAAACTGCGCTTTTTTCAACGTCCAAATTCACTTCTTCTTCGTATTATGTGTCTCAAAACACTGGGTTTGCAAAAATTCATTGAATTTCATTGGGGTTTCTTAACTAGAGGCATTTGCCTTTAACATGAATCAAACACTTTAGTTGTCTAGGTAACACGTAGGTCACGTGACCGCATCCCGGGAATGTGCGACACCGGCAGAAAAGGCGGGAAAATAACGTTTCCCTGCAAAGTTTGTAGGCCCTAATAGTCCGGCCGATAAGGATAAGAAACGGCGAAATCGTGCTAATTGGTATAAAAGCAGCAAATTTCGCACACTGGTGCAGTTGATACTGATTAATTTAAAGACAGGTGCCACGTGAAAAACGCCCCCTGGTGGGCACCATCTTGATTTCCAAGATGGCCGCCATGTGTCTGACTGGAAACAGAGTTTTGGCCATAACTTTTGTTCTGGTCAACCTAGAACCACAATTCAAGTGGCTATATCTAGGTTTTGGGGCATGGCCAATCGAATGATGGCATTGTCGATGACGTCACGTGGCCGCCATATTGAATTCCAACATGGCCGCCTATTAAAATGCCTCCTGCGTGCACAAGTCCATTGAATATTCATTAATATTCATACAAGCATTACGTTTAGTACGCTGTGAGAGCCTGACACGGCACGAACCCCAATTTAAGAATGGGTGGCATCTGGAGAGTGCCCCCTGGTGGCCGCCATCTTGAATTCAATATGGCGGCCGTCATCCGAGCCGCAGGCCAGATTGTGTTTTTCCCCATAACTTTGCTTCTACTACAGGTATTGACAAAATTCAAGTGGCCATACTCAGGTTTTCAGGGTACAGTGAATCAAATAATGGCACTGCCGGCGACGTCAAACGGCCGCCATATTGCATTTCAAGATGGCCGATGTGCCTTTGCCTGGAAACAGTTTTCTGCCCATAACTTTGGTTAATTATGTCCCACATTGAATCATAATTCAAGTGGTTTGGGGGTATGTGCAATCGAATGATGGCATAGTCGATGACGCCCCATGGCCGTCATATTGACTTTCAAGATGGCCGCCACGCTTCTGCCTGGAAACAGTTTCAGTAGTATAGGGGAAGGGGGCCTTCAGGGGAAGAATTTGGTGCCCCTTAAAATGAGGGTATGGCCTGTTACAACCAATAATGTCACAATCGACCAATAATATCACAACCGATGATAATGTCCCAATTGTGACATTATGAACACCTCATCCAACCAATAATGTCACAACTTGCTAATAATGTCACAACTTTTCCTCACCGATAATGTCGCAGCATTTTGACCAATAATGTCACAATTTTCCTTACCGATAATGTCACAACATTTTGAGCAATAATGTCACAGACCCCAGTTACCAGCGCAGATCATGTCAGGATATGTGACGGTGATTTTTTTTCCGCCCGTCCCTCATGGAAGACAAAAGAAGTCTGAGCAAATGAAATGGCCAGGGCCATTGTGCTCACCTCTGTGATACGCCTCTGTGGTTAAGTGTGAAACTGTGACTCTCATGGTGAATGTTGAAGGATCAGTGCAGATAAGATAAAGCTGAACACACCAAAAAGTATTTTTTTTGATCTGATCAGTATTATCAGTCAATGACATAAACTCAGGTGATGGCAAACAGAAGGAGTACAATTTCTGAATACAATGAATACAAGTGGTATTTGTGAACAAACTGCTTTCCTGTCTGGTCACAGATGTCAAAAATTCTATTTTTCAAGATGGCCACCTGGTGGCCACACGTGACGTTCGTTGGGACTGAAATTTTAGCAGGAATGTACAGGATACTTGCATAGATGTATAGACAACATTGAAACGTAACAATTACTACCGATGAGATATGGCCAAAGTCAATTTTTCAAGATGGCCGCCTGGCAGCCATGTTGAAGTCCAATCGAACTGATATTCGGCATATAAGTAGACGGTACCAAGACACATATTTAGGCACGGTTAAAACATCCTAGCTACCACTACTTATGAGGTGTGGGTTGAAGTACATTTTTCAAGATGGCTCCCTTGCGGCCATATTTGACATCTCCACTGAGTTCAGGTCAAGACTCGGCTTCTCCTCCCTTGACCTTCACGCAAGCAAACCGCATTCCGTGTTCAAGGATTTCCCCGGTCCCAAAAATAGCAACCAATCACGCTCGTCGGGTAAGATGACAAGATGGCGGGCTAGATGAAACTTCATTCGAATGCAAAGTCTCCGTGCAGGACTCACAAGTACTCAAAAAGAAGGCGCGAAGGCAATATTCGATGGAGATTTTGTAGTCTGTTGTAGGACTGGCAGTGGGAAGTCAATTATGTACCAGCGGGCTAGTGTTGTTCGCTACGAAGTTGAAGGGCGTACTCGTATTGAATAAATTATCGCAAGAGAACCCGGCGAGGCTTCTGATTGGGCGCACGAGAAAATCCCAAAGCGTTGAACACGGAATCTGGTTGCTTGCTGCAGAGTGTAGGAAGAGGTTAGCGATTTCTACACGATGCATTATGCAGAATGATATTTGACGTCGAATCTGACTGAAATTTACCATACATTTATATGGTACATAGATACATATTTTGACAAGGTTAAAACATCCTACCAACTCCTATTTATAAAATGTGGGTCAAAGTCCATTTTTTAAAGATGGCTTCCTGGCGGCCATATTTGAAGTCCGATCGGGTTGAAATTTGGTGCATTTGTGCAGGGTGCCTAGATATATCTTCACACCAAATCGCAACACTCTATGTCAAATAGCCATGAAATGCGCCACCAAACAGTGAATTTAACCTCTGTGACCTTGAAAAGTAGGTCAAATCAAAACCCCGGGATTTATGTGATTAAGTCACATCAGAGGAACCCACCATAAAAGTTTCGTGGTTCTAGCTAACAGCGTTCAGGAGATACGGCCGAAAGAAGGTTTTTACAAAGCGCCCCTACAGGCCAAAGTGTACAAGCAGCGGTTTTTACCATAGGGTACCTGTACACCAAATTTCAAGTTTGTAACCCAAGCGGTTTAGAAACGTGCCACCCCTGTTAACGACGACGGACGACACACCATGAGGACGACACACCAAGCAGGATTTTTAGCTCACGTGAGCTAAAAATCCTGCTTTGACCGTGAAAGACACCTTAATCATATCTTCAGCCGGTAGGAGTTCCCGTGTCGTCACTCCCTAGGATTTCCTTACTGGAGGAAACAGTGTCCGAGGCCAGGGGGTTTCCGCTCCTACGCGAAAACAGAAGTGCTGGCTAATAATGTCTGTAGATGTTTTTCACGTACACTCATCCCAAAAAATAAATGGACATCAGTTTTTTCTGAATTTCTCAAAAACTAATCAAGGTTGAAATGTCTACCTGATATGGATGATAGCATATCGTCTCAGCTATTCAAGAATGCCACAAGTGAAAAAATCTACCACATCTTGATTTTGATGGAAGCAATTTTGCAAAGTTGTGTTTTTCCCTACTTTCTTATTTTAAGTATTTCGCTGAAAAAATTGATATGACCTTGTTGCTCTTCCAAAGGGCATTCCAAATATGATTTCGTTTTCTAAAAATTCTAACAAATAATGTGTTTTTTGGCCACTTTTATTGAGATAATTTGGCCCATGCTTAAAACACCT
>NMRB01000417.1:27361-82478 GCA_002633025.1 Notospermus geniculatus
AGGAAGCAATCTTGAAAAATGGACTTTGACCCACATTTTATAAATAGGAGTAGGTAGGATGTTTTAAGGTTGTCAAAATATGTATCTAGGTAGCATATCAATATATGGTAAATTTCAGTGAGATTCGACGTCAAATATGGCTGCCAGGGAGCCATCTTGAAAAATGGACTTCAGCCCACACCTCATAAATAGGGGTAGCTAGGATGCTTTAACCGTGCCTAAATATGTGTCTTGGTACCGTCTAGTTATATGCCAAATTTCGGTTTGATTGGACTTCAACATGGCTGCCAGGCGGCCATCTTGAAAAATTTACTTTGGCCATATCTCATCGGTAGTAAATGTTACGATGTTTCAATGTTGTCTAAATATCTATGCAAGTATCCTGTACATTCCTGCTAAAATTTCAGTCACAACGAACTTCACGTGTGGCCACTAGGTGGCCATCTTGAAAAATAGAATTTTTGACATCTCTGATCTGGACAGGAAAGCAGTTTGTTCACAAATACCACTTATATATTCATTGTATTCAGAAATTGTACTCCTTCTGGACGTGCCATCACCTGAGTTATGTCATTGACTGATAATACTGATCACATCATAAAATACTTCTTGGTGTGTTCAGCTTTAACTTTTCTGTACTGATCCTCAACATTGACCATGAGAGTCACAGTTTCACACTTACCCATGGAGACTTATCACAGAGGTGAGCACAATGGCCCTGGCCATTTCATTTTAGAAAAAAAGGAATGAGAATTTATTAAAGGAAAATTTCATTTGCTACACAATGATGTAAGTTTTACTGTCGGGCAACCAACACAAGTGGTTCATTTTCATGCCAGAAATGAATGGAAATAACGTTAGAAAAAAAGAGACTTCGGTACAACCGCTCGCAGGGCCATGTCGTGACGTTAGTGTGCAGGTTCCCGATTAACTGATCACATGCCTTATGTTGCTAAACCTTACATGTATGTTGGCTGAAATAACCATGGACATGCTGACATCATCTTGGTTATTTGTTTATTACAGGTCATGTTGGTGTTTACTACAGAGGAGGTGCCTTACTCAGTGGAACGACAGGGCCTGGTTTCCACATCATGTTCCCATTCATAACATCATTTAGGTCTGTACAGACAACACTACAGACAGATGAAGTGAAGAATGTTCCTTGTGGTACTAGGTAAGCCGCTCTGCATCTGATTCTGTGTGGTCTGTTCCTTGTGGTACTAGGTAAGCCGCTCTGCATCTGATTCTGTGTGGTCTGTTCCTTGTGGTACTAGGTAAGCCACTCTGCATCTGATACAGTGCGGTCTGTGTTTATTGGTTTGGATGTCATCTCAAAGTTAAACTACCGGTACCCCATTGATGGGGCAAATTCACAATTCAGATCAGGTTTTCGGACACAAGATACATCATGTATGTTACTTTTATTTTTTCAGTGGGGGTGTTGTCATCTACTTTGATAGGATAGAAGTAGTTAACCTGTTGAGTCCTTCTAATGGTGAGTAATTAATACAGGTTGAGTGTGTTTTGTGGCTAAGCAGTGGGAATTTTTCAACAGAGAGAGAGTGCATTATGATGAGGAAGAGTGATATTGATCAGAATCTGAAGATGGAATATTTACATGACAGCTGATGAAACCTTGATGAAGTTTGATATCATTTTGTTGTGTAGGCTACATCACAGAGCATATTATGCTGATTCCTTTCAGTGTTTGACACTGTGAAAAACTATACTGCTGATTATGATCGCACATTGATTTATAACAAGATCCACCATGAGCTGAATCAATTCTGCAGCGCTCATTCCCTACATGAAGTCTATATTGATTTATTTGGTAAGTATCTAATGAATTGTACTTGTAAATTTAAACAAAAACAGTGTCGCTTAGTTTGTATAGATATGTGATTCAGTGCTTGAGTAGAATGGAAATTATTCATTTACTTTGTTTCCTGGTTCCAGAACTGAAATTACAGAGACTAATGATTCCTGAAATTTACAGATCAAATTGATGAAAATCTGAAGAAATCACTCCAAGAAGATTTGACGTTGATGGCACCCGGCCTTCTCATTCAGGCTGTCCGTGTCACCAAGCCAAAAATACCAGAATCGATCAGAAAAAACTATGAAACAATGTAAGAAGCCAAGTTTGAGAGAGGTTGTTCACATTACCTCAAGGAAGTTTACTTGAGAGAGGTTGTTCACATTACCTCAAGGAAGTTTACTTGAGAGAGGTTGTTCACATTACCTCAAGGAAGTTTACTTGAGTTGAAGTTGTCAAGGGTTTGCCGCCTATCTTTGAATTAATTCTTACAATAAAATCAGTTAAACTCCAAGGGGTGTGAAACCATAGTGGGTCTTTGAATACTGTTTCAAACAAGCCTGGCACTGAATGGCGACACATCTTCCTTATTGTTCTAGGGAAGGAGAGAAGTCGAAGTTGTTGATCTCAGTCGAACGACAGAAAGTTGTAGAGAAGGAAGCAGAGACTGAACGAAAGAAAGCTGTCATAGGTAGGTATGATATCTTGTATGGTTGTGGTCGTTATAGCAACACTGAGGTCTGGACTGACTGGTACCGGTATGCTAAAACTTTCACTCTCAACTTGTGATGGCATGGAGAACGATTGGTGGCCTCAGTTTGGCTCAACTTCTGCTGTTCTGAAACTTGTACTTAGTACCTTATTTGTGTATTTCAGAGGCCCAAAAAGCAGCTCAGGTTTCTAAAATTCAATGGGAACAGAAAGTTATGGAGAAGGAATCGCAGCGCAAAATATCAGAGATTGAAGGTAAAGGCAGACTCTAGAATTCTGTCCTCTATGGCAAGAGTTGGTTGTGATATTTAGGAGATCGTCCCATCCCATTTGGCTGAGTAACTGTTCTGTCATATCTTCCTGCATTCAGCAAACACGTGCTTATTTCATTTCCAGACATGACACATTTAGCAAAAGAGAAGGCCAAAGCCGATGCAGAATTTTATAAGGCACAGAGAATAGCTGAGGCAAATAAAGTAAGTATGGCTGGTGTTTTCTCAGCGAGGCAGGTTTGAAACTCGTCACATCATTCCAAATCCTCTCTAGAAACCTTTTGTGGGAACTCGAGGGCTAATGTCTTGAAACATGTTTCCTGTATTAGGAGCCACGGTGGTGTAGTGGTTCGGGCCTCCGACTAGCGGTCAGAGGGTCCCGGGTTCGAATCCCATTGGGCGTGAGACTTTGGGCAAGTCTCTTTGCCTCACTGGCCTCTCTCCACCCAGGTGTATAAATGGGTACCGGTCGGAAAGTGTAAAGTCGGATGACACCTCCACTGTCGTTGATATCAGACTATAAACCCAAACTTTAACTTTAACTATCTTGTGTTTCAGATGACACTAACCAAGGAATATCTAGAGCTGAAGAAATTTGAGGCAATAGCCACCAATAACAAAATCTATTTCGGTGCTGACATTCCTAAAATGTTTGTTGATCCATCCATCGGACAAGCTCCAGTATTGGCCCAGAAGACGGTGAGTTTAAGTCGACTAAAAGTGATAAAAATGTTAAAACACTTACAAAATACCAATCAGGTTTAGATTTTAAGTGGCTGAGAAGCAATCAAAACTTTGCTGAAAAGCACACAGCTTTAAAAATTCCCGACAATGCCGTTGAAGCGGTTGAGGTTTAAGGAATTGAACCCGAGGCGGAGGACCTCTGTTGAGTATCCCAAACACTCGAGGGTGGAGCTAAAACGCAGTCCAAACCCGAGGCGCTTCGCCGAGGGTTTGGACGAGTTTTACGCTCCACCCGAGAGTGTTTGGGATACTCAACAGAGGTCCGACGCCGAGGGTTCAATTTCTATTCTAAAATACCTCAGACTAAACATAGTATACATAGGTTCAGTGCAGTTTGATTGCAATAAATAGGCCTAAGATATCAGGGAGGACGCTCCGTCGATGACGCGACATCAGTGAATCACGCAATGTGTGTACAAACCTGTACATCGTGCCTACATCGTGTACATCTGTGTGCAGCGCTAGCAGCAAGCTGCAGGAGTCGAAATGAGGTCGCAGGGCGCTTTCTTCAACGGATTATCCGCAGGAAATGTACCTAATGGTACAAAACCTCGTTGGGATAGGTCACTGAGTATCCACCTGGCCGACATTCGCTGCACTACCTCGCTGAATGCTCGAAGCGAGAAATGTTGGACGCACGCCATTACACTGAGCGGGTCTTGGTTGTGTCACACAGACCCGCTGCATTCAGAATGAGGCTAATGCATTATCCATTTGAAACATACGCACGAGATACCAAGGTATTTTAGAATGATGAACACAATCCTTCCTGGTTTTCATACATGAAGAGTGAACTCCCTTTTCTTACAGGATTCAAAGTCGAAGGGTTCTGTGTAGAAGTCAACATCCATCTAGTCCTGAATATTCAAAGAGCCATACCTCTTCATACATGACATCTGATTTTACCGCCGTGGAGGACGAGAGAGAGCCAGCAACTTACAAATCAAAATGATGTGGAGGACCTTGCTTGATCTCGGCGGACCCTGTCATAACCAGTGGTCAAGAATCTATGTCCACTTGAAGCATCCTGACAGTGTTTCCGCCGGAGGGTACTAAGGGTACTATTCTAGTACTGTCAAAAGAATAGAAAAGGACCATTTTCTTCAATTTCATGGGGTTTTTGCTGATTTTGAAGAAATTAGTACCCTCAAAAAAATTTCTGGCAGAGACCCTGCCTGAAGTAATAAGTAGTTCTCAGCACTTGCTCCAAACGTCACCACATATCACTATTTTCTGACTGACAAAAGTAGCTTTTGGCGTTCTCTGTCTTTTTGATGGTTCCTCCTCCTGTTATCTACTAATCCTTCCCTAGTGACGTCATCAGAGATTGTGACGTCATCACAGATCATGACATATAGAACATCCAAACTGGAGAGGGATGCATGTGTGATGGTTGTCGCTATCATAGATGATACAATGCAGGGAAGGAAATCACCACATTGTGCCCATTCTATGCAAAAATTGAACTTGTTGTGAGAGTGTATGTGTCATTGTGGTACAACATGCAGAGTTCCCAAATCGGGTTTATTTCTATGTTTTACACAGTAACTTGCAGTAACGGTTTTCATCAGTTCAAGTAGTGTTACCAGTCAGTATCACATGGTCTCTTCAGTGTTTGGTTCCCTAGTCCATGAAGCCCCTCACTAGAGGGTAGCCCTGCATACTTCCCCACTCTCAAGGTGTGAGCTCTCATAGTCGTAGCTTGACACAATGTATTGTACAGATATCCAAGTATCAACTTCGCCGGCGTTTATGTATGTTCTGGTGGGTGAATCCTGTGTGCGAGATAATCTGCTTGCTGATGAGCCATGACACTCGCATGTCTGCTATATACTATAGAGGCCTTGCAATGACGTCATCCTGGCGGCCATGCTGGAGGGCACAGGCCTTAACAGGCGCAGAGGTGTGACGTGACCTGCGTTAAGTGTGCCACGCCATTGTTTGACGTAACGTCATTGGGATATGCACGGCTCATTTCGCTGCGTCTCTGCAGCATGTGCCCCCAGCATGGCGGCTTGTGACGTCATTTGCAAGGTCTCTATACATGTCTGTGAGATCAAATCCATGCAGCAATGACTGTCGTCTGAAAAGTGTATTGTAGTGTCCTCTCAGCTGTTAAATATCGCCTTGATTATAAATATTCAAGCATTGTTAGATTAGATGTTAGTACTTTTTACCACAGATTGTAGTGTATATTATCTTGCCAAATTGGTATTGTGTTTTATTTGCCTGGGGTTTGGTTTCCATATGAAGAGAGAGCGGCACTGATTTAATGTGCTGGCGACGGGAGGTCAAGGTGGTGGGTATTTTTTAATCTCTCCTGCCTTCTTCCTGTCTCCTTTATTGTGCTAAACATTTCGTTTCATTCTTTGAAAAATGACATGTCATGCCTTGTACCAAAAATAGATAAGCTATCTATTTTTGCTTGTGCTCAATAGACATAGTCTCCACTTGTCAAGTTAGACTTGGTTCCAGTCTTTGCCGCTGCACTCCTGTGGCGCTTTGCATTCCGTGCCCGTCTTTGTCATGAAGTGGACAGTAGCAGTGAGCGAGTGGAGCGGCAAAGATGTTACCAGTCTATTATCCAAGTAGCCTGCAGATACAACTGGAGATTGGACATGAGAACATCCCGTTTTTGGACATAAAATTCACTAGATTTAGTCCCGTCATGATTGCTGTTTTTGATTCAAGAAGCGAGATATTTGTTGTCTTTGTATTATTTCAACAATTTGGTATTATTTCAACAATTTGGAAAACTTCTTATCATAAATTATGAATAAATTGTAACTTTATATTGTTATGTAAATACTTTGTACTTGTATTTGTCTGAGAAAATCGCGTTCTCCCGTTGGTTCACCAGTCCCCAGTCAGACTATTTCTTGAATTCCGAACTCCATCTTCACAATTTCTGCACATCTAGGCCTACTAGGCGACGTTTCTGACTATAGGTAGGCCGACCGTAAGTGAAGATGGATCGGCATGGTCAATTTCACCTCATTACGGTTTCGTTGGATTGTAAGCCGAACTCGTCATGCCATTTCAGATGTGTCCCGCCATGTCTGACGCCTGGGGCATGCGGTTTACCCCATTGACTATGAAAGTGGCGTTTCTGTGGAGTAAAGCAGGTTTACCACTTTGATTGTGAATATGATTCATCTGCCAACTTGTGTCTTGTCTCCCTTCAGTTGGCGCGGGTTAGCTTGCCGCCTTCCCGCGCACAGCGTCTTATTCGCGGTCACGTGACCAGAACCATGCGCTCGTTAGTCTTATCATGGGCAGACGGCAGTACCTGTTCGGTTGCCTTCGTGTTGTTTAATGCGCTTCTACCAGATGGCGACACCTACACCCAGCTGTCGGCGATGACCGTCGTGGTGGGAAGCCAGTCATGCCAGTGTCCCCATACCTGGACGATGCAATGGACAAATAGGAAGGCAGTTAGAGGTAAAACACCCTGCGCCAACGTGGTAGACTACTGGTGTCGACCCGTGCTTTGTCGGTGCGCACTGAGGAGCCATACGTCACGACGCAGGCCTGTAAGGAGAAAAAAGAGTACCGTAGCCTTTGGCATTGTCTCGAATCGTTTTCAGGCAAATACACGGGGCTGAAATCGTCAGTCGGAAACTCGAAGAGTGAGTGACGAAATTCTTGACGTCTTCGTTCAATACGACAGATTCAAAAGACACGTCCAGCTTGATTAGACGTCGAATTCATCCTAAGCAGTACACTCAATACCAAAGCAGTAGAGGCCAAGGCCAAGGAAACCGTCGTTTGCATAGTAATCTACCACCGAGATTTAGCTCTGGACATCACTGAATGACGAATAGATCTTCGTGTTATGAAGGGCGCCAGGAGGTTTTTTTACATTTGGTCGGCTATCACTAGGAACACCGGAGTAGGGATGAAGTGGCCTAAACGGTCACACCAAATGTGTGAACGGCCGCGTCCATTGTTCCAAAAGTTTTTAAACCTGTTGTTAATCCATACTTATACATGTCGAGAAGGGGACAAAACGCACTCAGTCGGGAATCTCCGTGACAGGTTTACCATTTTACAAGTGTAGTGTCTATCGCAATGTCCGCATATTTGCTTTATCCCCGAACAATGCGGCATTTCTGACGGCGATATAAAACATTTCCTTTTTAGGGTTATTTTGGATTAATGGCCCTGTTCAAAAACACCAGCGTAATCTTATGAAAGATCACAGGGACCGCCGGCTCGACGAAATGGGGCTTTGACGCCTACGTGGCCACCGAATCTGCACTATTTGCCAAGGATTACACTCATACTACCAGGAGTAACAGCATGTACGCGATCCGAGCATGTCAATATTCGTTTATTTGAACGGAGTGCCAACTCGTTTGCGCATAGCTAATCAGATTATGATATCAATCAGACGTGGATCAGCTTACTCATGATTGACAGCTGATCGGTGGCTTTGATCTTCTCAGCTCTTCACAAAACGTCATCTGAGCTGATGGTTGGCCGAGCCGTTTGGACAGGGTAGGCGGGTTGGGTAAACAGGGTATTTGTGCGGTTTGACACTTCAGGATAAGCTATAATGTGGAATGCAGGCTAGTTCATGGCTGTTCTCGGAACATCAAACACGGTGTTATGCACTTTGTCCCGATTTGCGACCATTTACCCACCCACAGCAATTTGCTAATCACCCGTCGTCAACAAAAAGAGTGTCACTCAAAGACTGTCAATGCGTCTGAACGCGGGAACCCCGCTGCTTCGACGCATAGTGGATCGGGAAACTTCAAAGCACAGCATGTGGACTCAATTATAGTGCGAACAACTAGAACCGTGTTACCCGTCTCCAATAGGATGTCTGGTCACAGTCGGGGTGATGGTAGACTGTCACTCACAAAAGGCCCTGTCCATCACGGCATTCTGTAGCTGCTACCCGATACATTGGCTGACATATGGCTTTCACTCTGCCGACCTTTGATTTCGCCACTCCAGATTGAAACCTATCAATCAGAGCGAGTTATTCCTTGGGCTAGGATAGAGTGACTGACACCTATCACATTAAACAGCAGGGAAAGCATGCAACATGCTGTTTCTATAAACATGTGCATTACCTTTGCTTAGCGAAGCCAATGCCGCCTGCACTCAGCAATCTAAACATACAGAACGGAGATAGATCAGCAGACGTTGCCCGGGGTACCAGTCGGTACCTTTTATCCTCCGTATCCTTTTTCTACGGGTCATACTGGACGTGGTCCTTTAAATTTGCCAACCCTGGCGCCAAGCGGAGACAACACCCAATCAATCACGACTCCGCTGAACCCATCTTTTATCAGCATCAGTATCCCAGAGAGAGTCCATCGCTTCAACATCAACCGTATTGTTTATACCGACTGAACAGAAACCTCTCATTCTGTTTCACGTCAGTCACCGATGCAAGTTTGACATCTCCCAGCTTGCTCGAGTGTTTTCTGTAAACCTGATCTGACGGACCATGTGTGGCCGTTACCAAGCTTGCAGGGAATACACTCCGACTATCTCAAAGCGGCAAAAGTAAAAGACATGGAAGCCTCGCCTTGGGCAACACCGACGCTTGAAATCTGTGAGATGAGGCAGCGTTGTGGGCATTGAGATCACATCGGATCATGTTCGAGAAGTGTTTACTAGTGAAATACGGCACCACGCGGAGCACTTCAGAGATCTGAGCTTGCGAATTTCAACTTCGCTTTGTCAGAAATTTAACGAGTGGAATGCGCAACAGGATGTAAAGTGAGAATGTACAGCCATAGCTGCTGAAGAAAAACGAGGAAACTGACAAGTCTTAGTATTTTCAAGTCATTCATCATCTTCAAATGATGGCATCCTACCACCACGAAATCCAACAGCAACAGTCAAGACTTGGAATAGCTGCCAACTCAATCCTCCCGAAGGTCCTTCAGAAAATCATTCCATTCGCCTGCTGGTAGGCCTACCGATGAGATGATACTGCAGTCTCAGCCAACGCAGACGTGGGGGCATTTTGAGACAATGTTGAATCTCAAACTATGGCGAACCGTCGTGATTTTGCTTAGCTCCCAAACACGACAAAAACTCCGTGGCCCCACAGCACAGAGACTTTTCCACACATGCCAATACTCTGCCCAGTCGGTAACACAAAACCTGTGGTCGGAAGACACCCGCTAACCAGGCCGAGGATTGAGTTCCTTCAAGTGTTTATTGTTAACGATAAGAATCTGAAGTACCCTGTTTGAAGTTACCGCTGGATTGTCTCAGCTGTCAACATAGACCTGTCAAGCTTTTCAACATGTCAATCCCAATCTGTTTTCAAAACACCCCTGCTTGTACGGGCTCGATCGATAAGAGGCTCAATTATATAGCACAGCCTTTGATCTGGCCCGCCGACTGCCTTCCAGTCATTTCTCCATAGAATGTCATTACTTTTCCAGCAAGGGGTATTCTGGCCCAGTCGTCATCGACGAACCGACCCATTAACCGACAGTCTGTGTGTAGCCAGACCCATTCAAAGCACCTCTTTGAAGGTGCCTTTATGTGTTGAAAATTGTTTTGTCGAAGCATAAATTACGTTTATTTTGCACGATTAGTATTTATCTTTTCAGCGTGTTTCCGTCTTTGTGATATACACATTGCCAACAATAGTTGTCATTATTCCCATTTTGATTGACAGGCGAGCCATCAAGTTGATTGATTACTGTGCGGAAAATGACGGCTGGCCGGCTGCCAATCTGATTATCAGCTCATGATTCGCCCGGGTGGGTCACATGGCTATTTATCACTAAAACCATTTATCGGAACTGACAGCGCGCACAGCATCTCCCGCCAATCACAGCTTGCCGTCACAGCCAAGCCACCTTCTGATTGGTCAGCGGTATTTCCCTTTCATCTCTGAGCAGAACACAAGTGGTGTCGGCAAACTTTGAGTGCGGAAGGCATGTTTCAATAAAACCAAGTGCCTGCTGTGTGCAATCACATTGTGCCAGTTAGCGCAGCAGTCGATGTCGGGACTAATCGAGAGCCTTGTGTAAAACCTCGTCTTCACATTCCTATTTCCCATCAGATCTTGGGACTATCATTTGAGGATATTTCACTCGTTATACCACATCGTACTCGGATATAATCATTGATTTTCACGTTTTGACCATGCTTCAAACAGCATCACAGTACTTACACCATGAGTACCTTCAACCTCTACCAACAACGGTAAGTAAATCACTAACTTCACATCATTTTCTTGTTTTTGGCTAACATATTTCGTATTCTTTGGGTCTGCATGGTCTGTTCTGCTAACTTACATGTATGATATGACACAAAACGCCAATGATGCAGTACGATCCAACATATTAAAATGATGGAATTCTGAGTAGTTCGCATGATATTTATCCGTATAGTTCAAAATTTGGTGATTTACTGCCGGCTCCTTACTGCCCAATGCTAAACTAGTGGTCAGTAGCAAGAGACGGTCAGTATTTGCATGGTCAGAGCCTGCCAGGCACACGTTAAGTCTGCTGTTTTAGAGAGTATGCGTATTTGCAAGGATGGAATCCGGCGCACTTTTGGTCAGAATTCGGAGACGGTCGGTATTCGGCAGGGTGCCGAAAAGCTCACTTGGTCAGCGTCCGAGATGAGTATTTCCATGGAAGTTAAGTGGTTATTTCCAATATTCGAGACAGAAAGGCTACAGTGGTCATGAGATGGTTTGTGATTTGGTGAACATCAGTCCTGATTATTTCGGCAGATCTCTTCACTATTTCTTGCAACGCAAAATTAAGTTCAGGATGTGGGAAATACATAAATTCGTTTCGCTTTAGATCTCCTTTTTTGTCATGACGCAAAAGGACATCCTGTCAGTGTATGAAAAACAGATACGACACTGTACCAGGATGACCAAGGCAAGCTTTCGATCTTTAGGAAATTCTTGGACGACGGATGGTCGACCGTCTGTGACACGGACAGAAATCAAGCCGTCGCTTTTGGCCCTCCCTACAACATATACGTTGTATTCTGTATGGTCTCGTACGTTTCTCTTTTGGAAAGGTCAACTCTGTTCGTATCATTTACAAAAAGTCAAAATATCAGACGAAAAGCGATGCAAATGGCTTCATTTCGTGTGAGAACTGGCCCCACATTCCGTGCACAGTGATCCACGTCAGTGCATAGACGTGAATCAAGCCCGTCATGCCCATGGACTGGAGGAGATACTTCAAACATGCTTTTGATGTGCAGATATCATATCATGTGCAAATCCGACAGAGGAATTCTAGTAATTCCTATTGATCTTGCGGTTATTGACAACTCAGGACAGTTTGATTGATTGCTCATAGATTGGCAGTCTTCACAAGAACAGCTCTTCTCTGATTTCCTGCGGTCTGATGAAAGAGCAAGATGCCGGTTCACGACAGGCAGTCATACGTCTTCATTTTACGTCCATCAGCACTATCAGCTTTAGATGTGTCTGAATAAAGAGCTTCCCAAGTTACCCCACCATTATATTTTTGGACGTAAATCGAAGATTTCGTCCGGCAGTCGCCCATGATTGCGCGATCTCCCCTGAAGATCACACTAAAATCGAACTTTGTGTCTGCCGTTGATTTCCAAAATGAACATGCCTGATTGATTCTTATTCCTATCCCTAAAGGGCCAACTTTCTGCACTTCAAAGAGATTGATGGTCTTCCGTAATTTTGGTCTTTTTGACCGAATCCAAAAACGGTCAGTGATTTAATACGGCTGCTGGTGTAATATCCATGACTACAACATGGCCAGCTTTCTGTCGTGTCTGTAGAATTCAATAAAACAGCCTCTTGTGACCGTATACCAGGCATTCATTTGCGCAAATTACGCACCGGATTCCGAAGTATCAATTTTCCTTTGATTTAACCGACAATGGAACAAACGTGATATCTATTTGGTGACAGACATCCGCTCAGTTTTTCCATCGGCAAAGCCGTAAACATGAACGCCTAGGCGCCGGTTAGTCATTGGGTGATTATGCATGGGAACGAATGCGTGTTCATTCGATATTGCTCATTTATCATGGTTGTGCACCAACAACAGTCGTATCTGTCAAATGCAGGATACACTTATGTAGGCTCATATATCATGGACTCAAAGCTTCCTTGTCGAGAATTTTCACACCAAGTCTACGGGTCCGAGTTGTTTATACAATCATAATTGATGAAGCATGTCAACAATCTGTCATGATATGTCTCCCAATGTTTGAGCTCTTCCGAAAGTCACTTCACCTTCCTGGCCAACACTCGTGTTTCTTTTTTTCGTCGTTGATGATCAGTCATTCCAAGTTGGACTTCACCGATCAGACTCAGATAATACTTCCCTTTTCATTTTTTTCAGTTTCATATTTTAAAATTGTTCATTAAACCTTCTTTCCAATAAGATCCAACATTGTACTTATCATTCTGTCCCGTCTGTCTTTGCAGTTGGATGCCAAGAAGAGTCCACTAGCTTTGCTTGCGCAGACGTGCAGCAACATTGGCAAGGATACAACTCCAGCCAAGCCACTTATCCCACCGATTGAGAAGAAAGATGGCAGGACATCGTCGGAAAAGTCGAGCAGCGACCATGACAAACGGTCTTCATCAGCGGACAAAAAGGAGAGCAAAACGCCCAGCAGTGCTCCGCCGAAGGAAACATCGCATCTACCGATGAGTGCCTCGCCGGGCAACGGGAAATACTCACCGAATTCGGGGTCGCCGAAGACCCACAGCCCTGCCAATACCCACACGCCTGTATCTAGTAGTCACTCACCCATCCCGTCCTCTGGCGCTCATTCTGCCAGCCATTACAGCCTTGCCTCGGATACCAAACACAGCGATTCAAAAGCAAGCTCAGAATCAAAAACTGGACTCTCATCACAACCGACACAGCCAACGCCCGGTGCCACTCTCAAACCAACACCAGTGTCAGTGGCCGGATCAGCGTCCAATATTGGTCCACATCATCCGAGTTTGGACCCTCATCTTTTGGGACACCCACTTTCATTGGACCCTAGCAGTATTCACAGCGCAAATGCCGCATACACGTCAGCGTTAGCAGCCCATGCCAGTCTAGCCATGAAGTCTGGCCATGATCTTGCAGCGCTGTCCGGGACTTCATCTGTGTCGCCGTACGTGGCTTATGCTCAGGTCAAAACAGCCTCTGGTGCTACAACCCTCGTTCCCATTTGCAGGGACCCTTACTGTACGAACTGCCAGCTGACGATGCGCAGTGCTCAGCTTTCTGGAACGTGTGCCGCTGGTTGTACCCAATGTAATCATGAGAAATCTCTAGGTGCATCAAGCAGCTTAGGACTACCGGGCAGTGCCCTTACCGTTCCTGTCTTACCCATACCCGGTGCCAACCCCCTCTCAGGAACTAATGGACTAAGTTCTCTCTACTCACATAATCTCATGGCAGCACATCATGGACTCCCGTACGTGTGTAACTGGATGTCAGGGACTGATCACTGTGGGAAGCGTTTCTCAACATCGGAAGAACTTTTACAACATTTGCGTACTCATACGTCATCAACGGACCTTGCAACGTCTTTATCGTTATCATCAGTGTTACCGTCATACAGTATGGCATTGCCTAGCGCGACTGCTACCAGTACGTTAGGGTCACACTACAGCCATGGATCATTAAGTCCGAACTCTCTTCACAGAAATTACCCAACTAGCCTTAGTCCAATAAGTAGTGCTCTTGCTGCCAACCGATATCACCCATACGCCAAATCTGCTGGACTTTCATCTCTATCGAGTGCTACTCCTTCTGTGCCACCATTACCATTCCCAACCATGGGACCATACTATTCACCTTACGCTTTATATGGACAGAGACTCGGTGCGGCTGTAGCCCCCTAAACGGACCTCTGAAACACTATGACATATCACATTATGCTGAGAGTAGTGCATATTACTGTATAGTTTTGGGTGTTCCCTTATTTATCTCTTAAACATCACTCGTTTTCGCATCCATTTCCCATCCAAGACGCCGAAATAGGCGAATACATTTTTTTGTGGTTTCTCTCCAAGAACATCAGATCGATTTATATAATTTTCGATTATCATTTATACTTACACTTGTATTTATTCAGAACTGCAGTTAGCCGTCTTTCCTTTTAAACAAGTGGCATGTCTACTTTCAAATGACGTGTGTGTCCGGTAACGTGGTTGTCGCCCCCTGGTGGCAACGACGGGATACGCCGTCATCTTGATATCCTGGTCTTTCATGGTGAACTATGAAGCTGACCCCTAGACTACGGATCAAAAAATAACTTGATATCAAAAACTGCCATTGTTTTGAATTTATTATTTCCACGCTGCATGATAAGTTTTTCACCGACCCGGCTTCGCAGTAATCGTCTTATTAATATCCAGTTGAGTATCAGAAAATATTCCAGGAACTTTTTTAAAAAAAATTGCCGTAGGCCTGCGACAAACTTGGATGAATGCTCCCTATTATTTTGTAATTATTCTGTATAGTTTTGTACATAATATCAAAGAAAATTAGATTCTATATTCTCTATGATGTGCTTGTCGGAGAAATGTTGCTATATTGTCCCTGGTGGGTTTTTGATAAGTCCTCCGTGGTGGACCCTTGTAGTTGGAAATCAGAGGAAAGCCCCGCGAATTCATTGTTGAGGTTCTTTGTAATCTGATTGCTGATTCGTCAGCGTCACGATCTTTTGACCAATCGGATTGCTCCAAATAGCGAATCCATGACGTCACTCACCATTTCACTTGTCGACGGGGTTTTCCTGTGGTTTTCTCTTGTTCTGTTGAGGAATACCTTTCATTATTAAATTGTGATTTTTTTGCACCTTCGTCATTGTGTATGTGCATTCAAGATTGTTCATCATTCTTGAAAGTTGAAAAATAGAGATAAATATATATATAAAAAATATGAAGTACACCTATATATTTGTTGGTATTGGTCATTTTTTACAGGTGCATGGGCCGTATGCTGTTGGTCATGGATCCGACGGGGGGGGGGAGCTTAGCTCTTCTGACGTTGCTCAGTTTTAGTGTGATGGTGTCTTTTCAACCGACGCAGGTGGACCCGTACGTAAGCCCGTAAACGCATTGTTTGGGTCTGGCAAACTACATTTTGTACTGGTATTGCAGGAGCTGACAGATTTACGGGCGCTGACGTACGAGTGCAATAAAGTCTTAGAAGAATATTTTTATCAATATTCTTTGGCTCCATGTATAACATACTGTCTATTGAAGACAGTGCCAGGTTTTTTCACGTTGGTTGTTTGATTGCATCTGGCAGACGATCTTTTGTGTATGTACAACCCGACCGCCTGGCAGCATGTTTTAACCGCGTTCAAATGGACGACCGGATAATGAAGTTGGTGAACATTAATCAAACTTGACAGCCATAACATATCACACGCCGGGGTCATTATTCATTCCGGTAAAAGGTCCAGAAGATAATAAATGCCGAACTTGACTTCAGTGTTTTCTTTCAGCGTCGGCTCGGACCCAGAACACTATCGAGATACAAATTCGCCTGGGTGAAAACGTGAGCTCTGATCGGTACCGACGGGTACCTGACAAACCAGTCAACCCGCTGTGATATATTGTTATTATTTACATCCGCACTGATTTATTGCTGCGAGTCTACCTTTGAAGTTGAAAATTCACCCTAATAGCGTTTTACAGGGGATGGTTTATGTACATGAAGAGCCATAAATTCTTGTGCTGGCAGGTTTAGAGTTGGGCGAATTAGTTTTGGGGCCATCATTGATAAATTACGAGCGCTCGAGGAGAATTAATAAGTTCATTCTGCATTTCCCAAAGGGTGTTTATCACCAAGTGCTTTAACATGTAAATATTTGTCGAGGGTTTCTTGAAAGATTAATTTTCGAGGTAATAAAATTTGGTAACGAAGCTAGAGTAATTAAAAATCCGACAGAATGATCGATGGGGTTGGAAGACAGGCCATACGCCTCGTATCAGCACGTTTTTACGCCACAAAATACGTATATAATGTATTTATTACCACATACACATGTGACCTCTTGCGCAAGAGACTACTGAAGAGAGTTGAACCAGCTTCCGTCAATATATAGTATAGGCCGACTGCTGTTCTTTGACTTGAGTACGGAACATGACATGGAAAGTGAAACATCGATTAAAAACTCGATGATGTCATTATACGATCTACTATTACTTAGGCCAGTCACTGACCCCCTCCAGCCGGATGTGTTGTCGGACAGATAAGGCTTGTGCCTCTTTGAAGCGAAAAAGTCCCAGTGTTCAAAATAGCGGTTACGAAGTATAATTTGGCCTTGTGATTTGTTAATATTACAGATGACATCTTATCTCAAAGTCTGTTCAGTTTTAATAAGGCTTGGTATCGTAGCATTCATCAATGAAGACGAAACATTAACAAACTCAATCGTATCTCAAGTGAGGAAACTTCCTTCTTTCTTTTGCTAAACTTCTACAAGGAAATTGGTCATAGAGTTGAATGCCACGAAGTCTGTTCATGTGGAGGACTCACTTCCCAAGAATTCGTTCAAAATATTATTAGGGCTATATCCATCATTCATCAGAGCAAAAACAGATAATATAAACGGTCTCCTGTCGACAGATGATATATAGGAAGTCAACTACTTCCAAAATTTCGCAAATTTTTGACGCCAACCGGGGTCTTCCTCAGGCACTTTTCAGTAAGAATCCAGAAAATTCGTCTTTTCTGGAGTTTCTTACGGAAAGGTGCCTGAGGAAGACCCCTGTTGGGGTTGAAAATTTGTGGAAATTTTGGAAGTTGACTTCCTACATGTATATATATTATCATTTTGTGTGTCGACTTTTGTGCTCTCTCTTTCTTTGGCTGTCCGACAGATATAGGAAAATCTGCCAGGGTAAAATAGCACATAGCCACTGACATGCCGCTGGCCCTCTAATTTTTTAAGAATGTAGTTTTACGGGATTTGCATCGAAATCTTCGCTAATTGCACTTGTTGACCACCGCTGTCTTTCCAATTTTTTCATCCCGTCAGACGACCAGTGAAGAATGAAATTTAACCATTGTTTGGGGTCAATGGTGGTCGTGGGGCTGTCCACCAAATTCCTGACGATTACAAACAGGGAACCAAGTTTGTATTGACGTGAAAATGAGAACAAGAAAAGACGTAAAAATATTACGAATTACTCATCGGGATTTGCCTGTTGGGCCTTTTTATTCCTGTAATATTGCACAGTAAGGATTACTCTTAAACACGTCTAAACCTTTTACCCATGGCGAGCGCATTTACACGCATGTCTGCACTAAGACATTCTTTGATAAACCCGAGTTCTTGATCTTCAAAGATATCGCCGCCTTTGCTTGTAATGCAAAAAAAACACGAAATACTGGAGAGATTACGTCGGACCTGTCAGAGGGATTTCTAGGGCCTATCGAGAATGCTTTGACCGGAAATTTTACATTCTGCAACGCACCTGCAGTGTCTCGCTATTTGGTTGATCAGTGGAGAACGACAAATCTATTGTCTAAGATTCTCAAAATCCATTAGAAACTATGTGATTCTTTGTCAATTAAAAACCAAGTTCAGCAATCATCAATTGTTCTTTTTTGTAAGATTTCTCACACAATGCGACCAACTCACACGTTACATTTGGCCACGAGTATAATCCTCATCAATAAATAAATGAAAAATCAATCGGAATTGATAAGTTGCATGACGAAGCCTAAAGATCGATTTCATCTCAAGTTGACCTTTTTTTCAAAGCTTCTTTTTAACAAAAAAGCACTTGTAACACAGGCCAAGAGTTAATGAAATCGATTACCACGAATGATTGGCTTTGTAGGTGGAACACCAGCCTCGGGGAAGTATCAGTGCACATTTCTGACACGTTTAACTGGAAGGCTTTGAAAGTATATGTAATATCATTATCAGCTTGGTTGTTTCATCCCTGACATGCCTCAGGCTTTCATAATTACTCCGTAGCCTGGAGCTGCATCAACCTGCAATTCTCCTCTCAAGATCAAACGTGTCAAACAAAAACTGAAATGGCGTGGAATTGACAGATAAAATGTTAATTTTATATAAATGTGTTGGGTACATATTTTTGTTTCACCTTGTCATGTATATCATAAACGTACACGATGGCAACGAGAATCCAATTTTGGGCTCAGAAGTGTCTTCACAGTGGCAACAATTTGAGTCGAATCTTGTTTGCTCCGTACGGTGGCCCATAGAGCTCACTGATGAAAAATATTAACATTTGCAATTTTTTTTCAATTCGATAATTTTTCTTGGGGTTTGTAAAATTTTCAGAAGTTCCCACCGCGGTGATAATATTTCCACCGCGGTGATAATATTACCACCGCGGTGAAAATGATTTCCACCGCGGTGGGAATGTTTCCACCGCGGTGGAAACGTTTTCACCGCGGTGAGAACTTCCCACCGCGGTGGAAACNTTTTCTGTACACGGCTGAATTGCTTGAGAACATCAAAGAAATGATGAAGGAATGGTCTGCGTGATCAAAACAATATGGCCAACTAATAATTTCAACGAATGGAACCCATGGGTGTTTTAAATCGTGACAAAATCAAATTAAACTTTCATCGCAAATTGATTTTTGTAAAATACTGTAAAATGTTTTTATAAGTCTAGCGTTCATTCAAGTAATGTTCATCATTACAGTATGTACAGGGGTGTATACAGAACTAAGACCCTAAGACTCTGCCTTCTTAGCCCCAGAGCAGTGTGTCAGTCATATTAGCCTTCGCCATCCAGCTTCGAACCCTCCGGCAACCAGCAAGACGTCCCCAAATTCTCAAATGGTATTACGGACGACAGGCATGACAGGCGCCGAGGACTCGGGATCTGATTAAAATTGTTATCAGCTTTATTTGGGGATATAAAAGTGGCAAATTACAGCCGAAATATTTCACGCAAATACCGCTTTTGAAAGTAAAGACCTTCAGAGAGGAGTCCTCGAGTGCAGAGTTCAAAGCCAAACACCGCTCGCCCAGGGGTAGGAACTCGTTGAAACTAATAGGTCTGCACTGAGCTATCATTGGCAGGTCTTCTATGCATTGTTTACACCGTGTGCTATCTCACAAGGCCTCGGGTACAGATGAACGTCAGTGATGCCAGTTTGCCACTCATGGCTGAGGTTTTGGAGGACATGGAGGGGTGTCGATATTGAAAGGAGTGCTGGGCACGCCTCGGGGTAGATCAGGATTGGCAGGGACTGTCACATCCGGGCGTATGTTGAGAGCTCTTTAAATGACGGGTTTTTGAATTAATTGCCTTCCTCAGGGGAAGTATTCAGCCGTCGGTCACAGAAATGGACTGCCACCATTCCGTGTAGCTGAAAAGAGAAGAAGGCCTATTTTATTTTATTTATTTATTAAACCTCCTAGGAGAATAAAACGTAACTTACACATACAAGGATAATGCTGATAAAAATAAAAAAACACGCGTTAAAAGTTTGACCATAGTGTGCTCAACCTAGACCCTGTTCGATGTAGGCGTAGGCAAAACCATGAGAGGGCTGTTTTATGTAGGTGTCGCTAGTGGTTTATTGAAATGAAAGTGACGTTCCGGTGTGTCCTGATCAATTTCCCACACATTTATTGGGACTACCGTAATTGTTTCAGTGTGCTGCCCTCTATTGTAGCTATGATTCCCATTCAACTGGAGCATCTTTGCAATGGCTTGCCAACGAGAATAATTCCTGTTGGTTTGTAAAAAAAAATCTGTGTGAGCGCTCGGATTTCATTATTCAGGCTTTGGAAATTGATTCACTTTCCCGCGCTTTTCAAAAACGAAACTACTTTCGTCAGATCCATGACGTTTTGATGACGTCATCTCGACCCGGCGCGCAAACACAAAACATGGCGGAAAGAGAAAAGAAATGTTGCCGCCATGGATGTCCGCGATGAACGATGAAGAAAACAACGCAGAATCTAATTGTGCCAGCGAGTTAAGTCAGTTTACAGCCTCTGACTATGTTATTACGGATTCGGACGATAGCTTGGTATGTTCATAATTAATTTATATAGGCCTATCAATCATTGGCACTGGCAGTATATGTCGATGTAGCAAAAGTAGGTGTTGGCGGCGGAGTGATAGGTTGACACACTTCCAATGCACACGTCGATCCACGGCACGACTGCACTGCATGCACGAGCTGACATGGCTGAGGGCCAGCCAATAATGCGGGTAGGCCACCATCCGGATCCTTTGCGAATGCCCCTAGACAGAATCAATGGTGAGGAGTCGTGTCGGTATGACAGGAATCAGAGTCCCCCTGGATGGAATCAAAGTCCGGTCCTATTTTGTTCAGCGAGGGATTAGCCTAGGCTAGGGCCTAGGGTAGGCCTATGCCGGGCTATGAGGACCATGACCATTCGGATATACCGGTAGGCTAGCCTAGGCCTAACCTTACAATAGCGGGCTATTGTTTGGCGCACTTGCATTCCTGACGTTGATTCCTGTCACACCTCCTGACTGTAGGCCTTACGCCTAATGCCGTAATCCATGTAGACTATGAGTGACGGAGGGAGAGAGAGAGAGAACTTGGCCTACCGGTACGGCGGTATAGGCCCATGCCCTGCGCATGTCATGATGTAGGCCTAGGCCTATGTCATGATGTAGGGCCTGCCGTCAGGCCTACCCGGCATCATCATCAATCGCCATGCCATGATTCTACGGTATGTCTCGCCTGCTTTATGTTTTGGCAGTAGGCCTAGGCCTGGCAGTAGGCCTGATAGGCCTAGGCTGGGCTGATTGCATGCCAGATTTGTGTCATGATGATGACGAATGCATAGGTCCTTCATGTCATTGTCGTCGATCATAATGTCATGCCTAGGCCTATACTAATAAAGGCATGATTATAGTAGACTCTACATGATGCCTGGCCCGTACCCTGTTGAACTGATTGATGATAGGAAAGGAGGCCCTGTGCTAGGCCTCGCCTAGGCTAGCCTAAATTCAAAAGTATTAAATTGAATTGTTTCTCTCCCTTCAGCGGGTGTTGGCTAGGCCTAGCCTACTTGGGCATTGCCAATATTGCCAGCCTATGATGATGGTACAGTAGGAGAGTGGAGTGGCGCTGTGGCGAAGAATTTGCCAAAATAAATTCATGGCTGGACCCCGAAAACTGGAGGATGCAGTCTTGGAGGGTAAGTCATAACAGGTGTTCCAGTTCTGTTCTGTTAGTGTTATAAAGAATTTCGTTTCAAACTGGGGTGGCATTTTGAGGAATAACCCCCTCCCCCAATAACTAACACCAGTGGTTCAAAAATTACAACGTTCAGTCAGAACTTCATTTTCCTCAATAAGGAAGCAAAAATTGGCGGTCTTGATCAAGATACCTAAAGATGAGTCAGTCGTATGGGCATCAACAGCACTAAGAAAGTTTTCTATGTAGGCGTATGCACACACGTCAATGCTCAATAGGGGACACACTAGGCCTGTATACCTGCAACCAAAAAGTTTTGTTGGATCGTAAATTTTTGCTGCAACTATATGGAAAAGATATTTAGAATTCTCCGGCCAGATCACAAAGTTGAATTCGTAGCCAAAATGTGACTAAATTGACCGATGCAAATAGGGTCATTAAAGAAATCCACCATTACTCATAAAATCTCTGGGGTCAACATTACCATTAGTATGTCTGGCACCCTTGTTTCTTATCTTTTCTCAAGTGTGCATTTAAAGATGAAATTATCCATCAAGAAAGTCTATGCACACAATCATCAGCTTCTGAAGTGTAAGAAAACTTTTGATATTTACACTTTCAAGAAACTTGGAGAACTCTTCATGATCCTGGTGCATGCCAAATGATATATGGACTCATAATAAAATGACACGTTTCTGTGATCGTAAAATGCAATTACGACTTGGTTGCACGGGAAATATACCTGAAACTTGCGTATAGCCTGATCAAATATCATCAATCCTTATTAAAAATGGCCCTTTCCATTCTCTATAGATTTGAATTAATGAAAATCAACAGAAGTGAATTATTGCTCGCTATGGTTATTTAGTTGACATTGATTGAGTTAATGATGGTTGAAAGCATGCGAACACCCTGTTACAGTCAATGTGGCTTGAAATCGACACAGAAGTAAATTATAAACCCAATGGAAGCTTATATCGAAAATGATGAAAGAGCCTTCGGCGAAGAATCACATTAGAAAAGATTCTAAGCAAGATAATTACAAATTTTTGCCTGAGGATTTGCCAGAAAAACCGACTACTTGCCCCACGCGATGAACTTAATGAAAAAGACACGACATCTTTCAGTTTAATTCGATCAATCAGTTACGGTGTAAGACATCCCGTTGGCATCCGATGTGCCATGAGCTATGTAATAAGCAGAGTCAATGAAATTTACGTCATGTTTTTAGGGAGCTGCGTCTGTGAACATCTTCAGGCTCCTAATAAGAATCATGGCTGTGTAAAGAGAAAAGCACTCGTCGAGTAGACGTTTCCAGAATCAGCCGCCATCTTTATCCTGTGACGTCACAGAAAATGAGTCTCGGTCGTTATTCAGCCGAGAATCTGAGGAATCGCACCAAACCTTCCGTGTTGTGTGGAGCAACACGGCGAACCAAAACGGGTGGCTGCGCGAGACTGCAACACAAACTTGCGAAGGAGGGAAAGTTGAACTGACTATCAATGGACTGTGGAAGTAAGTACAGGTCGGCTGATGGATTATCTATTCATCACAAATCGGCGCCGCCGCCAAGACGATGTTTCTCCGACATTTCTATCCGACCCTGTGAGAGTAGAAACAATGGAAACCATGCTTGGCCACATTCCTGATCATAATTGATAGTATAATCACGAAAAGCATGGATAGCAAAGAGTGCAATTAACATGAATCGCAATTTATTGGTCTTAATGTGCAGTTGGCGTCAATTTCTTCACATAGCCAGGGGATACTTAGCCTGGGGGAGTTCTTAGTGTAGCTGTCTTCGGCACCGTATGACCACCGTATCCATTTCCTAATGAGACTTGAGTCAAATGGAATGTGTCTGAAAACCCTTTAGATAATAATTAAACAAGAATCTGTGATTGGTGAATGATAATGGCCAGTTGCCCTCAGGCAACCTGACAGGCTGATCCTGATTGAAAACTGCGGACCCTGAGGGCCTCGGATGATCTCCGGGGCGTGTGATATCAATACTGTCAGTCTCGATCGGTATGTCATGACACTTTACCGAGATCACTTTTGCTCTTATCGTTGCCTGGGGCATTCTCATATCACGAGGGGTTGCTAGGGGGTCGAACCCAGAGGCAGAATGGTGAGATCAAGTTCGTATAGTTGGAGTCAAAACCGGTCTGTTCCCATGCTCGTCTCTGGATCGGACAATTCGGTGATGCAATGCAAATCTGCTTTTGACATCCTCCGAGTTAAACGCCTGACAGTCGTAGAGAAAGGCCAGTCCGAACACTGACTCAACATGGCAGCAGCAGCGGGGCCAGAAATAGACCAAATATTTATCTGCTATTGATGACGTAGATGCACGAAGTCCCCTTCGCTTCACAGGCATCCTCGGCCCCCTCCTCCATCGCTTCACACGCATCCTCGTCCCCTTCCTCTATCGCTTCACAGGCATCATCGGTCCCCCTAGGTCCTACCGTCGCTTCACGGGCCATCATCGGTCCCCATATCTGTCCGCCATTGAAATATGCAAATTAGGTGAGAGGTCAGTCTATCGAGCTCACACAGAACTTCGACTGTGTCGTTTCTGCTGTGGTGGACTTCAACTTGTGCCGAAGGGTGTAGGCCCGTCATATTCTGGCGTAGGTCAACACTTCTGATTGGTCGGTGTCCCCGTTCCTCCCGTCCAAAGCTTGACATGCTTGACCACCGTCATGCACGATGCCAGTGGCACAGAACGATCGAGCCGCTGGCAATCGACCGGTTGGTCAGTTAGTTGCCGCCAGCATCAGCCAACACATCCATTCTCACCCAATGAGAAATATATTTGTCAATGTGAAAAATGTGCCAGTTGATCTTGGGCCCTGTGGCTGTCACTTCTCTCCGGGAAAGGCTAACCACGATAATGAGGGGTAAAAGCTTTGACATGCAGATTAACAGGGAGCAAATGAGTAAATGAATATGGCTGTCGGAAAATTAGATCATCTACACTAGTTTTGCAAAGTAGCAGAGATCAAAGGAAATCAAGTCTGACGTTGTGACATGAGCAACGGAAGATCTAATAAAGATTCCTAAAGCCAGCTAATGTTGTTTGATGGCACATGCCACACCGGGACAAAACAGTCTCGATCATGAATCATGATCGCTTCTGGCTAGTGTCATACCCCGAGGGAGGGGGCGATTGAAAGAGCAAGGATCATATTCACCGACACAGAATCCGCGGATTAGAGGACAGGGAATGCCCGGTTGTATTCACTCCATGACAGCGGAGACGAATTCTTTCTCTCCCTTCCTTTGGGATGTGAGACCGACAGCGTCGTGGACTTTGAATTACGGCGTGTTGTCCACCACCTGCCCCTCAAGGTGGCGATGAATGGCACAACGACCACAAACGTCGCCGAAATGGACCACAGATTCAGCAATCAGCTGCTAAAACAGCAGGAAGAAAGATGATTTGCCATGTCTCCAGACCATGCATGCTGGTTGCATCAAGGGCTAGGGCCTGGGCCCTCCACACGGACCAGTCTAATAGGAAAAACAGTGGTCAGGATTTTTTTGGCGTTCGGCTGATATCCGTCCCACCATTTTTTCATCAACCGGAAGTTGTGACCCCTGCATACGACGGAGACATTTTCACAAGAATTGTCCACCACTCTCGTATTTGCCTCAGGAATTGACGCATTTTGACGTGACTTTATCTCGGCACCTATCGACGAACTCCGATCATGTCACGGTGTTACGTGATCTTTGAGACAGTATCGCGCCACGGCTGACAAGATATCGTCGATGTTGATGTCCCAGCCTGACGGTGTCTTCCGAACGATGGATTTGACGAGTGACAATCAAGCCAGGAGGCTGACAGATCACGTGATGACGTTCGTGTTGTAATCCTGCATCAGAAAGTCCAAGGATCCTTCTGCAGGCGTTCCTCATTCGCCTGGAACATGCTGCACTTTTGGGCCATTAATCCAAGTTGTGGAGAGGCGTTTGAAAAGTTTGAGGCCGAGATATTTTTTCACGTTCAGGGGGCAGGGATGGCCAAGTGGTCACATTTGATGGAGATGTTTCCACCATCAGCATACCTTTGTGAGACTGAATTTGGTTTGCGGCCCTTGGGGATCAGTCACCAACTCCAAACCAAAATACTCTTCCTCTGAAGTGGTAGGGTTCTTGTGGTTTTACTGCTGACAAACCAGGAAAGGGGGCGTCGGATCATTGTGCATGAAGAGGTCACTCAGAGAAAACTTTTTGTCCTGGGGACCCTAGCTACGATAGAGGGCAGCACACCGAAACCCGGTCCTATACAATGGACGCCTTTTGTGGGAAATTGATCAGGATCGGGATGTCAGTTTCATGTCAATAGTTTTTACCACTAGTGACACCTATTGAGGCAGTGGGTTAGGGTTCCCATTGGCCGCCAGTAGAAGGCCTTGTAGTACCGTACATTCCCATAGCCATAGGACCTAAGATTTGCTCCACGTGACTGATGTCTGTACATGTACATACTTGTGTACAGTTGCTGTAGGGCAGTGCAACTCATGTTCCTGCGAGCATCTATCGATCTCTGAGGTGATCCATCATTTTGGCATCGCTGGTCACTTTCAATGCTTTGTTTATCGGTCCCTGAATGCCCGATGAAGCCAACATCATTATCTGTGTCCAATTTGTATCCATTCGTTTATACGCTGCAACAAGGACAGCAAATATGAGGCTGTCATCTTATGCCATTTTTGTGTCACATTTGTGTATTTCATGATACATGGTNTGACCTCCAAAGATTATGGTTTATGGATTGTTTGTCTTCTTCTTAGGTAGGCCTAATCTAGTTTGACAACTGACATGTGTGTCACTGCACACTCGCTGATTTCACCTGTTTTAGCGAAGTAATACACTCATGCTGGGCTCAAGTGAAATGATATCTCCCTAGGTCAATACGTACATTTCGTTATTCCGTTGTCATTTCGTTATTTCGTTAAGTATCATAAGCCGGGTAATAATGTGTGAAGCGCTTAGAGAGCGTAATACGCTATGAAGCGCTATATAAGAACTCGCCATTATTATTGTGGTTTTACTGCTGACAAACCAGGAAAGGGGGCGTCGGATCATTGTGCATGAAGAGGTCACTCAGAGAAAACTTTTTGTCCTGGGGACCCTAGTTACCATAGAGGGCAGCACACCGAAACCCGGTCCTATACAATGGACGCCTTTTGTGGGAAATTGATCAGGATCGGGCTGTCAGTTTCATGTCAATAGTTTTTACCACTAGTGACACCTATTGAGGCAGTGGGTTAGGGTTCCCATTGGCCGCCAGTAGAAGGCCTTGTAGTACCATACATTCCCATAGCCATAGGACCTAAGATTTGCTCCACGTGACTGATCTCTGTACATGTAAATACTTGTGTACAGTTGCTGTAGGGCAGTGCAACTCATGTTCCTGCGAGCATCTATCGATCTCTGAGGTGATCCATCATTTTGGCATCGCTGGTCACTTTCAATGCTTTGTTTATCGGTCCCTGAATGCCCGATGAAGCCAACATCATTATCTGTGTCCAATTTGTATCCATTCGTTTATACGCTGCAACAAGGACAGCAAATATGAGGCTGTCATCTTATGCCATTTTTGTGTCACATTTGTGTATTTCATGATACATGGTCCCAGTGCTCCCGGTCATGCATCACTGTCAGGCCCGCGCCCCTCGGTGGCTGTCTAACACTTTGATCTTGATTATAGCTGGCTTTTATTACAGCTTTAATGATTTTACAACTATATTGGGAACCATTAGTCCGGCTTGGTCATGATCATTTCTAGCCTGTGTGTGATAAACATGGAAGCCATACGAGTGTTGGAGACCCGGTTGGAGAGCCCCAGCTGGGGATCACACACTGGCCATGGACAATCTAACGCGGCTTGACGGGGCCAAACCATTTCGTTCACTGACAATGACTGAGGATCGTGATGCCTTTGGGATGGTTATCCATCGATAGCCGCGTCTTGACGGCCACGAGACGTACGTACATGTACGAGGTGTCAGACTGTCGCCTCGTATGTCTTCCCCGGACAACGCCTCACAATACACAGTTTCCTTTCAGCAGTTCGTATACTGAATAGCCCCCTAGCGCTGAGATTTTGAACCAAGCCTAGTGAGTGGTTCCGGTCATGCGCGGATGAGGTCAGAACACGCCGGCCGCCATTCTGGTCGATCCTCCATGTCGGCTGATGAGTGAAGACATCACGAATCGGATAATACGTGGTGATGTTTACATTTGTCATTGATTAAAGCGATTTATGGTTGACCCAGCACCATTGAATTCAATCAGTGAATCCGGGTCTTACCCAGCGCAGTGTAATTGATTCTTATCCAGTCAATCAAGGGGATCATGATCTAGTCCAGGCAAGGCAGAACGGATTCACTCGACGTAATGAGGCTGGAAAATGACAATTTATTGGTAAAAACTCATCCTCCGACAGCAGGGGTTTATATTTACTTCTGAATCGGTCCTCTTCTGCGGTGAAGAGGAGTGAGGTAAAAGCCCTGCTGTGGGAGGATGGTGAAGACGAAGGGTACCCCTTCAGGCACAGGAGTTCGTTTATTTCATCTGTTCACTGGGGATTTAGTGGGATGCTCGCTGCTGAAAATGCAATGGAGATTAACGAACCAACACGACTTGATACAAAGGCCCCGGGCTTCCTGGGCGAGTACTGGTAAATGAGGCAGGATTGAGCCAGGCATGATTACGTTGTATATCTCTGGTTTTCTCACCTTGTCTGCCTGTTTCCTACCCTGTGGCAAATGCACCATGTAAGGTGATCTCACGATGTTAGTGGCGGCCAACTGAGTTTGTGCATCAGCGGTGGAAGATCAAACGAAATAGTGAATCAAGCTTTACCTGTCTATAGAATATAGAGCTGAGGAATGATGAGGGGAATTTATCGGTAAACACAGGCAAGCATCAAAGGAATACGTTTGATAAGGCGTCTAATATGAATGATGGAGAATGGGAGAGTTCACTGGCGTTAGAGGCCGCCACCAGTTAGCGGTTCTAGGACGTCGCGGAATTTGACGTCACAGAGAAGAAGTTCACGCCACAACGTCATCAATAATGACGTGGACGCCGTGGCTTACGTCTGTGACGTCAAAATTTGTGACGTTTTAGGACCGCTAACTGGCGGCCTCTAACGGCGGTAAAGTCTTCTATTCCAGAGGATGAATCCCAAGCGACGCCGACAAATGGCCGATGGGCTGTAATCATATTCTGCCTTGAACTTTACCAATCAGGCTCCGATGGCAAAAGGCGGAAGGGCCTATCTCCATTCAAGATTTGTGGGCGCATGTTCAATCAGTTTGGGCGATAGATCTCTGGCATTATATTCCTTGTAACTCGCTCATTCGGAAGTTGCGAAATTATGCGGTGGTGAAGCTGCTTTCATTCTGCTCCAGTAAAAACAGGAAACTCGACAAGAAAAGAATGGCTGAAGAAGAAAGAAACCAGTGTACTTTCACTGCCAAGTGTAATTTTTCAAGCCCGATCAGTCGTTTGACGGGTATTTCAACATGGCGTTCGCATCCAATTCATCATGGCGTCTCAACATTAACATGTTCGTGCATTCTGTCGGTTGGTATATAGTGGTGATAAATTCGACATGACAGATTCAGATAGGCTGTTGGAGCTCATTTAGCAGTAACATAATTTATATCTCTGGCACATGAGAATATGGCGGTAATTAAAGGCGGCAAGGTCAGACTTCAAACGAGAAGACTTTAATAAATGGCAGCCATTTGTTAAAAATTAGGTATGGGCGCCGTAATTTATCATAAACTCTGCACTCACAGTTATATAAACATACTTAAAGGTGTCCATAAAATAGGACGTAAAACATGGGATGTAAAGAGCGTGTGATATTCCTCAACCTGTAAATAATGGCTTGTGGTGTATACATGTAGGCCCTACTCTGAAATAATGGAATAAGACCATGCAGGATGTCGTCATAATTTCCCACTTTTGAAAACTCGTTTGCCCTTCCGACCACGCCTTGTCCACAACACCAAACTTGGTAAACATGTACCCCTGGGTCAGACTACATGATATAGTGTTGTATTTCACCCAAAGGAGCATCGTGAGGATCCATTTCCACTGGCCACATTGCCTGTTTGAAGAAGTGTAGGCCTACATGTAGCCTACTCATTGGGCAGTGACATCATCGTCATTTCCGCATAAGATGCCGAGAAAACTGGTCCATAGAACATTCTGTGGTAAGATGCTTGTTGTGCAGAAGAGAAAAGAAGAAGGAATTGTGTAGCCAAACACGTGGGAAATGTTTTGCTGTTGAGCATATTGCCCTCCATCGCCTTCCTAAAATCCATTTCTCATGTGGAAAGGAAACAAAGAGAAAGGAAAAAGCCAGGCTCTGCATCATGTTAGGCCTACTTTACGAGTCAGATGATAGATCACGAAGGGAAGAGAGCAGGAAGGCTAATACATAGGTAACTGCCACAACTTGACTGATGGTGTTTCTTAGCTTAGTTATGTTGCTTCCATCAAAGTGACACGCTCATTAATTTTAAGACATGGATGAGTTATTTCTAAAAAGAGTTCCCCATCAATTCAAGAAGCGATGTGGAATCAACCGCGTGTCCAGGAGTCATTGAAGGAGTTCTTGCTGATGATTCGAATATGACAACCTGGGGCCTAGGATACAACATGGCTGTTGTGATGTTTGCGGTCATAGAGCAGGAACTACATCAATCACGTCGAGATGAATGGGCCACGGTGGAAGATAAGGAGCGAGTGAGGAAAGATAGATATCTGCAGCCAAGTGTCATGTTCGAGAGATAGGATCAAAGATGAAAAATCACCGAGGAACTCATTAATTATGAAAGTCATGGCATGATGAGGTTGGTTTCAAAAATAACTTCAGTTGTACGTTTCTCCTGTGGAGGAGGGAAAACGTGGTCTAACAATGAATGCTTCTTGGGTGTGACTGCTTTTTGGAACCAGAAAACCTTTTAGAAAGACAATTCAGGCGGTTCAATCCAATGATGCAAAATTCAGCATCTCAGCGTCCAGAGTCCAGAACCCAGCGTCCAGCGTCCATGTTTTTCCAACTACCGCCGTCCACTTCTTTCGTACCTTCAGCTTTCCATACTTGAGACATTCCTTTCGAGAAAGTATGTTGTCAAAATTGTGCTGTCTCAAACAGAAGAAAATCAAAGAATCGCTAGAACAGACTGAACGTGTCACTGCGTGCACTTTCATTGACGGCTTCCTCTTATTTCCCTTTGATGTACTACTTTATATTTATTGCTTTAATTAAAGGTTCCGGTTTCACATCAGAGCGACATTAAATCATATGTAGGCTATATAGACTGAAGCAGCTGAACAATAAAAGAATTCACACGGAATGAGTTAATGACTGTATCATTTGCTGCTGGATAAGGCCTGATGAGAACTTTGAAGTTCACCGGCATCCCTTTGATGTGCTTCCCGTGTTACCATCGTTATAATCGGAGCAATGTCTGCAAAGCGTTATAAAATGATTACTTCACCCCAGTCTTGCGCAGTCAGTCGCTGAATGCAACAGTGGAACATTTAATTGACTCGCGCGAGACATCGCTGACGTTATCAACAGCAGGCCTCGCTTGGAATTCTCAAGCCAACATGGCCGACCGACCGATTGCCTGGCATGGTAGAATCTGATGTTTGCATTGTCACAAGGTTACAACAATGTCCATGCGTTTGTGCCAATGAAAAATGTGAAGTCGGCCACGAGGGTGCGACCTTGCGGATCAATCGCATGTCCCAAACTCAACAAGAAGGCACTGCATTGGTCGTAATGAACGATTTTATCATACTATGACGATTTGAGTGTGTTGTGGGCGACAGAAGCCAATTTTCCTATCATGATCATAAAATAACAAGTACCGATTGACACGAAGAGTTAATGGCTTGATTATTGCACTTGAAATTGAACCACCGCAACAGAGAAACGATCATAAAAACTTTTATCGAACATTTATTCTGTTCTACGAGGTATTTGAGTAGAACAATAAACAGAGTCGGTAAAGATCAAAAGCCCACGGTTGGCGTTTGTAAGTTATTGCATGATAACCTTTGTTTTATGACAGGTGATTTATGTTGGTGTCGGTGATGACCGACACATATCTTTATGTAAGGCCTGGTGACAGCTGAGTGACAAGGTCAGCGATGACAGCCGCCGAAAGAGGGCGCAACTGGCTGACACTCTCGGCCGACACGTCAGCAGAGCGACGTGAATGGCGGCGGCGGGAAAAGGTTCAGACAGTGTGCAATGCAGTTGAGATCTGCAACTTACATGCTTTTTCATAGGTTTCGTTTTGGGCATACCTTCACGTTGCAAATCTCCACGTCCTCGTCTTGCAAGATGTTGCAGTCCCTCTTCCTCCATCAGAACAAACTAAAAATGGAGGGATCTTCCCTCGACATGTTGACGTCCATGTACAAACAAGCTCAGGGGCGTGTCTTAAGACAATCACGTCGAAGGAAAGTGGGTGAAACACGATTATGTACGAATTATTAGGCGTAATGAATGGGAAACACTGACTGAAGTCTATCAATTTGGTCGACTTTGATCTCTGACGAGTGACAAGATTGACATTGGCAGACATGACGAGACCAATAATGCAACTCTATAACAAGATTACTGGCGAGGTTTTTTCTCAGAAGATTGGGGATGTGCGGTATCTGTCAGAGGCGCTAATGCGGTGACGGGCGGCGCTGACGGTGAACGAATACGCCCTGAGGTGTCTTTGATGTGTCGGACGTAACTTGTTGAAGGATCAAGAGAAATTGTATTTGATGAGTTGATGAGGAAATGTGGCGTTGATTTTATCGATTCTGACGGGAAAAGGGGATTGCCAACGTGACCAAGTTGAAGGGAGTGTGGCGTTGATATGAACGGGCCTAGGATTTTAATACAGTTGTCACGATGTCTTAGCAGTTAGATTTCGAAAAAAGTAGGCTACTACGAAAAAGTACATTCGAACAAGATAGTGTACATCTGGTGATCTCGTAACACATAACGAAAAAGAGAGGATTACTGTGAAATACCATGAGATAGATCGCCTCGTGCCAGGTGGCGCTCCATGTGCAGGCACCTCGTGCCAGACGATGCTCCATGCAGGCATCTGATTGGTCGATAAGAAAATGACGTCGTAGGTCGTACACCATCGCTGCCGCCTGGAATGTGGTGATAGGCCTAAACTTGACGAACGGTAGTAACATTTTTGGTGATTACGCAGTCGGGCTCGTTGAGTAGGCCTTGAAGTCCCCACACCCCTGCACTATTGGCCCGATCGAGGATGGGTTCAGAGGATTCATCCCGAACTCCTGCACTGTCAGAGAGCCAAGCCGTCGATCATTTTAATGCATCCTCTCCACAGGATTAGATGGCTTGCCGCCTCATAAATCAGCCTCCAGAACGATGCACACTTGTCCCATTCGACTTATGGCCAGTCATTTTCATGCGAAATATATGGGATATCATAAGCATGCCATCGATGCATTTGTCTAAAGAGTGATGCATATTAAACGAAGAGAATTAACCATTAATCTAGATGATTCTATTTATTTGTCAACCAGATATCCATCACCACCCAGCGGATTACTGTCACATTCCAGCTTCATCTATCATTCCCTTAACAAATTTATTTCCACAGATACATATTTGCTGGGATTATTCGAGACAAGATGACCGATATGGCGTATTTATGATTTAGGTTAATAAGCTTGACCATCATAAAGGCAAAGGCTATGGGTTGGTTGGTTTGTAGTGCCTCCAGAAACCTTTTTGGGTAGGTTGACCTCATGGAGCAGCTCATTGAGCGCACACTTGATCCTTTCGGACCAGTTGCACAAGCTTCCTAAAAAAAAATTTTTTTTTTAGATACTGTTTGTGACTGGTAATGCAGTTCCCTTTCCTTGCTTGTTGTCTCATTGTACTACATGTCCATACACACATAAAACACCTTTTTTCTCTGCATCCTATCGCCTTTCATTGAAGCAGATTGCTCCTGTCGCCAGATCTGCGCTGCTCTCAAATTCCTTCTCCAACTGTCAATACAAAGTGACCACCGACACCAGTCGTATCTTTCCTATCAAACCAGTAGAAAATGAATGAAACTCATTTCATTAGAAGCTGTCAAAATGTTACTTTCATCTCCCGGTGTTGGTTTACATTCACCGATCACTCCAGAGGCAATTTATCTCACTCTAAACACAATCAGCCCAAATGTGGAAATCGGCGCGTTTAGCTTTGATTTGACTTGATGGCTCTGGACAGCGAATATACACTGATTATTAATCACATCGACTCGGCCAGATTTCCACCAGTCACGTTTATCAACGGCCAATAAACCTGTCAATATGAATTGTAACCGTACGAGGGGGTATTATTGTCAGTAATCAACTAATATAGCAGCTCGAGTTTGCTCATTTGGACCCTGGCCACCACCCGCAGCCAACATTTCCTGCCTCTTCTCCTGGTCAATTGTCCTCCTGTCGTTTGGTTCTATGGCCGGGTCAGAGTGCTGACAACTGCTCATAATTTCACCAAGTGCGCTCTTTGATTCCGTCAACCTTGGCGGAAATCGTTGCAGCAGTCGACACCGTGATGTTGTCACGTGATAACAACAATACTTCGTGCTGGTTGCAACGAATTTACTTTTTACCACATTCCGTCAAACTTGGCGGAAATTGTTGCTGCAGTCGACAACACTGTGATGTTGTCACGTGACGACAACAATACTTCGTGCTGGTTCCAACGAATTTACTTTTTACCACATTCCGTCAAACTTGGCGGAAATTGTTGCTGCAGTCGACAACACTGTGATGTTGTCACGTGACGACAACAATACTTCGTGCTGGTTGCAACGAATTTACTTTTTACCACATGACATGAATATTTCGAAGTGCATGCATACCGAAACGACACCAAAAAGTCTGGTAGCGAACAGCGAACTGACCACCCGAGTTACTCTTTGTTTTACAAGTGGATAGATCAAAAGAGAAGGCTGTTATTTACTACCCCTCGTTTGCTACCTAATCGGCCTCACCATGAATTGCCTCCCCTCACCGCCATAGATTACCAACCAGCCCCTCAAAGTCACACGAAATGTACTCTTTGTAAGAAATTCTGACTCATAAACCATTTAGGAATTGTCTCCCTTGTCTCTTCATGTTAATTTATAAGGGTCGTTTTGCATAGTCCATTGCTTAGAAATAAGAAAATACTCCTTTGCACCCCCGAACGTCGTCCATCATCCAGCGACTGTTTATTGTCATTCTCATGGTTTCGTACGGACGCTCTATTGTTTTCTTCTCATTGAACATCCGGGTACTCAAATCAGTTTTATATCAACCTCGGACCCAGCGGCAATTCATTTACGTCACTTTTCTTTTCCTATAAGTTTTTTCGCGGGAAATTTACGGGTGTATTCAGCCGGTGACCGAAGTCAAATCTGCGGGGGTCGCTCCCGTCACCATGTTTGATAAGTGTCTATTGTGTGCCATTGGTGACATCATAAATATTCACCATTGGACAATTTGTTGTCGCGCGGAGTCTTTCTATCAACCTAATGAACAACACAATAATTTTTCATTTAAATCAACCTGGATTAATGCAAATTTTATACCGGTACCCAGTGACAGATAACAACCTTGTTGCCATTAAACAGGATATAAATTTGAAATAATGGCGAATATTTTCAGTTCTCGCGTCACGTTTACGCGCTATCCCAGGTCGTTATCTTGGGCTATAAACCACTAATCCTAACGTATGGGCCTCGTGACTGCTCCATTCCTGTGAAATATGACGCAAATGGCGGCAACAACGTATTAATATTTTCGATCACGAAACAGCGATTTTTGTGCGAGCACCATTGACACGAACACCTGCATATTAATAGAGGGCCGCTTTCATGTAATCGTTGGCCATTTTCGCCGACGTTTTGTGATGGAGATATTGAGAGTGCAGGGATTGTGGCGGGGGAATGACGACACGTGAATGGGTGGACTGGCAAACAGCTTCCACTGGTCCTGTCCATTGAGAATCGTGCAGGATTCCATAGCTATGGGACATTAGGAAGTTGTGGGCATTTCCAGGGATCTTTAACTTTGTAAATCCTCGGATGAATTGTCGCAATCCAGCGCCAATGCTGCGTAGTGGGCCGAGTATAGCTGGGTCAGAGATTGCAATTTCGATTCTCGGATGAGTCAGGTCTGAAAGAATCAAGTTATGGACTTGTAAGGGTCTGAAGGGACTTTTCTTTGAGGGGTATTTCATATGTTGTGGTTGTATTTGTGATTATGTGTCAGCGTCGTGTCTGTTTCGGTTACGTTTCTGGTTCGTTGGGTGTTGGCCCCAGTTTTAGACTACTTCATGTATGTAGGCCTACACTTCTCCCTATGATGACCCCCATGAAAACACAGAGCCGGCAAGTTAGCTCACTTTCTTTGCATCATTGCGACATCACAGGTCGAAATACAACACTTTCAAACTGTAAAAAAAACAGCGAACCCATTCCATCATAATTACAAAGCTTAGAACTATGATCAGAAGTTCACTCCCTTCCTGTGACTGCCTCTGATCTGCGACCATCAACCTCTGAAATCTGAGCAAAAGTCGCGAGATTCCACCCCCAGAACAAAGTGGATCCTTGTGCCCATTTATTCAATGGTATGAACAAAGCTACGGGGGAAATTTGGTATATCAAATATCGTGTATAATCGAAGGTTATTGAACTGTTTCTGGCGACCAGTTTCAAATGTCACTCCAGGCAAATACACGGTCGCAAAAGCTGTTGACATTGCGCCTTGTTAGCGCCAGAGGGTATGGGATGCCATTTCCACCAAGAATCCGAGATGGACGCTCGAGTTCAGTCGGAATCTTTAATGAACATGCAGTCTGTGGCTGTGTTCTCGATGTACATGTATGTACGTCCTGTAGCTGAAGGGAGGGCTTGGAGTCGATTTGAAGTCGTCTTTTGGAAAAGTCTGGCAGTTTTTTTGTCGTCTGTTCCAACGGTGATAAACAAACAACCGATTCCAAACGAAGGTCTCAAGCCCTTAAAGAGATAAAAGCAGAAAATCATTAACGCGCGTTCAGAAGTCGCCAGAATGATCTAGGATCTTTGTAATGGGCAAGGATTGTGAGATATTGACCATTGTGAGAGGGGAACGAGCACTCTTCCTCCTCTCAACCTTTTATCACGATCTCCTCGGTTTCACTGTTCAAGAGATGACTGGAGTCGAGCAATGTTTCTCAGAAGGAAACCATTTATATCAGAGATTAATGCTTCTTGTCGAAGTCTTTAATGAAAAGACGAAAGGAGTGAAACAATCTTAAAATATGGGTCATCTAAGTGACGTGAATCGTTTTCAACTCGCCCAAGATAGCGACTCTACTGACGTATTCATCTCACCGATGTTAAGGAAATGAAGATAAACCTTCATTAAAACATTGCCTCTGTTTATGGAGTTTTTATTTATGGTGCATAATTCTCATTGCCAGCAGATGCTGACGCCTTAAATAACGATAAATCACGCGAGATTGGATCAGCGAGAATTGATATGTTTTATCCCTGCCTGTCAGGAATTGCGACTGGAACACAGATAAAAGTTGCTGGGCAATTGATCACTTTAGAGTCCTTTAGAGAGTGTTGGTTTCCAAGCTCACAAACAGCTGTCGGTCACCAAAGCTGACGTTGTGTGCTTCTTCAACATTGAACCCCACATCCCTGTGCGGACAAAATGCAATGAACAATACTAAAGCTTGTCGTGCTCTTTCGCAGTTCTTGCATTGTGGAAGTGATGGGAGAAGTAGTTAGCAGCACAAGGAGGAACATGGTAGCGCAGTCGTGACTGATGGTGTAAAACTGTGCAGTGAGACTGGTTATGGGATGGGCAGCAGACCCTCTCTGAATAAGGCCCCTTTGAATGCGATTCGAGGGTTACGAGGAACTTGCTCTTGTTCAGTATTTAGTGTCCAACACATCAGCGTGGTAATGAAAATAACGCCGAAATATCAAGCATATTTAGGCCTACTTAGCAACACTTATTTGGCTTCCCTATAACAGCAAGTATTGTACAGTGTATAATACATCTGCACTCTAGTGGCATGCAAATATCAGAAAAATTGACACCATTAGCAATTTTGTCACTTTCTCACATTTACTGACATCATATATGCTGTAACAACTTGTCAGTTCTTGCTCTTTCACCCAAGTAATCATGCCATAACCTATTAATAATCTGACAATGGTGTAGCTCAGATGAATATGACCATTTATGCAATATTTCACTTGAATGATTGTTTATTCTGACAGTTTGGTACAATGAAAAAGTACATATTGTTCTCATTAGATAGAGTCGGCAGACATATCACACAAACGTCAGTTTTTTGTCATTTGTCCCGCTTATATAGAGCTAACGGGATAGGTAGGTAGGCTCTACAAAAGGTGACACCACTGTCATAACCGTTGTGACGTCATGACGAACACTCCAAGGCAGGAAAAATGAAAGACCGAAAGGCCCGTATTTTAGAATGCTCCTCAACGCCAGGAGTTCCTCAACAATAGCCTTGAGGAGTCCTGTAGGCCTACGTTGAGGAGCATTCTAAAATACGGGCCAAAGAATGTCATGTCGTTTCTCAAAACTTCCATAACTGGTCGTAAGAGGGAGCATGACCGCCCGCAGCCATTCCGTCTTCTCGGCTCCACCCATCACCAAGTTGGTTAGGATCGGTTCATATTGAATGAGCAACATTCATCAAACATTTAATTGCCAATCAACAAGAATAAACCTAAAGTGGCATAATTAAAAGCTGGAGGTTCTGGTAACACCTTGTAAGCGGCCAGGATATCATAGGGAGAAAGGTAGCGGGGATGGGTGTGGTATCAACCGACCACACTAATCTACATCTTTGATGAGTCTTATCATTACTTTCCGCCTCTGGCGTTAGAATGTCGTGTCACCAGTATTCAGCCACTTATTTCCGATAATGTGTTTACTTCTCGCCACAGGCAAACGTGTAGTCATCCTCAGAATACCCCTCCTAGGATTCACAAGTATTCACATTCAAAAGAACACATCACAAATCAAACATCTCTCGGTATGAAATCGCGGCGCAGTTTTTTCCAATACGTGTTGGATAACAAAGCGAACTGCCCAAGGCGACAAGCTCCTGTAAATTGCTGAACCAAATACCCCAGAGGGCAATCGATGTGGAAAAAAGGAAATCGGTGATAATAATATAAGACCTCATAGTTTCATATTTTTGTATAATAACATACTTTTGAATCTGCTGCTTGTGTTGTGTTTCAAAGGGTACCTTATGAGATAACTGGCGCCTGGAGGCAATCAAAACTAAACACGGTATGCGTCAGTTTATCATGTTTTTTACACAGCCACTCTTCGTGAAACTGCTGATAATATGTGGGCAAAATGTACATTCTCTGAATCGACATTCTAAATATTTTGATTTTTTTAACTGTAATCTGCGTTTTCTTCCAATCAGTCACAAAATGAGGCCACACCAAGTAAAGAAAAGGTTAATCGTATCACTGTACGTGTATTAATTGTGAAAACGCTAATGCGAGGTTAAAATGTTGACGTAATATAGGCTAATGAATGCTTTGATGAGGTTCCAGACGACAGTGTGTGTGTTGTTATAGAATTATACAATTCTATGTACAGTTCCATATTGACTCTCTCCATAGATCCCCCACCTCACCCCCACCCCCACACTAAGTTAGCTAATAGTTAATCCGCATTTTCATTTTTCCAGTCCTTCTCTGATGTCACCATCATGACCATACGTGAACAGTGAGTGTCGATCTTGAGTTGACTTCAAGTGAGTGGGTGCACGATTGTCGTTGTATGGGCTCAAATGCACATGTAAATGTACGTGCGTGTACAAACATTTGCACGCGTCGGACATATTAGACCAGTGTGTGCCTTGGTTTGGAATTTGGCGCGAGTTTATCTGATACAGCAAACATACGTCGCTGGACGTTAATCAAACATTCCTCGCCAGCCTTGACGAATCTCAACTATCTTAAAAGAAACACTTGTCAAACGCTTGTCGAATCGGAAAACATGAATAATTCATCTCTCACCAATATTGTCAGCTTTCGATCAACTAAAAATGGTCTCGATCTGCCAGGTTCCTTTGTCTGAGATATCTGAAATTATTATGCCTCCGTTCTCTGCAATAATCCCATTATATTTCTATTGATTAGTGGCTTGTAAACACTATCAATTTCGCTCAAACCCGCGGCAAAACCTTGTTGAAAATTCATTCTCGGGGCAGTCAGAATTTCATTAGGAGCTCGATAAATTAATTTCTTGTAGGTAACTGTCGCACTTGGCAAGATGAACCGCCATTAGGTACAAATTGTGACACGTTTATCTGGTCTGTGAGCCTGTTTAATATGAAGAAACCCGGGGGGATGGCCGACAATTTCTGGCCAATGACAATGTGATAATATTTCGATATTTGCATAATTAGAGGGCAAGATTGGGAGAGTGGTAATCAGGGTGGTTTATTAGCCGGGGAGATCCCCCCTGGCTTTTCTCAGCTGCCATTATCAATCCAGGATAGGATGTTGTGGGCAAACAATCCAATTTTCAGCTGCATTTGAATGTGATGACGCCGCCTCTGGCAGGGTTCTGTCTGGGATTTGGGAGAAATCGCGTATGGATTCGTAATGGTTTTACCTCAGATCCATTCCCTAGTAGCGGATTTAGGGGTCTTCTCGCTCACTTTAGAACTTAATTACGAGAAGATGCGATGAACAAGGGCCGCTATATTGACAAAAAGTCGATTAAAATAGGTCCATAAGTAAAAATATAGTCGCTACAGCTATAAATATTATGATATATTTATGCTACAGCTCATAGCAGAGTGATCCAAATTTCATGTATGATGTACCATGACATATGCCATTGCGTTATTAGGCAAATTGAGCTTATAATCATCTCATTACTCATGTTAGGCCTAGTTTTTCTTGGATTTTAATATTCATCTCACGTGCGAAAATCATTACGAGAAGGTTACCCATAAATTCATGCTCTAATACAAGACTTATGGAATTGTACACCTATCATTATCATCGACACTATGTACTCTGTACCGCTGCAATTCACAGTCCGGCATGTACGGGGATTGCATCGTCACACCAACAGATGAAACTCTGGTCTGCCCGGCCCTCAGGCTTGTTAGCCAGTGTCTGTCGTCTTATCTGCACCAGAAAGGAAGTCTACGAAAGACCTAATCAGTATCCCTCCCCTGGCGGCGGAATCTGGAACCAACGTGATAAGACTGGTGTCCTGTCCAACCCATATACATGAGTGGTAACACCAAGGCTAAACTGATACCATGTCGAAATCTTAGCTGTCAAAAATTGCTACTTTCCAAAAATCCTGGGTGATCGTCAAGAGACAGTANTCATTTTGAATATCTTCCTGACATACTCATTAATCATTTACATAATAGCAATGACAAATGGAATTGAATGATAAACGTTCCATCATTAATTTTGAAGTATGCATTTTTAATGTGTATCTGTGGCAGTAATACATAAATAGTTACCGGGATGTGCATGTATACTATATAGCACTGACTGTGATAAAACAAATATGTAATTTATGTTGACAGCTCATTTCACGTGTACATAGAATACCTACATGTCAATAAAATGTGAATTGGAACCCGTCATGAATTCGGCCAATCGAAGGGCCACACTTCCCCGTGTAAGAACACTGCCACTATTCCACACTAGCCGAGACATGTGACTCTGCCATCTAAGATCAGGGGGACCATGCATACCCTGCTAAACTGCGAGTGTAGTGCGGAGTAGGGCTTGCACTGGGGGGTGGGGGGTGGGGGCACTGATTCATCGTTCTCTGAAACCCGTTATGCTAACGATCAACATGAAAGAAGAACCGCCTTGACGACTGTATAGATCATTGTCTTCGGAATGCAGATTTGTCATGGGTTTTCATTTTAAAACAGAATTTACCACGCCATTTCAGGTTATGATCCGGGGTTATGGTAGGCCTTCCGGAACCATGTCCCACGCCCCACATGGGATGTATAGATCAAAAATAGATAAGCCCTGTTCTATTTTAGTACGATACAACCTGACGAGAGTTCATTTCATTATGAACCCGATTGTACTTTCCACAATGTGTTGCTTGATTTATAGTGTCATTACTAAACTATCAAAAATGTACTTTCCTATGAAATATTGCCGGATATGAAGGGATTGTCGACAAAAGCTATTATTTTCTGTATAGTCGATAAATCTTCTTGTTCTGTAGGTTCTATGGAAGTGAGATAGGGACACGCCTGGGACGTCATGAGTTACGTCATGATCTCGCGAGAACTCGCTCTGGTGGCGGGAATTGGTACTACCAAATTTTCGACGCGACTGCTTATGTTGATCTCGAATATTGATGACTTCTGCGAAAGCTAACTTTCATCGTCATGTGGACCTGTCCTAATGCATTGAAAACATAACTTGTCAGTGCGCATCTTTCAATGCCCAAGAGTCAATAGGCTTCAGAGACACAACTGATGACAAAGTTCTGAGTACCGTACGGTTTCAGATGTTACATAAACCCTGATGTAGAAGACCAGATGGCGTTGACAACTTGGATTAATCAACTCCATACATAAATCAAATGGTTTCGTGCACAAGTCTTCATTTTAAATAAGGATATTTTCTCTTTATTATTTATTATCCAATTATTTCCAATTTCCATTCCCGACACTGACAAGTTGGTTTTGTTCTATGATATAAACCTACTATTTATGGTCCATTGCAACAACACCGCGACAGCTGAACACGAGTTTGCGTAATTCTTCAACAAAATTAATTCGGCAAAATATTCATCTCGCCTGCTTAGGAAAATCTACACGCACTCCATAATGAGACGGATACAATGCGAGGGAAAATAAACATTTCTCACCTGCCATCATTTGATCGCGTAATGGCCCTAATAATGACAGCAGAATAATAAAATGAAATGAAGTATCTTATTTATTGTCACATTAAAAGAAGTTTAATGAAACCGATTGTAATTTTGATGTGGACTATATTGCAGTGCCAACGAAATCCAGGTTTTCAAATTAACTGAAAACTTGATGGAAATAATTCAGTTTTATTTAATGTGTTCTTGTTCAAGATACATATTCAAAATAAGATCAGGGTTCACAGGATGACAGACCATGCTTGCTTCCAAACACATCCTCGTCCCCTGACATGAAGACACAATCTTCGCTGTCCTGTGCTGGTTGTTGTCGAGGTTTGAACGAGAAATTATTGCACAGGCGCCATCTGCATTTAGGACGTGCGTCACATCCGGGCACTTACCATACGTACCTTATCAATGCCTCGCAAAATAATTCATCCCACGGTGCCAACTCTTCACTTGGTAAAAACCTAATCGCTAAAATGAGCTATAAACATGGTTTTAGTTAGCCCTGCCATTCATCTTCTCCTGTGTTTTATACCGCGCGGAGGCAATAAACGCCAGCAATAACGACCATCCCGATAAAGTATTGCCTCCTGCTATAATTTGGAACCGTTCAGTTTTGATTTACGAAATTTACTATGCGCATTTATCACTTTTATTATGCAGCCCATGTAATTTGTCATATTTTTTCATTATCGTGATAAGAGTCAAGATACCTTGAAAAATGGCTAGGGCACATTATCTCTCCTTCAAAAGCGATATATCACTGGTTTTGTATACTCCAGTGACTTCGGTGTGCTTTAGATCCCGTGTAACAGATGACAGACGGGGCAGACCAGTCAATTTATCACCCGTCAGCGATTCAAACTGCTGGCCTGCGCTGGGGCTAGGCCCAACCAAACATTTCCGTTAAATATGGGGGCGAGAAGGCTCCGGTTGGCCGATAGATATACGACAAGAAGTCTTTTCAGTGGCACAGGGCGAAATAAAACTTGGTGTCTGACAGTTTATGACCCCGTTCTGGGTCTTCTATATAAAATAGAAAAAATATGGTTTCTCATAAACTTGATTTGTAGTCTTGCGGGTCCCTTTGGTCATATATTCTCCGCTTTTGTGTACAGGCTGGTTCCATCGCAACGTTCACAGTGAGTGGGAGATTTGCCTTGCTGGTTGGTTTTCTTTCGGAAACGGTTCCACGGTTTTCACCGCTTTGAATTCCACATCATCGCCCTTTACAATGTCGGGTTGGACTCCTGAAGGGTCCCCACCACATCAACGGACTGTCCTCTGGTCCTGTACGCAGATTGAATCAGTAATCTTGGACCGGTAGAAGCCTACCAGTTCATCTGTTTCACAAAGGAAAGAGGCCACATCTATGAGTACAGTACGTAGAAGAGCGCGCCAATGGTGCAGTGACGTAGAGAACGCTCCAAAAGTGGTGCGTGACGTACAGAGCGCGCCAGAAGTGGTGCGGTGACGTAGAAAGACCGCAAAAATTGGTGCGGTGACGTAAGGAGAGCGAAAAAAGTGGTGCGGTGACGTAGAGAGAGCGAAAAAGTGGTGCAGTGACGTAGAGAGCGCGCCAAAAGTAGTGCGTGACGTAGGGAGCAAGCACTCACCCATCATTCATTGATGGTCCGTGAATAACACAACGTAGACGTGAAAGTGGCTCGACAGGACTCGCGTTATTTGACTCAGCGTTTTATGTTCATCTAAGTCGCAGTTAAAACTGTAATTTATCGAAAATTTCCTCTCGGAGAATAATTAATGGGGCTATACAGTGGTTATAAATTACTCTCTTTCTGCTATTGCGTTTTATAGATATGAAGATGGATGCTTTTCGAAATTAAATTTAAACCAAAGTCAGAGGAGATCGTCTCGGGAAGAAAGCCAATAAGACGCATAGATCATTCACTTCCATTAAGTCTATTTGTTCAATTTCCTTCGCCAAAATGGCAAATAAATTAAAACATCCCGCACAAAATGTCGCCATTTTACTTCTCACCCAAGAGTGCAAAAAGCGTCGTTAATTTTTCAGTTTGAAAAACGAGAGTTTGTATTGTTCTTAATGGCTTTTATAAGAAGATAATGCTCCCTTAGTTAGCGATATATCAGGCTAAGCCGGCGTCAGTAATAAGCGAGAGCCCATCGACTATTCTAACCAGGACGCCCATAAATCACTTGTTCTGTCAATTCTTTGAAACTTTTGCCGTCGTTCCAAATTTGCCTGACAGCCGGGGTTAGAGGTCGTATTCTGTCAACCTCTTTTCACTTTTAACAAAGTGCCGCCGACGTTTTACGAAAATGGTTGGCAGGAAAATGTGGAATGGGTTAGGGCGGTCATTAGTCTCTGAGTTCATGCATCTGACAGCGGCACATCAATTACAGGCGACAGAAGGAAATGCTTTGGTGACAATATGACAGAACATGTCACGTGTCCCGATTTCCTAAACCCCGGGACATCTTTCATGCACTTTTTGTGTGCGTTCTCTCATTCCTCCATTTCCGTCACCGTATAGGCCTGTAAATGTAGGCCTACAGTCTCAAAGTCGGTGAGTGTAAGCCCCAAAAACGTCCACAGTGAATGCACTACATAGACATACATGTAGGTATTCTGTCTCCATTTTCATATGCAAATGATATGCAAATGATTAACTACAAATGCGCAAAGGGACAAATCATTCTCCAAGGAGATTATCGTCGAGATTAGCCAACTGAACGCGGGAGTGACGTGGCTGACCGCGATTACTTTGACCGACAGGTGTCGCGTTGTCATGGCGAGGCATGTCAGATGATCGACTCCATTCCCACCGGTAAAAATGGACAGTTGTATACGAGGGTAATAAACCGGGGAATAACGTATGATTGATGTGGCAATGTGTCAACGTGACACTAGACGACAAAGGCCGGTCTCCTCTCAATCATGTTGCAGCTCTGTAGTCAAACTCTACAACATAACCGAGTGACAACCAAATATGACTGATGGCGCTATCAAAATAGTGAAAAGACATAAATTATTTTCTCAATTCCTGCTTGGAAGCATGCAAGATTGTCATTTCCTTATAGATGGTGATTGATCACGGGTCGGACGGGGTTCTTTCCCTTGATGGTGATAACCCATGGCGATTACAGTGATCTCAACCGACACTATTCCCTCACCACACGAATTCTTGGTCACCCAAGATCGCCAAGAACAGTTCTAGAAGGTTTATACCCCATACTATCGTAAGAAAGATCATCACATTCTAGGTGGCGCCACTCCTGTACTCTGACAGTGCTGCCCCCTGTGTACGGTGGCAACAACAACGGTACTCTGATATACAGCCTATACACAAGATTCACTGGCACTTTTCTCGCCTATATAGTTACGATCCCAGTTTTGGGGCGTATTTTTGTCGTTAATTTGATCCATCGCGTAACACTATGAGGCCTACTTACTTTCTATCTTGCTTACCACGTAGGCCTCCTTGATAGGACGAGTTAGCCTATATATTTTCCACTAACAAAGGCCTTGCATCTCATCTACACTTGGCGCCACCATCGCTCATTTCGCATTCATCATCAGCCGACACTGGGAACGAGTTCATGATGCATGTTGTTTACGAGNTATAGATAACCTTCTGGTTTGATCCAAAATATTTTGAAAATTTCTTTGGGTATATTCTTGGATATATTTGACGGTTTCCCGTCAACCAATCACGTGCGTTAAATCCAAAGCTGATGCCAGGGGTTAGTGACGCGACCGCCATATTGTCAGAAAGCGAACGACCCCTGGGAACGAGGTTGTGCCGCTTATGCTGTATGTTGGTTCCGAGGTTCCCACAGGCAATGTCCCGTAAAAAGAAAAAGACAACACGACCTATCGCCCCCTCCCCACCCCTATATTTACTTTTTGCATTTTGGTTGAGGGCCTGATCATGAATTAGAAGAAGAGACAAAAATTAGCATCGCTTGGAAGGAGGCGCATAGAATTTTTAACCATTACTGCCTTATCTTAGTTATGGCATCTTTCCACGTCACCAATAAGTTATGAATGCAGTAAAGAAAACAGTCGTACATCATATGAATCTGGATAAAGCATCTGATAAGTGCACCGTCTCCACCTCTTGACCGAGCTGGTGGGCGCCGTTCCACAAACACCGGGCTGCGCCATCATCAATTTGACCACTCGCTTCAACAGCACAACAAACCGAACGGCGTTGATTGGACTTGGTGATTGATTAATTTTTCGCACCTGCATATTTGAATTTTAACTGGCGGAAATTTGCCTGCCACTCTAGCTTGTTTTTCTAGGCACATTTGATGAACAGGTTGATTGGACGGGCACTGCGCCTATCTTGACTTGTCGATTTAAAGCGTGAATAAGGAGAGATCCTTCACCTGCCTGAGTACAATGTGTTCATCTTATTTTATTTTGATGCGAGTGTTAATAACACAATAATAAAAGACGAATAATTAGCAAGATTTATTATCATATGTGGGCTGCATCGAACCGGGAGATGTTTGCAGAGCATTTCAATAAAGAAACTGACTCACCGTCTCCGCAGAAGTAACTGCAAAGCAGCTAAAAATACTCGCCTTAAAATGGTGAGCGATTGTGATTCGCTACTGATTCGTAGTCACATGATAGCAAAATGGCAGGTCGTTGACTCGTATGTCACGTGATACAATCGCAATGTTGGTCGTGCGCAACAGGATCACAGATATTTTAGTGCTTGAGCTCAATGCACTTGAATCTGTGGGTCTGGCTGGGCAAGACTCAAGCCTGTAAGTGCCCTCTGCGAATCAACAATGAACTCTATTCAATGGACTTTGTGATGAATTCTGTATCCTTCTGATTATCATCACTTGTCGATTTAAAACCTTGCATGGCGAAATCTGTAAAACGCCAGCAGAAACACCGCAGCATGTTAACGAAACCCTTTACAATGGCACTTAATCAAAGTTTAACTCCATCACCGTATCAATGGCTTTCCCAGCCAACCTGTCAATCATGTCAAATCCATCCATCACGGGAACCTGTCACATCAAAGCGTTTTCTATGACAAAAAGAAACAATTTGTCACGAAGCCTCCGCCAAGTTTGTTTCATCATCGGGACGGCAATTGTCCGCCAGACAATGACGACATTAGCAGACGATTGGCGCAGGATCTCGGTATAGCTCGTGATGGGTAGAATTAATTCACCCTATTTAAAGCTGACAGGTTACAAATGCGACGAAAACAAGTGAAAATTGAACAAAATGAGATCTCACCACGAATTCTCGTGTGGTGGCGGGTGAATCAGTCTGCGCATGCGTTAATGATGCTGTTCATAAGGCCGAGATGATGACCATTTTTCCTCTACCGTTCTCCAGTCATGGCAGCCAGTTCGGTGTACATGTAAATCATCGTGGGCCTTTTAGGGTCATGATTTAGGCCTACTTTCAATGTACTGTAGGCCAACATGCACACTCATGTGTTATTGTTAGTGTCCTAACGTCAGACTCCGTCGGGAGTATTGTATACGTGTCTCGGTAAGGTGCAGGTGGCGCTGAGGTAGGCTAGGTGGCGGGGCATGTGACCAGCTCCAGAATTAATTGATTTGAGAGGGCTAAATGCAGCCCTAGCGCCTTACCCAGGAGGGACTGTGGATCATCATGTGCGGACGCAGGGCAGTCAAAAACACGTGTCGCCGCCAGTTACCAATGAGAATGTTGCCTGCACTAACCTATTGCCTTTTGTAATGTACCCCTGTACGAGTTTAACAAGAAAAGGTGACTTGACACCAAAATAAATGAGTTAACTTGTAATCAATCATACAATTAATCGTGTGTTTGGTGTTTAGGTTCAGATGCCTCTAGAATTAATTAAAGCATTAACCAAGATTAAAGTCATTTTTTACACATTATTGTAGCAGCCTGAATTAGAGATCAATTATTCTCGAGTTGGCATTTGCCGCGGCATCAAATTAGACCTCATTAATCTTGTAGTATTTGCCCCTGTCCCGCTGCTACCGTTCTCAGTCTGCCTTTTTCACAGCGGTCTGCCCTAAAACTTCAGTTTTTTATACTTCTTTTATAATCCCTGAAAATACGTGGACCCACATCAGGAAGTAGCGTAAAACTTTGACCTATACGACGAAATTTTCATTGATAAAGTACATCTCTTAGCAAAAGTAAACCTGCAGTCGTAGATTAGTTCCAAATCTCACCGGTAGGACTAAGATCGGGATCACCTGTCGTCCATTATCACGTGGTCGGTTGAAATGCAGCCGATGAAAAACCCGTTGATTGGTTGGAAATCTTTGATTGATCTCTTGTTGAATAAAAGCGACCAATCAACACGTTTTTCACCGGCTGGTTTTCAGCCGGTCACGTGATAATGGACGGCTCCATATAGACTGGTACCCGATCCTAACTATTTTACATCGGGCTTTTGCATATGTTAGGACCGGGCGTGCCTACCGCCTTCGTGCCTCTGATTGGTTGGTGCTGGCGCAGGTGGTAAGTATGTGAACTATTATGTTAATAGATTTTCTATTTTTAACATGGAAAACCCCCGGCGTGATTGGTGAATTTCCTGGGTCAAAGGTCGGTCACCTTCTATCTGCATTCTGGTACGTCAGCCGTATTGAGAATTGAATAAATTTACATAATTTACATAAAATTTTCAAGTGACGTCACTGTCAGAATTCCTCCACAAATGGCGGCCACGACTGGTCCTACCATTCAAAAGCGACACCATCGGTAGGACCAGGTGCTAGTCTAGGCTCCATATTAGTCCTACCGGTGAGATCTGGAACTAGTTGAGTCGGGGAAACAAAAGGTGTAAACAAAGGGCGTCACGTTGGTCAACCAGGTGGTTGTAGCCGGAGTAGAGAAGTTACAAATTCAAATTCAAATTGAAATTCAAATAAAAGCAAAAATATCTATTTTTGATAAAAGTTTATTGTATTATACCGAGCATACATGTCATAAATATGATATACGTCTGTGATCTCCGCACCTGCGCCTTGGTTAGGGTCACTTCGTGAATCCGGCCGCCGTCAGGTCTGGCCTGTTTTACCCGCATGCCCGTCACAGCAACAATATGTCTTCCTGCCCTTGTTCCCTGCACGCATTACATGTTAGTTATACCGTACCATCTGCCTCTGAACGTCCACAGAGTGACTGGTGTCGTTTGCATATGGATAGTCACCACCCGTACCGGATGCACGTTCTTGTCACCTCTCGCCTGAGAGTGATGACATCATGACGCCGCCATTGTCCCGGGGTACCAACTTAAACAAGAGCATGATTTATGAATTACAAGAAAATGATTTATGAAGGTACGTGGTTCTCATTAATCAAAACAAGGTGCCATTTAGTCCAACTATTTCCACGTCACATAAATGGAGTGAATGATGTTGAATGCCTTCTGAACATCACCCAAGCCACGGGGTGATATATAACAGTTTGAATTATAATGGCAATGGCCGTCATTAATTTCCAGATGAAATATGCTCGTGTCATATCCGGACGGGTGAAACTCACGACCTTTGTCCCAATCCCCATCGGTCTTCGTGTAGTCATTGAATATATTACCCTACATTAAAAATGTATGAAATGCCATTTGCCGGTCCTTTGTACACATGACAAGAGGGGACGCTTTGCAGGATAAAATGAGCATTTTAGGCCATTTATTATGGAGTTTTTTTCTCAAAGTTTAGAGTTCAATAACCTGCCGTCTCGATAAACAAGGATTAGTGAGTTTTTGATCGATTTAGGAAATGCTATAACGACAATGACGTCACACTCTGTTGATCTTTGGATCACTCGTATATCGTCAATGAAGTTTACCTCCACCATCAGCGTACGTTTAAAAACTCACTAAATCAAGAAATTAACGGAGGAACCAAAATTAGAACACAACGGGGGAACGCGAAGCACTCTGATTGGTTCCTTGGCAGTAACGAGCGATCTGATTTGTTCTCACGGTAACCAGTCAACACGTCCCTGAGTTGCACGGCCCCTTTCGGCGATTACTACGAACTGGCTTCCTTGACCAGCGAACAAATCCCTGATGGCAGNCTATAATACACGCCGGCATCTATCGGTCCTTATTTGAATCATGCGGAACAGACGATCATGCTTGGCGCCAAAATCATGAAATCACAGGCAAGCTCTGACGGACAGCAAGCTGGTGCACAATAGCTCCTACTCTGATGGTCATGACGATGATGAACCTGCCGCAGCTCGTGGTGGCGATGATACTCCACCCTGAAAACGAGTTAAGGGCCAGCTGGCATTGTGAATTTTTGGAACGTGGTCAGACGTTGTAAACAAAATATGTCAAAATACCATAAAAGTACAAGTTATATGACGAAAATGAAGGCACCTGCGGGGTCTATCAGTCAAAAGGAATAGAATGAGATGCGTCTTTGAACGTACTAATTAGCTAGTAAGCTGAAAGAAAAGACTAGTAGGCCTACTCGGAACATTTGCCCAAGAAATGTCAGATTTTGAAGATCAAACAACATGCCTGTCATAAAGCTCCAAGTTTTTCTACTTAGTCTACCCCTTTTGACAGCAATATCTTCGACAGATATAGAGAACTCCGCACGTGAATTTCATGAATGCTGCCAGATTATCCGAGACAGGGCGGCCATATTGTGGCTATTATGCAGATGACGAAGAAGTCGAATGTGAACTTCATTCAAATTCATCTAATTTCAAGCCAAATCTTCAGACTTAAATTGTGTTCGGAAATATTCTAAACCTCCAGCATTGCATCCCAAAAATGACCCATTCTCCAGCAAAATCGTAGTAAACCTCAAGCAAGCTGATAAAACACCCTTGGCAGGTCTGCGTGACCAAAACAAAACCATCATTTGACGCCGCCGGGTACTGATCCGTGCTTTCATTATAAGATGCTCCCTTGCTTGGTGCACTTAGTGTATATATAAACATATCATTTCTCAGATATCTGGCCAGTTTCTGAGCTGACGGCCGGTTGATCAAAGAAAGAAAAGCCAGGAAGAAGAGGAATGCAGCGGCGGCTGTGATGTTGAGGGCGAATTTAAGAAATCTCGAAAACTTTCCGACATAAACGTCATAACAGCGTCAACTTTGATTATCAGTAAAGTGTTCGGTGGAGGGCTACTTCAAAATATCAATCTGAAATTCAAATTATGCCAAAAAGCTGCTGCCCACTGTCAGACACACTCTGAAACAGACCCGAGCCTGACGTTCATTCATCAAATCCAAGTCTCGAATGAAATCTCGCTGGACCAGATTGTGTCAGACATCGAAGCAAAGGCCCTACAGCTCGCAGAGGTCACGAAACTGCAAACCGCTCAAATTTGTAGTCTGCAGATCGATCTTTACGAACGTCGCCATCACATCATGGCGTCATGCCACTTCCGGTTGTAGTTTCAATTGTGAAGGATGGCGGCGCCACAGTGCATCTTCTGATACGACCAGGGTAATGAACTTGAAGGCGGTGTCACCTTCCCAACGCCCGACATACTGGAATCTCCAGGCTAATATATTCATGAGGTCCTTGCAGACCCGCTAAAACACTGAGGCTTTCCCATCAGCAGTAATTTATGCCTATGACCTCACCAATCATGATAGGGTGCTTACCTTTTTTTTATCGAACTGAGACGCACCCAACCAGGCGGCCCCGCCAGTCTGCCGGTCAATTTGTAACTGTCAAACCTCACAAAACTCAAACCACGGGTTATTCACTGAGCTATCACTTAAAATGAATCGGTTGGAAATTAACAAAGATAGGAGTCTCGTAACTCATATATCAACATGTCGAGGGAAGAATTTTTATTAAAGAAAATCCCGACAAGAAACTAATTTATTAATTGCAATTGTAGTTTCATTGAAAAGCAATATAGCGACATAACCATAGACTGTCAGGAGCGAGTGCCCCAAAGGATTAAGCTATTGTGTTGTCTGACATGGCTCTCATAGCGTCTCATCCATCATATGTGGGATATTGCAAGGGGCAAGAGCGCCGATCTGTCAAATCCAGACAACTATCGGGCTCTTCAATCAAAACCAACAACTCTTCGCACATTTGTGATTGGGAAATCATTTGGATATAAATAATGGACAAAGCTTGGTTCTTGACATGAGTGCATGATTCCATGAACCGTGTAGTGCATTCCCCATCAGATATACACACTGCAGGCCTACATGTACACTGGACGCGGTGTTCAGTTTTATTTTGCACCAAACTTGAGAAAAGCATGTAACCAAGCTCCAATTAGAAGAGGAGAAATGTTTCATTACCAAGCAGCACACGGCCAAACAAGTAGGCTGCGAGTGATCAGCGCCCCCAGCGGCAAGGCTGTGATTTTGGACACGGTGCAGCGATTGGCGAATAGACTGAGGGGGAACCTGGCGACCAAACAGGCGCAGCGCCCCCCCCCCCCGCCCGATACGGCCCTGTGTATCTGCCTAAAACTGTCCCGGGCATGCCAGGTGGAGACACAGGCCGGTAGAGTGAAAAGTTGCCGAGTGCTTGTTCTTTACATTGGTTTCCAATCTCGCCGCTAGGGTTTATACTCAGTAGAACCATTTGAGGCTACTCCATCGTCGAGGAGGTCTCGTACAGAGTCGGCAGTCTTCGGAAACCTCACGTCATCGCCTCCGGTCTGTCACAGAGAATCATGACCGATGTCGAAGCTCTCAAAGTCTTCAGATTATCGAAGTATGCTTCACTAAGGTCGATCCTAGGTGAAGTTTCACAAAGCCGCTAGTCAAGTCGGATTGCCCTGTCAGCTCGGATCTAATAAATCACGGCAATCAGATAGGAGGATAGTTCAAAAATCCATTGCTCAAAATTTTGACACGTGGTGAATGTATTAAATACACACAAATCTGGCCCTAAGTCATCGTTATGGTGGTATGTGACAGGCTCGTGACGGGAAAGGGATTTGATGTCTTTTGTTTTCGAGCCTGAAGTGAAATTAAATTGGATAACGTTGAGCCTGTGACGTGCTCGCTGACAGATAAGCGAAAAATATATGAAATATTGTCATAATCAATCAAGTTTGAAGCGTTGTCATCAGTATGGAAAGTATGAAACTTCTTAGCGGTTTCTTTTGCCAGATATTGCGGGCATCCTTCAGACGCCTGACAGCTTTTTGTGTTCACTTCTTATGAAACGTTTTCTGCGTCACGGCGCAACTTTTTAAATCGAGACGCAGGAGTATGGCTGCATCATGCCATCATGAAAGTGCAATATGATTATCCATATACTATAAGTAAAGAAAATCGTTTGAGTTCTTTTTATTATCACTTCGATCATTTTAATTACACTCAAATTTACGTGCCAACTTGAGAAGTTCAAGATACGCAGCTTTTTGATGTTGTGCTATAAATCATAAATTGAGACTAGCGTTGGCGTTGTCTTTCAGCCAAGTAATAAATCATGACCGACTTCGCTGAAAGATGATCAGAGTTTGCATAAATTAGCCGTGTTATGATAGACTGCCGATCTATCAAAGGCCTCTCTCTCTCTCTCTCTGTGCTGACTCAAAGCTCACATGACAGATTGGTTACGCTGTGAACTTCAAACCGCAATAGATCTTCGCCAGATAGAAAGAATCCGCCACGACTGATATGGACTGATCAATCATTTGCACTTTACGCATCTTTAGAAAAGCAGTGAGGGAGGTTTTACCTGCTCTTCCAGTTGGTTGCCAACTGCCCAGCAGACTGGTCCGCTGTCCTCAAGCCGCTCCGCTGTAAAGGACCAGTCTAACGGTTAGTAATAAAACCCGGAATGAAACGAAACGAAATGAAATCATCGAAATGATCGAAATGGGCATGATTTGCATGAATTTATATTCGTTTTGGCAAGTCTTATTGTAATATCGATATTTAAGTGATCCCACATAGAATCTGCTCCGACACTGACGCTTGGTTTATGCACCAACCGAATGAGTGAAGAAAACACAGAAGAAACTGGCGGCAACTTGAGGAGCACCGAAGGGAATTTCGTACATTATCTGGGCTGGCACCATTGCCCAATTATCTATCCTACGCTAAATATAGAGCTCCCTGACATAACACTATGCATCGAAATAACCATCGAAATACATGTGTATGCTCTGCGTAACGAGGAACACGTAGACTGCATCGGTCCAGTTGTGTTTTAGTGGTTAGGCCGAATTGGTCTCAATTCGGCAATTTAGTACATTGGTACCAGGATCCTCCGCTAGATTTCATGTAGGCCTACATGTATGTGGCATTTTCTTTGGCATTCTGATTCTTAAACATCAATTTGATTTTGTGTGGTATGTTGAAAAAACGTCAATTCAAGGCGGACGCATACATTTGCACATAAAGTCATTTAACTCGGCCTACGTTAATTCCAAATTTCCCTGCGAGTCCCATTTCGATCATTTCGATGATTTCATTTCGTTTCGTTTCATTCCGGGTTTTATCACTAACC
>NMRB01000417.1:86442-98476 GCA_002633025.1 Notospermus geniculatus
GAGCCAACACCAAACCCAGCAGAGAGCCAGCTTATGTTATTTACAACAGGGAAGCCATTACCACCCTCCGAACTGGGAAAAACAGGAACTCAATCCCAACCATAAACATAAGTCTCACTCACAAATGCAAAGTTTACTTCAAAATACACCAACCCCAGAAAGCTCAGGGTTCTTAAATAAGAAGGGTGAAAAACTAAAAGGCGTTGTCTACCATGCATGCCGTCAGGGAATGAGGCTTACCTGTAGTTTAACTGAACATAATTGAGAGAAAAGTACAAAAATCGGAAGGAAAAGAGGAGACCAACAATCCTCTAAGACGTGTAGAGAAGAAAGACGGTGCTTCCAGTGGAGAGCACCCAATTTAAGCAATAAAGTTACCTCATTCCCCACCGCAGCATGGCAAACAATTACCTAACTAGAATAATAAACATCATGTGCAAATTCCTTCACACCACGCTTAAACATCAACAATACAGAACTGGAATAACCCTTGGGAAACTAACATGTCAACATTGCATTCCAACATTTAAAGGTGTTGTGCCACCAAATCTCACGCTTTAAAGGCACAGTGTCCGTTACAATTTCATACTAACAACGTAGGTACAGCAAACCAAGAAAGGGCAGCCTGGCAAGGCACTGCATTACAAGTAGGCCTAGGCTGTACTCCCTATGGTCAGTCACTGTGTCGTTTGCAAGCCGTCTCACTCTGGTTTGTGCCCAAATCCTACAGTCATGACAGTGGTCATTGGTATAACAAACCCTTCGACAAAATTAAGAATAATTTTGTCACCTCACTTCATAAAACCTTTTCTAAGAACACACTCGGATAAGAGGGATTTGTGGTAAAGTTGTGACCGCCTTGTGCTGGACGGCAAGGCTATTGTTTTTTATGACTGGTAGACAAGTGATATATTATGTATAATTCTTGTTTTCCCTCGGTGGTTATTTCACACACATATCTTATGGTAAGCTGCTGTGTAAATAGAGGACAGAAAAACCCACGAGTTGGCCACAGATTTGACAAAGTACAAAGCACGCCGATGTCATTTCGTGCAGACTCACAACCCGAAGGCGGCGTCCTAACGAGCATAACCCAAGAAGCTTAGTAGCACCTGAATAACATCGGGACAAAGCCTGTCATTTAAATTTCCTAAGCCGTGTTTCAGCTGCCACTTAAGGTAAACTTCACCGGAGCGGTGGCTTTGAAGGATCGGTGAGCCTGAGGCCAGGTATTTGTAAGGCCACCTTGAATATCACGGATGTCCATCAATAACTGTGACAGCCCCTTCAACGTACACAATGTAAAGTGGTTTTTATTGTCATCAGGCTTCTTTTTGGTCGCGGAGGAGACCGACCTGCCACAGACAGACTTGAGATGGTCGTCCATCCGTGAATAGGTGATAACGGACTTGCTGGTGGGTTGTGATTTTCACTGTTCTGACGAACCCTTCCATGATTTCGAGTGAACTAAAGCCTAGAAATAGCTGAATAATGGAAAGCGGTGGCCTCCCTTCCCTCAAAACCGCAAAATTAGCCAAAGTTTCAAAAGCTTACAAGGACTTAGTTGCCTTGCACTTTAAAAACGCTTGGAGCTCGCTCTCAGTGTGTACTCCAAATGAAATGCTCCACGCACGGGAGCTCTTCATTCGGTCCGAATGATGGATGTATCCCCCGGAGAAAAGTCTTGATTTAAACTTTTTCTCACTTGGCCGGGTGCCTTTGATAGCGATGGCCCTTAGGGGAGGGACATCGCTATCTGATGAGCTACAGTCTGTCGAGGAGCGTGATTGGCCCCGCAGACGATACTTAATCTTCCACGAATTGAGAGATAGGAACGGGGATTTTGGTCAGTCGAAGACGAGGCAATGGGCCGTGAAACGAGCTGTTCCTTCTGATCTATCTGGTTTGAACAGTTTCTTTGCTTTAAGATGGAGACAGAAAATACGATAGTAGGCGAAGAAGAGGCTGACGAATGATCAATGCAATCAAAACATATGACACGCTACGGGCAGACGAAGTTCATGAAGTTAGACGCGCGCGAACGGCAAGAAACAAAAAACTTCAGTGGGTCCCCCTACCGGCAGTTACCATGTTACGTCAGTTAGGGCCTACTTGTACTGTACATCGAGCTGTTCTGTATCATGGTCAGTTTTTACCAGATGGACACAACTTCATGGCAGTTGCCGTCAGAAAAACGAGCCAGGCGTCCACGTCCATAATCTTCACCTGAGCTGAGGTAGACCATAGACGCGTGATCGGAAATAATGCTTTGGTTAGGAGCAAGGGGGCCGTGCCCTCACTTTGGGACACTTCCGGGACTCCGATGGCAGATCGAGCGGTGACAGTTGTCAGAGATTAATGATCTTTGGTCCAGTGGATGTTGTGGTCCAGCTCACGGATGATGGATGCGGTCGGTTGTCCGGTTCGACGTTATCTCTGGGACAAAGAGAGGAGGCCAATCGATAGCTTCCGATACACTTCCGCTCATTTCTACCATAAGCCGTCGCGTCAAAGCGCTGAATCTAACTGGACGATAGAAGGAGGTGTCAAGAATGTGACTTGTTTAGCGGCAGGAACTTGCCCCGAATCGATCAATCATAGAAATTTTATGTAGCATAGCGCCAGATTTGAAAATTATCCATAAATCTCGGGCGATTTGGAAACACCCAGAACAATATGATGCTTGTTGGCGTGACTGTGTAGTTGTCGCTTACGAAACAAATTTTTGTAGATGAAAACTCCATCAGAAAAGTATAGGCCTACTACTTCGAGCACTGACCTTGTCCGAATACTAGCTTGTTTGTAAGCTTACGAACGATGGGAAAAGGACTTGAAAGAATTCTGACGAGATGGACAGGTATTTTTCGATGATTTGACAAGCAGTTAGGTCTGGAAAATAGCACTGTCTCAGTCGTGGTCTGTCATTTCTCGCCTGGCAATCAAGGTTTTCATTTTAGCCCTCGGGACCTAGCCGTCTTAGCAGTTTGGTATGGCATGTGAAGCACCCGGCAGGCACTCAACCTATAAGAGGTCCATGCTCAAGTGTTCGTTTAGCTAGATCAAAGCAAAGCTTTGAGTAATGCAAAATGGCCAATTCTGTTAAATGTTCCTTCTGTCAGGCAAAAGCAATGATCCGATGGGATAAGCGTCGCTCTCAAACCTCTCAACGGGTTGGATCAGAGTTTAGAAAGCTTGACGGGTACTTACGTTCAAAATGGCCGCTAAACTTCAAAGAAAGAATAGGCACGTTCGTTTAAAGTAGGCCTATTGTTGTTTTTCGTGTTGTTCGTATATTTCATAAATAGCTTTAAGTTTTCATTGAGTCGACAGCCGTTGCAATGAAAATAACGAGTCGCAAATCGGTGGTAAATGAGGCGACGGGGTGGCTCGGTGCGTAATGACAGGGCAAAGTGTCCCAAAGTAAATCCAGTATGATTCGCGTCAGGGTGGTTTTGTCCCCGTCAAATGTACCGTAAGGGCATCGGATAATGACGGCAAATAGCCCCCGCCACCTTTACTCAATAGGTGCATCCGACCGGACAGCTTTCAAACCAGCACGGAGTTGCTCGGGGGGACGGAGAGGCCAGTAACAAGCCTGGATGACATTGATGGCGGGTGTCTGTTAAAAACTAAGGGTCCCTAAACCTTTGTTCCTGCCAATCTCTGACTAACGTATCAAAAAAATCGACACTTTGGAAAAAGGAACGTCCCTAGCCTGTATTTTGAATTGTCTCCTTCGTGAATTCGGCACCTATCGGGTGTCGCTTAATTCTTCGGTCAGAAAAAAGCGCTCAGCAATGTCGCACGGCAAGTTTTTAGAAATTTTTAGAAGTTTTGAAAGCCGCTGCTTGCCTAAACTCCCTACGCAGTTGTGTACCGCGCCCCTTCGGTTTACTCGCGTAAACCGAGTAAACCGAAGGGGGCGCGGTACACAACTGCGTAGGGAGTTTACTGCTTGCCCTGGCAAAGTCGAAGATATGGAAAATGGCGCAGTTTTGTGTGTTCAGAGTCATGAATGATAAATGCCAAGTCAGCGTGCACGCTCTCATATGAACCACTCACTCGGATGTTAAAAGAGATTAATGTTACCCCTACAGGAGTTACGTGATATATCGTCGCTTATTTACAGGCAAAATATTTTGGGCCATCAGAAGAGAATTTATGTGCCGAGAGAAAAATGTCCCGGATGGTTTCGCGCTTGGCGGTATAAGCGGGTTGATGTAAAATGTGGAAGAGATTGGAACGGCGATGATATATGGCCTAGTTTGGAGAAAGTAATCTTTGTTTATTTATGTGATGTAGTTTGTCATGTTTATGTCATCGACGAATACCTCGTCCCCTGATCAATAGATTCTCGAAAATCTTTAAATTCCCTGCAAATTCTTCGTGATTCGCTCGCGGTGACACAGTGATGTTGGTCACCAATAGATGTCGCCAGCATCAAGACGCTGTTGTACGGTGTGATATCTGTGGTTATTTCCTCGACTACCAGTGTCCTCTTGACCCACAGACTGGCGGAATTAGCAGCGACTTGAATTTGAGAAAGGGGACACACAGAGAAGAATTAATGGAGTGAAATCACCACCGCTCCTGGCAGTTGAGGCATTTGCAATGTCACACGTTGATCTAAGATTGACACAGACCCATTCAAGTTTGGCTTTCGGCGGTCTTTGATCTCTGGTCGAGGTGGCTATAAATGTCTTTTAATTGGTCCCCCTTCGTATGCAAATTGACGATAAGTATCGGTAAACTCAATTTAATCGATTTTTACACATTAAAAATTGAATTGGTGGGAAAAGCCGTCTCGGTAATCGCCCATTGTCGCCCCTGTCACTCTAGGGCATTTGGGTTGAGCCGCGGAAATGTTTGGTCGACATGTTTGTTTACAACTTTTTTACAACCAGTCATGCCCAGTGAGCAGGTCACTGAGAACGATATCACACCAGCATGTAGAGACACTGGAACATCTCCCCCAGAACTACAAATTCCTGTGTAATACAATCTAATGTCCCCCCGATATGTGATGTCCCCCAACAATACATTTACGGATTAAGCGGCACCATTGAATTGGACTCTAGAGAGACCAAGACCCTTAATCCTGTGACAAACAATGCGGGGGACATCAGGAAGACTGGGAGGGGGGATTAGGTTCTATCACACCTGGCAAGATACCGCCTTTCGTCTGCACCGCAGAGAACGAGTGACCATTTCACTACAGCCGCCTGTCGTTTAAACTTGAAACTACAGCCCATAACAACGCAAGTCATGCGCTTGTTTTCGACAGAAGCCTTCGAAGTCACTGTCATGACCGTCTGCTGCTAAAAATTCGGTCACAGTTTCATGAAAACTGTTCAGGAACGATTCAATGTTAACTTGAGTTAGAAAATTTCAGCACCAGTAACGTTCGATAGCAGAATTTTGCATGAGTTATGACCGAAACGCGCTCGTTGTTTCAGATTAGAGTATGTATTACATTAATATTTAAGAAACCGTTGGGCAAGTTTGAAGCGAACCTCTTGGCCAACTGATTTCATATCACCAGGGGAGTTTTAAACAACGTGCCTTCATGCAGGCATGCCGTGATTTTCACCAGGCAGTCCATCATTCTGACAGTAACACCTCTCCTGGGTGCGTTTCCATCTCCAGAGCAGACATGTTCAGAATGGATGATGGCGAGTTATCATCCCAGAACATAAATAGTTCTAAGTTTCTCCACGTTGATAAAATACCAATCTATCAAAGATGATTGGCAGAATATTTGATGAAATTGAAGCTGGAGGGATTAGTGAATGAAGAAAGAAAATTAACCATCTTGTCCGCCATTCCTGCGAGGTCAAGGTCAGTCATCCAACATGGCGGCGCCCGGTCGGCCAATCTCGTACCCAGATCTACCTCATCCGAGGATGTCCCTTTCCAGTGGTGTTGTAGGTACGTAAACCCACTGGGGACGAGTTTGCCGTCGGCGAGCTGTGTCTCAATGGTGGTCACCGAAACATAAATATTTCTATTTCCTTATCACACTGTTAGAAATAACAGAAGATTTTACAGAAAATCTGTGCAGCATGCAGAGTCCCCAGGACGGTTCTGTAAAATTACAGACCTCGTAAAATTACAAACTTAAATAAATGTCAACAGAGATTTGACTGGAGGCTGACCAAATTATATTTTCATACTGCCCTCAGAAGGCATCATTATGGGATGTCCAATGGAGTCCAACCAATACAGGAAAACATGAATCATACCATAAAAAAATTATGTAAATTTACAGAAAGTGCTGGGGACTCTGCTGCAGGGAATTTCTGTAAAATTACTGCAGAATTACTACTGTAAATTTAATAATTTCTAACAGTGCAGGTTGTGATTTGAAACTCCAAGTGCTTCTGAGACCACAAACTTTCTCTAAGGCGCGCCTCAGAACTTAACATTTTGACCCCTTCTTTGATAACTTGAGCCTGAAAGACTTATGTCAATATTTTTCTTCCTTGTATTAGATGGAATAATCTTTTCATAATTAAAATTCAAATGTCGTTAATTAAAACTTCTGACAACGGCGGGAACTGGTACTACGAAAACAAGCCGGGTTGATGTTGAAACACGAATGGCCGCCTCATGCTTTTTCTGTTTCATTATTCACCATCTCCTTCTTACATGATGACGACTAAAAACGTGGTCGACATCCTCCCACAGCAGGAGCTTTTACCTCGCGCCTCTTCATCCCTCAAGTGGAGTGTATGAAGAGGAACGAGACCAAAGCCCTGCTGTGGGAGGATGGTGGTCGACGAAGTTTCCTTCAACAGAACAGAATGGCATTTACTAGGCAAAACCGTTGAAACACTGAGTTAAGATGCAAGAAGAGTGGTACCAAAAATACATGATGTAGTACCAAAAACTAAGCGCTGAAATAGTATTAATGCCAAAAAAACTGCAAATAACTCTGAACGGCCAGCGTTCCATACTACATTCATTCATCATTCTGATTGGCAGGGAGCTGATGAGATATGTAAGCCCATCAAATCCATCAGATCTTCTTGTCTTAATGCTATCAACAATCGGACTTCAACGACTTCATAAATCACGGCGTGGTTACTGCAGCCAAGACAAAAATCCCCGGCGTTCTTTGAGGAATGTTATTGGGGTCAGGTACGCGTTCCTTCTTCTAAATTTCCCCCGTTGGCCGTAAATAAGATAAAGATAGATTTACAACTCTGATAATGTAACTTTGTTTACAGAATTCAGTGTATACTTGTTTGTCAAGTTTGTGTGTTGCCAAGCTCGTGAGGAAAGAAAATAATGCGGATATTTTATGAACGGACTGAGTGTTTGACGATTCGTGATGGAAAGGGACCCATCTTCGCCCAACACAGTCGTATCGGCCTCGTTCCCAGCTCGCGTCACGGTCCTGTGCATTCGGAACTTCCGAAGGCAACTGCTCGGCAATTTCCGTACGGTCGCATTTCCCCTCGGACACAAGTCCAAGGCAGCCATCTTGAACGCGCAACGATTGCCGTTCGTTTCTGCAGGTAATAATGCGGTTCGCCTCATCACACCTGCGCATGTATAAAATAGGGCACACAAAAACGTTGCATTATTGATCAATAATTGGCAGATTGGGTGAGATACCGGTAAGTTTATATATAATATTATATAATATGGCTCAAATAATCCAGCAAATAAGGTTGAACATCTTAACGGGCCAAAATTCGGCGAAAATAGTCCCACGGCGGTCACGTGGGTTTGATGATAAACAATATGGCTGCCTTGGACTTGTGTCCGAGGTGAAATGCGCCGCCCAGTGACAGATAAGCAGTTCGCCTCAGGTCGTCCCGAATGGGCCCTGTGTTGTTTCCGATTCCCCAGTAGATTGATTTCTAAACTCCCTACGCAGTTGTGTACCGCGCCCCCTTCGGTTGCTTTACTTCGTGTAAGTCGCCGCGGTTGGTCAACAGATGGCGTCTGGGCCTGGCGCGAGTTTAACAGCCTATCAGCACGCTGCTTTCAGAACTCTTTAGCCCTTTCACTCCGTCGCCATACACCGAGAATTGACTGTGACCTCAGTCAGTGGCTGGGGTACTTGTAATGGAGATAAACAAAGTATCAAGAAGTGTGCCATGACTTCATGCCTCGTTGACAGTTGATGATGGATGATGGTCTCACAAGGAAGGGTGCTAGGCTGTGTACTTTCCAAAGTATTAGTATGTGTGTACAGGCTACCTCATACCTGGTGACAGTGTGTTGCTCATGAGCAAGGCAGTTTCCATGCATAGGGTTGAAGAACTGTTGCATTTGTTTTAAAAAATAAGTTGTTTGAAATAACAAATGGTAGGGCCTATAAATCGATATGTGAATTTGGTTAATAACATAATTCAGAAATCACCCACATTATACATCGTCGAGGTTTGGCTGCAACACCCTCTATAAATACATGTACCCGTAGTCATTATACCAGTATAGTGAAAAAGGAAATGGCACATTTCTTCTGAATTTCTTCAGTCATCTTTTAAATGCCGAGTACCAAGTACCAAATTCCGAGACCAGCAAGTATAGTATCCATCCAGCTCCTACCACACTAACAGATCAAGAGCACCTGGCTGTCAACCCAAAATGCCCCTTCATATACTCAAGGCCGGTAATGTACTCGCCTTGTCTCCAACAGTAACAAAATAGGCCTATCAGCCACACTGAGGTCACCCAGCATCACTTGGTACTGCTGTATTGCCATCACATGTTTACAAGTTGTGACAGGTTTATGGACATGGTCATTAGAGGCGCGCTTCAAAAACAATCAAAGCCACATGGGCCGGGGAGACTCCACATTCCTTATGTGTATGGCAACGGAGTGCTTTGGCAACGGATGTTCTTGTGCTACCATGGCTACGAATCGCTCGGCCAATGAAAAAGTGTCTCAGGCCAGCTTGGTTACCGGTTGCTCGGTGCTCTCATTGGTCGACTCTCTCAGCGCCATCTGTTGACCGAACGCGGCGAATTTTACGAAAGTTGTGGAGAGCGAGTAAACCGAAGGGGGCGCGGTACACAACTGCGTAGGGAGTTTAATTGATTTCCTGACCCGCCGCTAGGGTTGTATGACGACCCTAGCGGCGGGTCAGGGAACCAGTTTAATTTCCCAGCTCCAGCGCCTCAATCTCGTCACCAGTGTAGTGGTCAAAAGCGAAAGTACAACCGCCATGGCGGTTTACCAAACCAAGAATAAAAACCTTCTCTCCACCCTGCCGTAAGTCAGACTCCTATGATGGGCGACCCCTGGCGAGTACTGTTGGTAAAATCGACGTAGCGGGACATTGACGTGATTAACGTCATTCCTGTCTGCAGTCAAGGTCTAAACCTCGTCCCCAGACAGTGTGCCTGGTATTGTCAACATCAGACCGGTTCCCATGGTGTATCCTGGCCAGTTTGTTCGGTCACTAATCGTGTTATTTTGTTTATCTCTGTTGCATTCTTTCTCCCTCCATCACCTGAATCAGTTTACCTCCCGCCTAATGGTCTTTAATTATATTTCCTTTTAAATCAATCGGGCCGAGGAGATATCAATGACAGGTAGGTCCAGCGATTTACCCCTCCTCGCCATACAAACTTAATGACCAATAATGGTCAATTAAATCTTTAATGCCGTTTCATCCCCGCATCCATCCCTCAGGGCGGCCTGGGATCTGTTTCGCTCTATCTATTTTGACACGCGGCTATCCATCATGAGGCTAGCTCCGCGCTGTCGTAATGAACCGTGAAAGATGAAGACATCCACGTTTTCCAAGCCGTCGCTTCGCACAAGGTATGCGTTTGATCATCGTCAGGCTGCGGCAGTCATTAGGGAAACATTAATGGCAATGTCTGTCTTCATTTATCATCGTGGATGACTGGTTGGGAACACGGTGTGTAAGCAAGCATTATCTAATGCGGCGCAGGAACTCGCTGTCACATCAAATTCATCAATCACTACAGACCTGATCGGCTGGCTCGCGCGCAGGCGATATGGACATCTGTCAAAATGAATTATTGTATCAATTATGATCAAAAGGGGAAGATAAAGCGGGTTTTTGTGTGTATGCACATACAGAATAATTTGAGAACTTTCAGAACTGACAACTGAAAATTGGCCTGGCTTTGATAGAAGTGACATCACGGAGCCCGGTTGTCGATAAACTAACACCTTTCGATTGATTATATCCGTGGGGCTCGCAAGTGAGCCATTCCGCCATTTTCGGTGTCAAGGCCGTTCATGGGACGAGGTTTTTTTCCTCCACAAAGATTGTACAACTCCCTCTATAGGCCTACTTCCACTACAGTAGGCCTACCTGTCAGTTCCGAGTTTCCTTTCTCATCCAACTCGTCGTGGCTGACTTTGGAAACTGACGGGACAGAATACTTCCGCTTCCGGTGCTGACCGCAGCGCCATCATACGGTAGAAGCGGGCAGGTCGAAGTTCCTATCAGGGTCGCAAAGACTTGACGCTGTGAGCATGTGTAGTTGATAATCAAGGATACATCATTCAAAATCCGGCCGAGTCTTAGACATGTTAGAAAAGGTCGGTCCTGCTTTACTCCGACCAGCCTATCCAACTTCTTGAGTTAGTGGGGTTTTGTTGCCTACTTCCCACAGATAAGATGCATAGCTGACTGATATAGACAACATTGGCCTGCCGCCTTCTGGAACTCTGGTAGGTCCAATGAGAGATCTATCTTCCTCGTCGGAGATAACCCTCGTCACGAAGGGCGTACGTTGGCGCAGTGCAGATGGCTAATACCATCCCCTAATTTCCTTGGTTCCCGCACTTATAATCATCCACAGGACATGAATTCTTAATTTCAAAGGCAGGCTCATCAATCATAATGGTACACAAACCTAATTCAAATCAGGGAGACGGAAGACTCGAGGGTCCCAGGGCAACCTGACATTCATAGTGAGAGAGACAACACTGGCTTTGGGACGTCTTGACGGGTGATGGAGAGAGACAACACTGGCTTCGGGACGTCTTGACGGGTGATGGATCATCCTTCTCGGCGGGAACGTCTTCCAAACTCGAGTCCTTTGGGCTCATCACTGACAGGTAGGATGGCAAAAAATCCGAAAAGTAATTCGGGCATGCCCGGGGCTTTCGTAAAGAATCCCTGAATTAGATGCCTAGCTCTTGATGAGCGTGGTGGCGGCTGATAAAACAGGGACTCGGCGTTCCTACTTATCTTCTCATCTGCTCATCAATCAATCATGTCTATCGTCTGCTCGGCCTAGCAATACTCCAGTCCTACAATTAACTTCCAGCCCTGATACTTTAATCCAGCCGCCCAGAGAAGGTCGGTGTCTCTGTCATACAAAATTTATAAGATGTCAAAGAGTTGTCAATGAAGTGACAGAAGATATGTGATGCGGTCATTATTTCTGCCAGTTGTGTCTTGACCACGCACTCGCCGTCACTTCTGATGTATCACCATGAGCTGTCAGATGGACCGACGATCGGAGCATCACCGATGACCTCTACAAGAATATAGTTTTAATTACTCGGGGTAAGAAGTGCAGGGCATATTGAATCGAAATACTCCACCAAATACAGCATGGATTATCTTACCGACAATATTGAAAAGGAAGAGAGAGCAATAGGAAACTGTAGTGCTGGGGAAACTGCGTTGTCCGAAGAGGCTCGCCTCAATGAGACGAACTGACCAAGCCGCCCTGAGGACGCCTGATAAGGCGATGGACAACGTTGTCGATGTATCAACAGCCGCGAAGACGGCGTGGGACGAGGTGGCCGTTTATCCTTGACGACACGAACAACTACTAACTGCAGCCAATCCGTTATCGAGCCAGCCAGTGGCTGGCCAGTCCACTGAGCCAAGTCATACTCTGTCTCCCCTCCAATCTGTTATCGAGCCAGCCAGTCCAGCCATCAAGTCATAACGCTGCCTCCCCTCAACCAATCTGTCATCGAGCCAGTTCAGCCATCAAGTCATAACTCTGTCTCCCCTCAACCAACCTGTCATCGATCCAGTTCAGCCATCAAGTCATAACTCTGTCTCCCCTCAACCAA
>NMRB01000417.1:98960-136613 GCA_002633025.1 Notospermus geniculatus
CACCACCGCCACCAATCTGTCAAAGCCGGTCAGTCCCGCCATCAAGTTATAACTCTGTCTGCCCCCCCCACCACCACCACCGCCACCAATCTGTCAAAGCCGGTCAGTCCCGCCATCAAGTCATAACTCTGTCTGCCCCTCGACCAATAATCTGTCATCGATGATTGACTCCGATCCGACATAAGGGAAATCATCTTCATCTTTTGCATAGAAAAGTGACTGGCTGCTTCCGTTTGAGGCAATTGAGACGGTCATTCAAAACCGATTGTGCTGTCCTCTTGATCCCATGGCTTTTGATAAGGCGCTGAGTGATGGCAGCTATCATGTCGATGATGGATATATCACTCCGCAGACGGAGACGGAGAAAAGTTTTGTATTCATCCGCTGACGCTTGGCATACCTCGGTCGTGATTGGTGGATACGGCGGCGGTTGTCTGTTTGTCTCTTGATGTTGTGTTCGTTACGTCAAGTTTTGTATTCGTCCGCTGACGCTTTCTCTAAAATCTATGTTATTTACTCACAACACTATTTCTTAAATTAAATAGGCCTATAACGCTTTATTCTCACAAATTCGTACAACGGAGGTCCAACTGAAATATAGCACAACTCTCTTTCTAAAATTAAGCGCACAACAGAAAAGACGCATTAGAAATAGTTCGTATAACTACGATTTCTCTGTCGTGATTGGAGGATTCGTGCTTCCGTTGCGGCGCTGTTGTCTGTTTGTCTCTCGATGGCGTCTTCGTTACGACATGAATACATTAGGTTGGTGGAGTTGGCCTCAGCGGCCGTGTTATGTTCGCTTTATCTGTCGTTTGGCCACTGAATGTGTGTTTGAAACGACGACGACACCGAAATGCCCTCCATATATTCTCTCATCATCACCTCAACATCATCAACCGATCAGGCGTTGTTTATGTTCCCGGTGATACCTCGGAAGATGTCATTGTTCCTGGCTCTGATGACATGCATACCTTTATCATTACCTGAACATAAGCGGCTCTGGTGTTATTAATGACGGACAATCACCATCAAGCCATCCGGCATGTCCGGAGATTTGCCAAGAGTGGTATGGGCCGTTACACCGCAATGATCTATGTCCTAATAGCGGAGGCACAGCGCTGCGCCAAAACGTCATCAATCGTCCGTGATGGACGGCCATACGACCTCAAGATATGACCAACCACATTAATTTTCATCAACCAGTCTAATGAGATTATGGCGTACATTTGCAAGCAGACGATTCTTCCACTGTTGGAACCCGCGCGGAAAATTAAGTGCCATCGGAACGTCATTTAAGTCACAATAAATTTTGTTTGATTAATCCAGAAAAGGGATTTTATGAGTAACAAGAGCTCTAATACCGAAATGATTAAAATATTATTGCTCCCGCGAGAACGATAAACCGCAGCGATAAATCACGAGATGTGGTCAAACCAAACTTTCTCGAGCGACTCTTGATGTGCTCGCAGCGTTAATTGTTTGGGGAATGGGATAACTGTGATTTATGATAAGGGGACGAGAGGCGCCCATTTCTCATGGTTTATTTTCATTATCTCTGTCAGTTTTATGTCTACAAAAGGATCTACTGAGACAACTTGGCGATGGCATTGTTTCTAGGAAACGCCGCATTCTTTATGAGCTAACCATGTTCTCTGGTGATATCTTCAAAATGATCAGACACCAAGGCGATAGATAAGGGGACGAGGTTGTGTTTATGGGGCAAGTGGGACACAGAAATAGAGTTCAACTGCAGACCCGCCCTCAGCGCAATCCGCCATTTGTATCCGTGAGATTCTGCATTTTCGGTCCACCATTCGCTCACGTTGCTACACAAAATTTGAACGTTTTCACATGAGCAAGTTCTGAGGTTGACGCCATCTCCCTCAGTGCCGTGACTGCTCCCCGCCGCCTGCAATTTCAAACCGGTCCCTTGATTTACCCGGCGCGCACTCCGAAACTGTTTCGGTTCACGCGATTCTCAGAAGATGACCAATAGGCGTCATTCGTATACGCGTTGGAATAGGAGCTGTCATTCAGTTGACCAACAGGAGTCACTACGGCCCAATTCAATGCCTGGTGGCGAACCCCGAATTCATGGTTGACTAAGCACTAATCAGGATATTTTTCTTTTGTGTTGTTCCGCTAGAACTTTGCTGCCATCTTTTGGCGATAAGCGCGGCTGACTGCTCCTATTGGAACCAAACTAGCCGGCCAATCATTGATCTGCTTTCAAGACCACTTTGGGGCCAAATCGACGGATGAATCCCCTCTTCCGCATTCTGGTTCGTGGTCGCTATCAGAGTGCCATGGAACACAAACCCTCAAGGCTGGCTCCAGTCAGAACCACTCTATGTTTTCATATTGTGTATGCAAGTCGTAAACGGACATCCTTCATTTTGGGCAAATCCCGGCTTATGGTTGTCCGACATGATAACACTAAACATCTTCCAAAGATGATATATTGAAAGAAATGGCCAACACAGGCTCCACAAATGGCCATCTTGTACCGTTTTGACATACACGATGACTTATCCTTGCGCTTTATAAGCTGTGGCAAGCTCAGGTTATTGTGTGATAATGGAATAAGGGAGCATATTAAACCCCTGCTCTCACTCTCCACCAATATGTCAAACTGATCGATGGGAGCATATTGCTGACCGGATTAAGGATTGGCACCGGGCCTCATCGCGAAGACCAGTATCGCCATTAATTAGAACCGAGCCTTCAATTAGGATAAAACTTGTATGGATGGGTCGGACCATTCAACTTGGCAGGAGGATGATACATAAGACACTTAATGAAGTGCCCTGTCAATATATGGTTATTCTCATATTTTACGACTGCATCAGACTAACAGACTGCGAAACCATGGAAACAATACTGGGCTATCAGAAATAAACGATTTCTCTGGCATTTGAAAAACGACCTACTTAATTTTGCCCTGTAGACGTCATGAATTGTTGTATGGTCCGGAATGTGGCGGATGACATATAGAGGGCGTGCTACGGAGAGAAAACAAAGGATGGTCTTTACCCGGAAGACGGGGAGATTGTGCCCTCTCCCAACCCGGGGGTCAGAGGCCTGTTTTTCTGTGGACTCGACAGAGGCAAGAGGAAGGGTAAAGTGGCAGAGACGGAGACGGACTCAGTCATGTCAGTGCTTCTGCCTGAACAACAAACAAACAAACAAACAAAACCGCGAAGACCATGACGGAAGCCATATTTGAAATGATGGTACACGATGTAACATTGTAATACCATCATTTGAAGCGTTTCCCATTGAAACTGGTGTGTGATTTCAGGAAGAACGCTCAAGAAAGATGCTTCTTCCTTGTATTCGAGTCGACTGAGAAAATCCTGAATACCTTTGGGAAGATCAAAGTCGATATGAGCCTTGTTTATGGAGCTTGTCGTATCGTATTTGTTGCACTCACGATGGCCTCTTATAGAAAGCTGAAAGCCTTTCTCTTCGGTTTACCAAGGGAATGGACAGAAAAGCAAATTTAGATTGTCACAATGCGTTACTTAAACTGACAGGAACACAAAGGTTCAGCTAGAGAAAGGCTTGTGAATCCCCGCATCGTAAACCTATTACCCATAAGTTACCAAAGCTAAAATATTCCACTCGTGGGCTAATAAAACATATAACAAAGTAAATGAATATGGCTATTACAAAATTTGATCATCAGAGAATCGCCGTAAACGTGATTATGATCAAAGAGGAGTACATTTGTCTTTGGCAGGAGCTCGGGGACCGAGGGCCCACTACAGAGGTAATCCTGTTTCTCTCCGCAGCCACAGGGGTAAAACCGCGGCAGGATTTGTGAAATAAACCGCCTGTGCTAATAGCCAGGAGGATGTACATTGAACATGACAGATTGGCAGGGGACGGATGGGAAGAATTTAGTTACCAGTACAACGGCCATATTCATTTGCCAGCGACGTCTGCCAATTGTTGTTGCTGTCGTTAGCTCCCGTGGCAGTTGAAACCCGATTTCGACGCCATATTTGAGTTAATCTTTTTGTGTAGATCTTCACTTTTTCGAAAAATCTTTCTCTCCCGGCTTCTCGGTTTCGATTTCAAAGCATACTTTGTGAAAAAAGCATTCCATTTCATTTCATCCTCTTAGCTGGCGGTGCCCGCAGCCACCTTATTACAGAAAGAAAGGCACACAAAGTCATTACCAAGCTTCAATCAAAACATTATGTGGAGTGCCCTCTCATTCGATATTCAAGTGGAATTTACGTTAAACATATAAAATATTGAAAGGGATTTCTTCTCGGCATCTTTAATCTTGTGAAATTATTTGAAAATAAATAAAAACAAAGAACTCGAGATAACAAAGTGATTTTATGAATATGAACAAGACGCTGAGGGGTAGTAAGTTATTCTTGTGACCTTTTTTGCTTGTGAACAACACTTTCACCGTGTAACCTTGAAAAATAGATCAAATCATGATTGAAAATCAGGGTATTTTGTCATCGTCATTAGATTTAGTCCATCATGGTTAGTCCATCAGGTTCTAAACGTTACCCCCGGTGGTTTTGGTGATCGGAACCGCAGTAGAATCGTTCATACCGCCTCTCCTCTTCTCTGGTCCTCACCTTCTCTACCACAACATAACTGACGAGGATTTTGCAAGTTGCGCACATAAATTTGGCATTTGAAGTGGCTTTTGTGGTGCACCCTTTCGTCAGACCCATTTCGTACCTTCTTTCACAAAGAAAAGGATGCAAAACATTGGCGATATTTGCTGGGAAGTTGACGCCTTTAGTTTTGAAGAAAGCTTGCTCCATTCAGCTCTCAGCAGGCCGTGATATAATGGTGGTAACCTCCAACCAACTCCCGACCAAACGGCCTCGCCTCACTTTACACGGTAGTGAAGTGTGCGAACAATGACGTGATGTAACAAGACAAGCTAAAGTCAGTATTTCTTTTATTTGACCAGTACAAAAACAAAGTGACAGCTTTTTCATTGAGATTCCCCGGCCCCGATGACCTTCCGCTCTATTCCTCATCCTCCTTTCGTCGACCAATATCTTGCTGTCGAGTGTGATCTATTGCTTCAAAGAAGATGTGAAGGTTTGCCGCTGATTTTTCACGCACCAGGAATTCGTGCGAACGGCCATCGTCCGAACCTGTGGGAGTTGTGACATTTAGTTGTTACATCCATAGCAGAAGACATGTTACATCCGTGTTAAACAATCAACTGCATATGGTACTTCTGGTTCCAGCTCTCGGGGAAAATCATGAATAAAAATTTTACTTTGTACTTTGAAGTTTTTTATTCATAACCAAGGAACCACATCCAGAAGAGCGTATCCATGTTATTTGGTCTCTCTGTTCAAGCTGTTCTCCTATCTTTATGTCCCAAGTCTCTCATTTCCCCGATACAAAGAGGTCCCAGAAAAGCAGTAGTATGTATTTCCACGGCACATGGGGTGGGTAGGTTGATTGATGTAATAGCCAGGCTCTACACTGCAGTGTACTTGGCAGTACAAGACAGGGCTCTTACTCTAATTAACCATGCCCCCACTGATGACAAGTGGAGGTATAAAACTGCCTTTTTAATGCCATTGCAGGGCAACCATGATCTATATTCAATCATGGAGCATTATTGAAGATGAATTTAATTCCACATACCTGACAAAACACAAAGGAAATCAACTTGACGTCAACGCAGAACATAACGAGCTCACAAACATGACATTATTTATGATATATGATAGTTTAGGGTCATTGGTATGCACTTAATGAGCGGGGTATTAACGGTGATGATGATAGATTGGGTAAATACACTAATTAGGAATATAAATTTCGAATACAATATATCAGAGTTATAATCAAGGCATGATTTATGTGTCTAATGAAAGGTGCATGCTGTGTCAGGCACAGAAAGAGAGGGAGCTGGAACTCGGCTGCTTAGTCAACGCGCCGCCTTTTCATGTGTATCAACTTTTCGAAGAGTAAATAGGATGTGACGTCTCCGAAAAAGGCGACACAAACAACAGATACAAAAAATAGATAAGCTTATCTATTTTTGATAATACTGGTCAGGAACAGATTACAAGATACTAAAGTGAGGGCCGGCGCGATGCATGATAAATGATGGACAACAAATCCTACCCCCCCCCCCCCACACACACACCCGGTAGCAAAATCTATACGTCACAGGCACCGATCCCCTGAGCTATATCTGCCGCCATTTTATTATGCAGATTGGGGTCAAGAGGTCATTGGAATGCGCCACCAGTGGCCTAAAATGAACACAATAGCAACTTCGGTCCTCATAGGCTACAAGCATTATCAGGTTGTCACAAGTTTTCGGGAAAGTACGCTGAGTTTAGAAAGAAAATTATTTCTTTCTATTAGTTTTTTAATAAAACTATTTCCATCTTTCATCTTGTGCTCTGCACATCTCCAATACTGCAGTATATGTTGTATATGTTTATGTACGCTGTACATTGCTCTGTATGTCCCTTTGCTGCCAGGCATGCGTGATCACAGAGCTAAAATACAACTTCCAGGCAACTGGTCATGAATTATAGCTGAGCTGGTCTGTTCTGACACTGACAAAACACAGGTCTGAACGCGTCATTTCATATTGGCAAACGCCCATCACTCATCTTGATATATCACATTATCAATTTGACTGATGTATAATTATCAGACGCTAAAAACGCGGCCAAGTCACATCCATTTTCCATAACATCCCTCCATAATCCAGGAAAGGTGTAATCCACTGGAGTCCTTTGTTCAGACGGTCGATTGAGGAATAGTATTTCAATATTTCAAGCGTAGACCAGCCCTGGCGAACGACTGATCAATACGAAACGTGGTATTTGTCATAACTATCAAATTGCCACATAGATATTGAATGAATATTATAAAATGATTGAAGAGCCCCAATTTCTATCTTGACGGGTTTAATTGCCTTTATAAAGCGAGAATGATAAATGATAAAGAATTAAGGGTTTAATAATTTATTGCACAATATTCTCCATGATAAATGGGAACGAATAAAGAGCATCATAATTCAGAACACAATCACTCAACTGGCAGTTATGACTGGCGTATACGTAGTGTAATTACTGGGCGGTAAAACACCTCCGTGTCTGCCATCATTCACCATACTTCATTGAAGTCGTTGGCGAGTAAATTCGTGACATGAAAGTTTTCTTTCTATACTTTTGCAGTGTTGTCATGGAAATGGACCACGCCTTCTTAGTAACATCAAGTAAGAAAGAGGTTATTCAAGACAGATTCCGAGAAGACTTCAAATTGCGCCTCGGTGTTCCCGTTTCTGAGTTTCCCTCATCGGAGGAGAGGGGGCGCTGTGAAATGAGAGTGACGGAGTTCCCTGTGTTCCCAACTGAAACGTCGTGGTCTCACTTGCTGTCATTAGGGAGGTTTCGCAAGCGCCCGGTTAGGCCATACGACGACGTTTATCTATTGTTTGGGTATACCCACACAATAGATAAACGTCGTCGTAGGGCCTATCCGGGCGCTTGCGAAACCTCTCTATAGTATGGAAACACTGAGATACGGGAAACATTAGAAAATGTTACACCGGTTGGGACTAAAACTGACGGCTTGTGTGTTCCGCAGACGAAATGGTGAAGTACTTCAAGTATTAGCATCTTTCGGAACTGCAACTGGAGCAGCAGATGAACTAGTCATCGACGGGCAGTCTCTCTCAGATGACCAAGTCACCCTTTCCCTGGAGTTGTGCTATTGTTCCAATCGATCGGATGTTGGCCTGGCAGGTGCGGCGGAGTCATTTGTCCGAGGGAGAACATAGATCATACCGAGCCCATAAAAACCTTTCGGATGACATTCATCGGAGCGCCTAACTACTATACATTTGCTTCCTGTCAAAACTAAGTGAAAATCTGTCAAAAGAATGTTCTCGTTTGCTGATGCAGCGGCTAAAGGAATATTGAGGATGATGTGTAATTCCAGCAGCGTCCATCGATCATGGGGCAGCCCATTCCGTGGCTGGATGTTCTTTCGGGCTGAGGCGGATGGCCGGGACTTAGCTGACGAAGAGACATCAGATTATAAAGCCAATTGACTGGAGGAAATCAAAGCAAAACATTATATTATTCACTCTCAGCTATCCTCCGCCAATTTCGTCTGATGATACAACGGGAGGCAGTGCTGCCCTCTGGTGGTAAACATCTCCACCGCGGGGGTGATGATGACTGATGTAATGTCAGTGTTAGAGACGTAGCCAAGTCCTGCAGGTGATAACGTCATCAGTGCTGCCCTCTGGTGGTAAACTTCCCCACGGGGGGGGGTGATGATGACTGATGTAATGTCTGCGTTGGAGACGTAGCCAAGTCCTGCAGGTGATAACGTCATCAGTGCTGCCCTCTGGTGGTAAACATCTCCACCGCGGGGGTGATGATGACTGATGTAATGTCAGCGTTAGAGACGTAGCCAAGTCCTGCAGGTGATAACGTCATCAGTGCTTTTGATTGCCGTCGATAACTCGAGCCTAATCATGATGCGAGTTGTCCAATCTGAACTGTTAGCTACAAGATGGAGCGATTAGGAGATCTATCGCTTCCTGTAGTCAATACTTTACATCACCACTTACTTGATTCCCACGGGGTAGGGGCAATAACTGTTTATCAATTATCACCTTATCAGGACTAATGGCCCTTGCCTTCAAAATGACGCCTCGTGGCAGGTGCCTACAAAAGCCTAATGGTATTCAATCGATGACACTATTTGCGCAAATAGAAACAAATCGCCGTGCATTTTCCTCGACAATGGCACTTTACTTGTTCAGAGTATGACAGGTTTCCTGCTTAGGTGATGTTCAGGATTCCCACGTAACTGTGGACCCTCCGTGCTCACTACGGCACGCCTACACATCTGAGGAATCCCCCGTAGCTCCGCGCATGCTCACAGTGCGTCTAAGTGTTTCCTGTAGCTCCGCGCATGCTCACAGTGTTGCTGACTGTTTTCCTGTAGCTCCGTGCATGCTCACAGTGTTTCTGAGTGTTTCCTGTAGCTCCGCGCATGCTCACAGTGTTTCTGAGTGTTTCCTGTAGCTCCGCATGCTCATAGTGTGTCTGAGTGTTTCCTGCAGCTCCGCGCATGCTCACAGAGTTTCTGAGTGTTTCCTGTAGCTCCGCGCATGCTCACCATATACTCGTCTGCTGTCTTGATCAAGGGACTCTGAAGAACATGGACCCTTCGGCAGAGAATGGCCTTATTGGAACGAGGGGCCTACATTCCGACGAATCTTTCTCTCCGCGCCAACCTGGACAGCCAGGACTTTGCAGTGAGTTTGATGGCTTCCTCACCAAGAGTGTTTCTCTGATTGTTGTGAATAACAGAATCACGTGCTCCAAATCACGTGACAGCTCCCATCAACCAAATTGATTGTCAAAGGAGCTGAAAAGTACACAGGCTAATTTGTCAAATCCATTACCATTTGGTAAATTCTACATAAAACAACTCGCTGGTTTTCTTCCTTGGTGACATTGCCGTACACTATGTCATCTTGATTTAGCTCCACTTAGTACCCGAAGGAAATAGGGACGGTGATGAGCAATTTGCTCCAGTGAACCCATCATTCATTCGAACACCGTACCCTATAAATCACAGAGGGCACAAATCACCCGCTGTGTTAGTACGGAAAACACCCTGGCCATATTGTATCACCTTGTTTCGCCTAACTAGCCAATATAACCCCCTTACTGCCTCCGAGCAAATATCCCGCCCAATCGACTTGCCTCTATCATCCAATTTATCTTCCAGCCCCTGGTCACTTTCTATTATTCATCACGGTGATACCTCTCTACTAACAGGAGTCAACGATGGTCTGACACTTAGAACCATAAAGGGATAGACTAGAACATATCATCAATTCCTGTTTCCCGATTAGTATGCTTAACTGATGTCCACCGTGATAGAAATTAGCTACCTCCGGTTGGAGGATAGTCGGCTAATTTCGCCGGCATCCTCTCCATGATCCTGCTATGATCGATGATCCCTCCTCCTGTATCAGGGATGAAGACACGGAGTCGTTTAGCGATGGTCAGGAACCTGTGCCGTATATCCCACATCTCCTGCCTTTTCTTTCGAGGCGTTGGACTGGTGTCGGAAAAAAGTTGAGTCCGAATTGGCGTCTGACCTCAGCGTTTTTGCAGAGTCTCGGTCACTCAGCCGTAGTTGCGGATCTGGGGAATTGCACCAAGTTAGTGTGAGGAGCAACAGGCGGGACAACCGCTGACTGCGCGAGATTATGTTCTTGCAGGAGATAGAACTCATAATTGTCAGCTAGAACTGATCTCAAATCGTTGCTTATCTCCAGATGTGACTGCACGGTCACGGACCCAAGTCATTGGGGCCCGTATTCTAGAACCCTCCTAAAATCTTAAGGTCCACTTTAACCTTTTGTATTCTGCCTTGCAAACAACAGCTGAAGGTAGCTTCTAGAATACGGCCCATTGTACGAGGTGTAGGCTAATAAGGTATGACTTGAGCAGTTCATTTCGATCCAAGCATCTTCGTAACTCCTTGACCACAAACTGGCCACGATTCCATTTCTTACGCGACTCGAGGTCCCTTGAGATCCATCCATCCATCGGTTTGCCTGTACTTTATCATTGCGTTCCCATGGAATCTTCTCATGGGCCGCCTTATGCTCTCATACATGGTGCGCATCCTCTCCTAAAATGTCTGTTCCTGTGCACCCCTGTGATATTTGACAACGATTTGTCAAGATATCCTAAGTTGTGGTGTCGTTCTCCCGGCCTACTCATCCATCACGGCTATTTCCGAATGAAGTGGGCCCCGATCTTTCAAAACATTTTTTCTCGATCCTGTCAGAGACAGGGAGCACATCCTCACCGAGAGCGAAATCATCCATCAGCGGTTGCAGCGCCAGGGGCGATTCCTTCCCGAGAAAGCAGCGGTTTTTGTGCTGCTCCTGCCTGCGACAAGCCACCATCAGTCAACACGAACCCCGAGGCCGAATGCCTCGAGTAATCGCCGCGGGGCAAAACACCCATCCATCCATGGATGATTTAATAGGGTGTGTTTGAATGAGAAAGATTGGGTTTAATTTCGCAGCATCTTGTGAAGTTAATGCCAAATTGTTTAATCAATGACTATTGGTTAGCCCTGTTGGGAGTGACAGCGATCTTCTCAATTATCTATTTGCTATTAGGGGTTCGAAGCTGGGAGCAGATGGGATGTGAAATTGGCAGGCAGGCCCCGAGGATGGTCTGAAAGCTACGTTAAGCGGCAGCTTTTAAATTCCAGGATCGGAGTGTTGCTGAGAGGGACACGCACTCGAACTTTCAACTACAGAAGAGTGACTTTGGTGCTTCCCTACTGACAGCTCTCCGTCATTGTTTTAAGGGAATGATCGGCGGCGCATATCGTCGGAACAATTTTTTGGGACGAATTGGGAAACTTTTTTCCACCCAAATTCTGCTCCTTTGCCGCGAATAAATGGGTCATGCTGCGGAGCTGACCGGAAGTGCCACCATTTTAGTTTTGTGAAATGCATGTCGGGTAATGGCGCCTGCGTCACCGTGCTCCAAGTGAATAGGAGCTGTCAGCGAGTTGACCACTAGGTGTCACTAGGGCCCAATTCAATGCATCTAGCGGACCCAGTCATTATCGATCGAGCAGCGATCGTAATAGATTTCCTGTACATTTGGTCCGCTAAGACTGTGCTGCCATCTGTTAGCAATATGCGCGGCTGACGGCTCCTATTTTCAGACTCTATAGACCAAAGATGGGGCCACAACCTGCACCACTTCCGAGTATAGCTTACGTTTGTCATTTTCGCCTGGCGTATTAATCTTCATAAAACAATACCCGCCTAATTACGGTAATAAATTATCATGCGGACTGGTGATTATTGCTTGTCAAAGAATCTTCATTAGGCTGTCGGCTTCTCGACAACTTATAGCCGCTGGTCACGTGATCGCGTGACCGTGGTCAATTGGAGGCGGTACAGAACACAATCTCGTTCCCATCGTCTTCCATTCCGCATTTTATGATGACCACAGTAGGTCGGGGAAATGGAGACTAGGTGGCGCTGTGAGGAGTCTGCACAGAAAGATGTCGTGGTATTCACGTGTGAGAGGAAATTGGGAGACCTATGCCACTGTAACCCCCCCCCCCCGCACCTCCTGTATCATACAGCACCTCATAGCAGTCTCCGGTGTGAAGTTCCCACCACAAAGGCTGCTGACAGCGAGAACCCAGCTGAAGTATTCAATTCAAAGATAACTAAGACACCCTACTGCNGGGCGAGATGTGGTAGAATTTGCCGGAGAAAGGAGCTGCTTTATCTCCTCGTTAAAAACGTTTCATATTTTGTGTTCGTCAAGCGACGCAGTCCAGACAACGTCATCTATTGTTCTCACTTCATTGTCTTGAGTTTTCTGCTTTGTTTTTCTAAATGTGGTTGGAGATGATTTCAGAATAACCCTCATATCGTAACCTCAGTTTCACAGTTTGTAGCTAGGCCAACTTCCACCAAAATCGTTTGAGGATCAGCCGAAAATCGACAGTGCTACCAAGAGGGAGAGATCACGGGAAAGGTTGTCACGGCCTCTCCATCCAAAGGAAGACGTTGTCTCTAGCACCACAGGGCAGACGTCACACCATTTGACACAGTACTGAAGACAACAAAGAAGTTCTCCCTTGTGAAATTCATTGAGGGATTGTCGGTCGAATGTTGCGCCGTGTGGTCTCCCGACTCCAGCAAAGACGGACAGCTTAGAAGTCTATTACGATTACCTTAAATCACTGTGATTGGCAAAAACATCAAAGCCTGGTGATTACCCTGTCGCCTAGGGTCAGATGTCATGTTATTTTCTCCAGTATACCGGTGATCAAAGCGCTAATTCAGCCGGCATTATTGCGATAATTTACACCGTGAGATGCCTGAAGGAATCTGGCGACCGAATTCTAAAAATCTGCTGCCGACCTGTGTCCTGTTGGGTTAGATTTCAGGATAAAACCGTAATTCTATTAGCTTTTTTGTTCGCATCCTCTGCAAACCAAATTCAGGAGCATGATTATCCTCTAATACACATCACAGCGCACCTTTTCGTCGTCCATTTTTCTGCATACGCGCTTTCAGCGCAATAATCTGACCACAAAACCCGGACTACTTCAAGTTCCCAAAACGGATTTGATTGACGCCGCGTGACGTCACAAAGACAATCACATCAGCGGAGCTTTTTACCAATTTTCCTGAAGAAAACGAAGTTTATGTTTTCGTCTCTTGTGTTGACACGTCAAGGAAACAAAGGCATCAAAGTTGTGATTAATATGAAAGGTGGCAGGATACATCAGTGTTCGCTGCTGTCATCGTAAAATGATAGATACTGCTTTGGGGTTCGTCCGCGCAGTCAAGCGGACATGATGTGCCACGACAATCGAGGAGAGGCGCCCCGAGAAAAACACGTCACAGAGTTCACACACGGAGACCAGAAACTGACAGATTTTTTTAGTGAACGCGATTTTATCAAAAGCGTTGCTTATTTTACTGGGGGGGGGGGCTGGGGCTGTAGCCCTGTAATATGAAACCGCCATTTTACTGCAGTAAGGAGTCAAATTCGTTCCACACTGGTCTCTCGCGAAACCTTTCTTTCGGAACTCAACTAATACACTCACTGGCCATAAGTATTGCAACATAGGGTTTTTTCTTAATTTCTCGGTAGTCAGTCATCATCCTTTGATTTTCCAATGTGGATGACTGTGATACTTTGATGGGTAATAAGTCTGTTGGTTCGAAAAATTTTAAGGAAAAGTGAATATATCACGGAAATATCAGAATATCAAAATATCACCGATTTGAGATCTCGAACATTTTGAAGTGTAAGACTGCCACTTGTTATGTCGTAATTACGAGATAGCTAAGTCGTAATTACGAGATGTTATGTCGTAATTACGAGATGAGATAAAAAAATAATTTCACATGGCACGAACCGGCTTCCGTACGTAACAGCTATGTTTGCGCTAGAGTGTATCTGGTCGTACAAAATAGAGCTGTTGCTTCCATTAACCCTCCGCCCGCCGCTTACAACTGGAGATGCTGTGTTTTCCATTGAAGGGCTGGGCAGAATGTGACGAACACATTTCATTTTTTACTCCGTATGTCCTTTTAATGACTTCCACTCGACTGGGTAGACCAATATGCCTGAGGCGTCGGTGTTTCCTTTTAATGTGCAGACTGGCAACTAAAGTTTCAAGACAAAGGAGCTGGAAATGTAATTTTCAATATTAAAGTGTAATTAGGGAATAAAATCATTCGGTTGACTCGTCGTTTGAGAGAATGTCCATTCCAATCCATCTGAAAATTACTCGCAACATTGTCAATTGGTGAAACCGGAGAATCAGCGTTTTGAAAATGAAGGGTATCATTTCATCGCTACGGTTGTAATTAACATACAAATAACCCCTGACCTCACCTTAAAAGCCTGTAAAAAGATCCTCATGAATTACACCGCCTGTCCGCGCTCTAAAAACAACAGCGAGAAATGACAGCTGCACAACCGTAGCACAAAGGTGTCATTTTATAATTACTTCCTCCAATATTTCTTTTGAAACGTTTACATCAAAGCTAAGTGGTTCCTCGGGGGGGTCAGAGTGAAGTGTTAANGATTTGAGATCTCGAACATTTTGAAGTGTAAGACTGCCACTTGTTATGTCGTAATTACGAGATAGCTAAGTCGTAATTACGAGATGTTATGTCGTAATTACGAGATGCTATCTCGTAATTACGAGATAAAAAAATAATTTCACATGGCACGAACCGGCTTCCGTACGTAACAGCTATGTTTGTGCTAGAGTGTATCTGGTCGTACATTGCTTCCATTAACCCTCCTTCCGCCGCTTACAACTGGAGATGCTGTGTTTTCCCATAGAAGGGCTGGGCAGAATGTGACGAACACATTTCATTTTTCACTCCGTATGTCCTTTTGATGACTTTCACTCGACTGGGTAGACCAATATGCCTGAGGCGTCGGCGTTTCCTTTTAATGTGCAGACTGGCAACTAAAGTTTCAAGACAAAGGAGCTGGAAATGTAATTTTCAATATTAAAGTGTAATTAGGGAATAAAATCATTCGGTTGACTCGTCGTTTGAGAGAATGTCCATTCCAATCCATCTGAAAATTACTCGCAACATTGTCAATTGGTGAAACCGGAGAATCAGCGTTTTGAAAATGAAGGGTATCATTTCATCGCTACGGTTGTAATTAACATACAAATAACCCCTGACCTCACCTTAAAAGCCTGTAAAAAGATCCTCATGAATTACACCGCCTGTCCGCGCTCTAAAAACAACAGCGAGAAATGACAGCTGCACAACCGTAGCACAAAGGTGTCATTTTATAATTACTTCCTCCAATATTTCTTTTGAAACGTTTACATCAAAGCTAAGTGGTTCCTCGGGGGGGTCAGAGTGAAGTGTTAAGCGTTGATGACAAAAACTGGATGAGGTATTGTTCCGGCGACCATGCTTTTGGTTTCTCCATCGTTCTGGCATCAAAAGGCTTCATTCAGATTCATTCGCAACATTTTCCTCTCATTTGAGAATAATATTCATGTAAAAGAACCAATGATGAAATCGAACAACGTGCTCTCATTAAAGATATCAATGTCTCTTTTATAACAGTCAGGAAAACGAAGATAGCGATTTGAGTTTTATTTCGTTTCCAGTTTGTCGACTTGAATTCTCCTTTGAAAGTGAATCTGTCTTTTCTGTCGTTCACTTTTCAAACTTGCTTCAGTCTTGTATTTTCAAACTGGTCTTTTTCAGTTATTTTGTTATTTTCTCTTCAGCCTGCCTATCAACACCAACGAAAAGCTATCGAATGCGGCACCATTCCTGCTTTAAAAACGCCGAAACGAACACGGAAGTCGACGGCAGAGCTCGACGAGTGACAGAAAAATCCGAAGTGTTGCGAGCAGACGCCACAATTTCGTTCAGCCAATCAGAATACCTCTCGCTTCTCTCAGCCAACAAGGTAGGAGAGTGAATCTAGCACGGCGGCTGTTTGAAATTTTAGAAATTTTTCTCGTCGATTTCATTTCATTTTTGTCGAAATGTATTAAAAATCGATGGAGTTTCCGGTCTTAAAACACAACCCAAGAACCACTGAATCGGCAGCTGTGGTAATTTTCTAAAACTGACTGAGAAGTTCTGAAAACTAATATGTTTTTAAGTATTGTAGACATATTCGGCCGTGACAGCTCAAAAGGGGTAAACATTAACCTCGGCCTAGTGCATTTGTACAGTTGGCTGTCCTGTGCTTACCGTCTGTACAATACACTGGGCCCAAGGTTTGTTTACCCCGTCTGACTTGTCATGACCGACTTTCGTAGGATGTCTATTGTAGACCCTTCCATCCGACGAACAGCAGGGTAGAAACGAGATCAAACGCCGGAATGCCACTGCCAGAACATAATACCAAGTCCCGGCCCACCAACACTCTCGGGTGGCAGCGAGCACCAGTTTTTAAGCGTTGCCCCTCATCCTTCCGTCACACACCCGTTACCGCTACAGGCATGAACAGCAAGTTATGACAGCTCTTCCCAGTTTGACGTGCTCTCTCTGTTTGAACTGTCCATTAGATGGTGCCAAATTGACACATGCCGGGGAGAATTCGTCCAAATGTGTAGGAGGGTGTAAAAATTAATTACCAGGGAACACTCCTGGGTCCTTGTTGGCGCGGCTAGCCGCAAGCTCCCCTCGCCTCTCACGTCATCAATCAGGGATAGCACCTCGGAGGTGTCGTGGTCTCGCGATTGGGAATCACTCACTCATCAACGGGTGATAGACCCTTGTGTGATTATCCCTGGGTAAGGACAGAATGTCATTAGCCTCGCTCATAAACGACTTTATGGCGGGTTTCTCACGTGTCTGTCCGTGTCGACAAAATGAGGTAGAACAGGTACGAGGCTGTGTCTATGCATCTGGGGTCCGTCCGGTCGCGACAGTTTAACCCTTCAGAAAACGTTACATACTTGGCCCCATCTGAATAAACCAGAAACACCGGAGCATGATTCTTCTTAATGTAGCAAATAAATGACTCAGGCGACAAACTGTCCAAATCATCGAAGACAACTCCGTGCCGCAAAAAAACATCCCTTTTTTCACGGACAACTGCCGCATCTGTTTGGCGGTGTCCAGAACGCGAGGTGATTGAGCTATTTTCATGGTGAAAATTGTCATAGTCCAACGCAATCTAAGACAGTGTCAGTTTTTGTCAAAGCAAAGCTGTCCTCGACCATAAGAAGTGCGGCTTTGTCACCTCCCATTTTCGTTGCCACATTTTATGCCAAAGAAGGAAGGTCGAGCTAAATGGAATTTGCTTCTCTGTCATGAACTGCTTGATGAAGCAATGTCCAGATTTGAAATTAGATCGAGACCGAAGTATAATGTGTTCATTCATGGATTCCCTTCACTGAAAAACTTTTCTTCATCAAAATGACGAACTTAGGTTCGTTTTCCATCACCAAACTGAGTATCTATTAAATCCGTCAAAATGACAAGTCCAGGTTCGTCATTTTGACGAACTCTTGACGAACATAAACAAGGGTTCATCAAAATGACGAACCTGGACTTGTCATTTTGACGAACCCTTGTTTATGTTCGTCAAAATGACGAAAAGTTTTTCAGTGTTCAATCCAATCAAATGTTGGCATGTTGGCCTACAATTTACACAGAAGATGAAGTTTTGGTGTAGGCTATTTCGACTCGTCTGCGCGCAAACGTGTTTGTTAGTGTTACCACAAATTCCGTTCTTGTCTTTTTCGAACGCAGGAATACCGGCGACCAAGATGTCAAATTTCTTCGTAAAAACGAGCTGGGTTCGAAAACAACTCGCGGCCATTAGCCGCATCACGTATCCAGAATAGCGGCAACCAGAATGCTTTGGCTCGCACTTCAAAGCTAAACCCGTCAGAAGAAAATATTTGACAAATATTGGATGTGAATGTCAGTTGACAATGATCTGATTGGGAGTGATACGTCAACGCCTTCTCCGCCACACAGACCTGCTTCAAAACGTAATTTATATTCAAAGCGTCAGCCTCTGGAAGTACTGTATAACATAGTGAGTGATATTTTCAATAATTGGTTAAAATGTGTTTGGAAGCGGCGGCTGTAAGCTTCAAAGGAGCGTCAGGGTGATAATACTATCATACTTGAAGGATGTCACGGGAGGTCCCTCAGGTTCAAGCATCAAGTCGTACGTCAGTAATGAGAGATGATGTATCCTTCAACCAGTTTTGATGAATTTTGATGGAAAGAAATCCTGATGTGTGTGTCGAAACTATCATTTGGGAAATGACGAAGGTAACCCTTCATCCCCCCCCCCCTCGAGTAATGAGAAACTCTACTGCCGTTAGAGGCCGCCTGTTAGCGGTTCTAGAACGTCACCGAGTTTGACGTCACAAACGCACTGAAAAATTTTTCCTCATCAAAATGACGAACTTAGGTTCGTTTTCATTATCACCAAACTGAGTATGTAAATTCGTCAAAATGACAAATCCATTCGTCATTTTGATGAACCCGTGTTTATGTTCGTCAAGAGTTCGTCCAAATGACGAACCTGGACTTGTCATTTTGACGAATTTAATACATGTAGATACTTCGTTTGGTGATGGAAAATGAACCTAAGTTCGTCAGTTTGATGAAGAAAATTTTTCCAGTGCGTAAGCCATGGCCGTGGCATGCATTTCTTCTCTGTGACATCAAATTCCATGACGTTCTAGGACCACTAACTTGTGGCGGCCTCTAACGGCAGTAAAGTCTCCCATTCATCAACTTTCTCTTCAGCAAGAGTTCTTCATCCCGTCTCTCCGAGCGCAGCGACAGTGCAGTATAGAGCTTAAAGTTACCAAAGACGTCCACCATTTTGAACCAATTCTCGCCAATCGCACGCCTCATTAGCTCAGGATGAAAAGAAACACCACCAGATCTGAAGCCAACATCCACATTTTACGTGGTAAAAAAAGTACTTTGTGACACTAAAAAGCCGTCACCCGTGGCTGGTGAGTCTATTTCATGGATGGTACCGGTGGCACGTCTGTAGCAGTAAGCCTTTCATGTTGGCAGAAATCCACCGCGAGGAATCCTAGCTTCTCTCCACTCTCAATTGGCTTAATCACTTAAATGCACGTACCGTTTGATGCAATTATACCTTCTGGAATTTTCTCCAGCGTTAATTTTTCGAATTTGACAAGCCGCTTTGATCTAGTCGTGCCCTAGGATCGGATAACAATATGAAATTAATCCTTACGGCGTTCTGATTTAAGTTAGGGCCACCTCGAGTAGTTCCAAGGAGTCAGCTACATCGTATGATGATGAGCTGATTACCAAGTAAATCGGGATGCACACGCAGGCAAACTTTTTCCAGCTTCTGACGTTCTGCGGCTTTTTTCTCGAAGAGTCAATCTTCTTCTACAGTAATCAGGGGCCAAATGCGATTGGGTGAAAAAGGATTCCATTTGACCAGAGTGTTGGTGATTTTTTTTGAGTTTCTGATTGTTTCGTCAGGTTTTGTGACCTGGACACCGCATGAACAGGGTCTTCATCCCACGAATAGGATCAAATTGGCGGGCTGCTGGCAGATATTCATGGCAGACAGGCATAGAGCCACAAAGAGAGATGGAATACACCGATTGACCTTCGTCTGCCCTGGAAACGCCCAGGAAATGGCGTGAACTCGTCACCAGAGCAGTCAGCAAGCGGCATTAACAGGCGGATGGTTCACTGAAATGGTCGCAAGTGTGATTTTGGTCTCAGGTGTGCGCCACACGCATTACTCTCTGTGGTCCCGGCTATGCATTGCGACAAAGTCTACATGTGATGAATTGGGAGGGGGCCAGTCGCATGGAGGAACTCACCCTAAATGCTTTATACAGAGGTCCGCCCCTGTCTTCGTCTTCCTTGACGCGCATCAGCTCACAGAACTCGCCGAAGTCGAGACTGCCGTTTCCTGAAGATAAAATGGCGTGATGGTGAATCTCAAGCTGATTTCAAGTTGACCGATCTTCAAACGATTGAAATTCGTGGTGCAATGGAATCGAGGGTTGAGCCCCCGCAGAAGAAATCTCGAGCAATTTCCAACAAAGTCAGAATGAGTCGGCGTCTGTATCCGTTTGTTAGGTTGATGCGACCGCGACTGCGTCGGGAGGTACTAGTAATGATGTTAGAGACTGTTTGTATATATCGGGTTATTAAAAAAAACGTCCCACTTTTCAAACGCCGATATCTCCTGAGGTGTTGGACCGAATACAATTTAACTTCACCAAAATGAAGGATATGATAAGGAAATGATATGAATTTCATCTCAATATCCCTCTTGAGTTTGGTATAATATCCAGTACAAAAATACATGTCCAGTTGTGTAGTATCATAGATGCAGACTCAGTGGTACTATCCAAAAAAAGAATTAAACTGGAATATCTCCTGGTATAGCTCACAGAATACCACAGAAATCCACCAGAATAAAGCCTAGTTTATACTTCGACGCACGACCATCGCTGGCGACCAACGCGCGATCTTGCGTTCGACGCCGAGCCCGTCGTGCGATTTGGTCGGCGTCCGATCGCGAGGCTGTAATTACTTGAGTCATTTCATAACGCGTCGATAAAGGACGCTGGATTATAAATCAATTCCGCGAAGTTGGCGTCCAGATTTGGTCGTGCGTCGGACGCCGAAGGGTTTGCGTCGAAGTATAAACTAGGCTTTAAGCTTATGCTGAGATCAAGTCGTGGCGTAAACGTCATACCAATATCTTTATTGGGCGTGGAATGATGTCCGGTGCAAAAGCGCAAGTCAAAAAGTGAAATAACGAGCATGAGAAGTTCTGACTCGGCTGACAGTCACACTTGAAACAATGATCAACATGATGAATCTGTCCACTGTCATCTGGGCTTCCGAAACTAATTCTGTCCAAATCTTACAAAATTACATGGTCCTTGAATTAATGCATCTTGCCATGGATAAAAAAAATATTTTGCCAGAACACAGCCTTACTGTCTGGGAATAGCATTTTGACTGGTGCCGACCCTTTGTCATCGGGTGGTGCCATTGACTCTGCATCTTTGATACAGCACAAAAATGTTCAGGGCACCAGAATAATCTTCTGAAAAGCACCAATGCTGTCAGATATGGTCTTTATTGTTGTTTGAATCACATTCTATTAAGTACTTAGCAAAACTGTCATGGTTCCTAAAATGACTGTTGACTGCTGACTGTTGACTGTTGAAAAAATGACTGTTGAAATATCCTTACTCTCCGGCGACCATGCTTAAGAACTTTTACTTGGTTTCTCCATCGTTCTGTCATCAAAAGGCTTCATTCAGATTCATTCGCAACATTTTCCTCTCATTTGAGAATAATATTCATGTAAAAGAACCAATGATGAAATCGAACAACGTGCTCTCATTAAAGATATCAATGTCTCTTTTGTAACAGTCAGGAAAACGAAGATAGCGATTTGAGTTTTATTTCGTTTCCAGTTTGTCGACTTGAATTCTCCTTTGAAAGTGAATCTGTCTTTTATGTCGTTCACTTTTCAAACTTGCTTCAGTCTTGTATTTTCAAACTGGTCTTTCTCAGTTATTTTGTTATTTTCTCTTCAGCCTGCCTATCAACACCACAACGAAAAGCTATCGAATGCGGCACCATTCCTGGTTTAAAAACGCCGAAACGAACACGGAAGTCGACGGCAGAGCTCGACGAGTGACAGAAAGATCCAAAGTGTTGCGAGCAGACGCCACAAATTTCGTTCAGCCAATCCAGAATACCTCTCGCTTCTCTCAGCCAACAAGGTAGACAAGGTAGGAGAGTGAATCTAGCACGGCGGCTGTTTCAAATTTTAGAAATTTTTCTCGTCGATTTCATTTCATTTTTGTCGAAATGTATCAAAAATCGATGGAGTTTACGGTCTTAAAATACAACCCAAGAACCACTGAATCGGCAGCTGTGGTAATTTTCTAAAACTGACTGAGAAGTTCTGAAAACTAATATGTTTTTAAGTATTGTAGATATTCGGCCGTGACAGCTCAAAAGGGGTAAACATCAACCTCGGCCTAGTGCATTTGTACAGTTGGCTGTCCTGTGCTTGCCGTCTGTACAATGCACTAGGCCCAAGGTTTGTTTACCCCGTCTGACTTGTCATGACCGACTTTCGTAGGATGTCTATTGTAGACCCTTCCATCCGACGAACAGCAGGGTAGAAACGAGATCAAACGCCGGAATGCCACTGCCAGAACATAATACCCTTCCCGGCCCACCAACACTCTCGGGTGGCAGCCCCTCATCCTTCCGTCACACACCCGTTACCGCTACAGGCATGAACAGCAAGTTATGACAGCTCTTCCCAGTTTGACGTGCTCTCTCTGTTTGAACTGTCCATTAGATGGTGCCAAATTGACACATGCCGGGGAGAATTCGTCCAAATGTGTAGGAGGGTGTAAAAATTAATTACCAGGGAACACTCCTGGGTCCTTGTTGGCGCGGCTAGCCGCAAGCTCCCCTCGCCTCTCACGTCATCAATCAGGGATAGCACCTCGGAGGTGTCGTGGTCTCGCGATTGGGAATCACTCACTCATCAACGGGTGATAGACCCTTGTGTGATTATCCCTGGGTAAGGACAGAATGTCATTAGCCCCGCTCATAAACGACTTTATGGCGAGTTTCTCACGTGTCTGTCCGTGTCGACAAAATGAGGTAGAACAGGGCGAGGCTATGTCTATGCATCTGGGGTCCGTCCGGTCGCTACAGTTTAACCCTTCAGAAAACGTTCTTGGCCCCATCTGAATAAACCATTCCTTAAACCAATTCAAAAAGAAACATCGGAGCATGATTCTTCTTAATGTAGCAAATAAATGACTCAGGCGACAAACTGTCCAAATCATCGAAGACAACTCCGTGCCGCAAAAAAACATCCTTTTTTCACGGAGAACTGCCGCATCTGTTTGGCGGTGTCCAGAACGCGAGGTGATTGAGCTATTTTCATGGTGGAAATTGTCATAGTCCAACGCAATCTAAGACAGTGTCAGTTTTTGTCAAAGCAAAGCTGTCCTCGACCATAAGAAAGTGCGGCTTTGTCACCTCCCATTTTCGTTGCCACATTTTATGCCAAAGAAGGAAGGTCGAGCTAAATGGAATTTGCTTCTCTCTGTCATGAACTGCTTGATGAAGCAATGTCCAGATTTGAAATTAGATCGAGACCGAAGTATAATGTGTTCATTCATGGATTTCCCTTCACTGAAAAACTTTTCTTCATCAAAATGACGAACTTACATGTTTTTTTTTAGGTTCGTTTTCCATCACCAAACTGAGTATCTATTAAATTCGTCAAAATCACAAGTCCACGTTCGTCATTTGGACGAACTCTTGACGAATATAAACAAGGGTTCATCAAAATGACGAACGTGGACTTGTCATTTTGACGAACCCTTGTTCGAACCTGGACCTGTCATTTTGACGAATTTAGATACTCAGTTTGGTGATAATGAAAACGAACCTAAGTTCGTCATTTTGATGAAGAAACGTTTTCCAGTGTTCAATCCAATCAAATGTTGGCCTACAATTTACACAAAAGATGAAGTTTTGGTGTAGGCTATTTCAACTCGTCTGCGCGCAAATATTAGTGTTACCACAAATTCCGTTCTTGTCTTTTTCGAACGCAGGAATACCGGCGACCAAGATGTCAAATTTCTTCGTAAAAACGAGCTGGGTTCGAAAACAACTCGCGGCCATTAGCCGCATCACGTATCCAGAATACCGGCAACCAGAATGCTTTGACTCGCACTTCAAAGCTAAACCCGTCAGAAGAAAATATTTGACAAATATTGGATGTGACTGTAAGTTGACAATGATCTGATTGGGAGTGATACGTCAACGCCTTCTCCGCCACACAGACCTGCTTCAAAACGTAATTTATATTCAAAGCTTCAGCCTCTGGAAGTACTGTATAACATAGTGAGTGATATTTTCAATAATTGGTTAAAATGTGGTTGGAAGCGGCGGCTGTAGGCTTCAAAGGAGCGTCAGGGTGATAATACTATCATACTTGAAGGATGTCACGGGAGGTCCCTCAGGTTCAAGCATCAAGTCGTATGTCCGTAATGAGAGATGATGTATCCTTCAACCAGTTTTGATGAATTTTGATGGAAAGAAATCCTGATGTGTGTCGAAACTATCATTTGGGAAATGACGAAGGTAACCCTTCATCCCCCCCCCCCCTCGAGTAATGAGAAACTCTACTGCCGTTAGAGGCCGCCTGTTAGCGGTTCTAGAACGTCACCACGTTTGACGTCACAAACGCACTGAAAAATTTTTCCTCATCAAAATGACGAACTTAGGTTCGTTTTCATTATCACCAAACTGAGTATGTAAATTCGTCAAAATGACAAGTCCACATTCGTCATTTTGATGAACCCGTGTTTATGTTCGTCAAGAGTTCGTCCAAATGACGAACCTGGACTTGTCATTTTGACGAATTTAATACATGTAGATACTCCGTTTGGTGATGGAAAATGAACCTAAGTTCGTCAGTTTGATGAAGAAAATTTTTCCAGTGCGTAAGCCATGGCCGTGGCATGCATTTATTCTCTGTGACGTCAAATTCCTTGACGTTCTAGGACCACTAACTGGTGGTGGCCTCTAACGGCAGTAAAGTCTCCCATTCATCAACTTTCTCTTCAGCAAGAGTTCCTCTGACATCCCGTCTCTCTGAGCGCAGCGACAGTGCAGTATTGAGCTTGAAGTTACCAAAGACGTCCACCATTTTGAACCAATTCTCGCCAATCGCACGCCTCATTAGCTCAGGATGAAAAGGAACTCCACCAGATCTGAAGCCAACATCCACATTTTACGTGGTAAAAAAAGTACTTTGTGACACTAAAAAGCCGTCACCCGTGGCTGGTGAGTCTATTTCATGGATGGTACCGGTGGCACGTCTGTAGCAGTAAGCCTTTCATGTTGGCAGAAATCCACCGCGAGGAATCCTAGCTTCTCTCCACTCTCAATTGGCTTAATCACTTAAATGCACGTACCGTTTGATGCAATTATACCTTCTGGAATTTTCTCCAGCGTTAATTTTTCGAATTTGACAAGCCGCTTTGATCTAGTCGTGCCCTAGGATCGGATAACAATATGAAATTAATCCTTACGGCGTTCTGATTTAAGTTAGGGCCACCTCGAGTAGTTCCAAGGAGCCAGCTACATCGTATGATGATGAGCTGATTACCAAGTAAATCGGGATGCACACGCTGGCAAACTTTTTCCAGCTTCTGACGTTCTGCGGCTTTTTTCTCGCAGAGTCAATCTTCTTCTACAGTAATCAGGGGCCAAATGCGATTGGGTGAAAAAGATTCCATTTGACCAGAGTGTTGGTGATTTTTTTTGAGTTTCCGATTGTTTCGTCAGGTTTTGTGACCTGGACACCGCATGAACAGGGTCTTCATCCCACGAATAGGATCAAATTGGCGGGCTGCTGGCAGATATTCATGGCAGACAGGCATAGAGCCACAAAGAGAGATGGACAACACCGATTGAAATGATTGACCTTCGTCTGCCCTGGAAACGCCCAGGAAATGGCGTGAACTCGTCACCAGAGCAGTCAGCAAGCGGCATTAACAAAGGTTTCAAAAGATGGCGCCACCAGACGGCCACCAGGCGGGTTTATGCCGTTCTCAAGAACGGTCGGGAATTTTTAGGCGAAAATCGACAAGGCTTAGAGGTCTCTTCATTATATGGGTCATGAAGAAAATTTTGATAACCTCTGCGGTTTGTTTGGAAGGTGCCTACCCCCAAATATTCAGAAAATATCAAAACACTGCTGTTATTAGAGAAAAAGGGGTTACGCCCCTTTCCGGAGTTTTGCGTCTAGACTATTGGCTGGTATTTATAAAAGCTAGCAAATGCTTTTACTTCAAGTTTTGTAGTACATTTACATTGGACATTGCTGTGCAAATCTTAAGCAAAAGCATTTGCCAGCTTTTATGAATACCAGCCATTAGTGCTGGCTTCCTTCGCCACCACACACGTGTGCGGTGACCGAAGGAAGTGAGCGCTAAGGCCTGCTTTCCATTGGCGCGTTTCCGTGCGCGGAATCGCTCGAAAGCATTGTTTGTTTCTGCTTCGTTGGTCACTGCGCGGAAAAAAACAATGGTTTCGAGCGTTTCCGCGCACGGAAACGCGCCAATGGAAAGCAGGCCTAATATATAAGGACCCGTGATCTCGTCACCAGAGCAGTCAGCAAGCGGCATTTAACAGAGGTTTCAAAAGATGGCGCCACCAGACGGTCACGAATTCGTTCAGCAGTGGGAAGAGGTGTCCCAATCCTGAAGGCTGGAGGGAGGGTTGAGTCCCCACCCATGGCCATGGCCGATGACGTCATTATGGGAATTCCCGGTCGGGAAGAGACTAGTCTCCCGTCCTCGAGCCGCTCAGTGGATAATCGTCTTTGCGGAGCGGTTCGAGGACAGGGATCAGTCTAAGGCGGGAAATGCCCCTTGAATGTGATCACATCTGGCGTCGGGCAGCGGAACCAAACAACACGTCGAGGTAAGAAATATGATTGGGTTTTTGCCGTTATATCTCAAGAACGGTCGCGAATTTTTAGGCGAAAATCGACAAGGCTTAGAGGTCTCTTCATTATATTGGTCATGAAGAAAATTTTGATAACCTCTGCGGTTTGTTTGGACGGTGCCTACCCCCAAATATTCAGAAAATATCAAAACACTGCTGTTACCAGAGAAAAAGGGGTTACACCCCTATCCGGGGTTTTGCGTCTAGACTATTTAGCGCTGGCTTCCTTCGCCACCACACACGTGTGCGGTGACCGAAGGAAGTGAGCGCTAAGGACCCTCGATGTAGGACTCAACCCCCTCAGGCCAGTTCACCGTATAGATAATACTACATGGACCAAGTTGGAGGACAGAATCCCGATGTAGCCTCCCCTCCCCCACTCTTCATCGCCAGCGCTAATAACCTTATTGTCTTGCGTGTGACTTCGCCCTCAACGCTGGTGGTAGGATGGTCGGCGGGAAATCCAGCCTAGGAGCTGTCAGCGAGTTGACCACCAGGTGTCACTACGGCCAAATTCAATGCATCTAGCGGACCCGGTCATTATCGATCGAGCAGCAATCACGTAGATTTTCCTGTGCATTGGTCCGCTAAGACTTTGCTGCCATCTGTTGGCAATATGCGCGGCTGACTGCTCCTATTACCGTGATAGCCTGGTGATTGGTTGCCGCGCGCGGCCTCGCAGGAAGAATTAACCACTATGGTAGAGTTCATGCGCAGGTACTGTTTCATCAAGTGATTTTAGGGCATAAGCTTATGGTACCTTTAACCAAATGGTAAATGCATTGAAGTTACGGGCCCATGGTCTTGTGACACCAGGTGGCCTATCGAAGCACCTTTTATTGTGAAAAGAACAAGTAAATAACTTAGACCGACTTGCTCTTCATAGACTGGACCCCTGTCCTCGAGCATCTCTGCTAATTCGTGTTACCGGAGCGGCTCGAGGACAGGGAACCAGGCTAACGTCATCACTGATGTGACGTCACAAATGGCTATCTCCCGTTCCCTGTGGTGAAAAATGTACGAATCGGCGGCTAAAACAGAGCACGGTACTTCATTACGCATGCGCAGTCAAGCCAAAGTACATTTTCAAAATGGCCGGGGCTATTCGTACCGTGACGGTGCAAATAACGCCAAACCAGATCTTATTCGTACCGTGACGGTGTGAATAGTGCGCCGTTGGTTCTTATTCGTACCGTGACGGTGTGAATAGTGCGCCGTCGGTTCTTATTCGTACCGTGACGGTGTGAATAGTGCAGGAATAGCTCTTATTTACACCGTCACGGTGGGAAAAGTGCGTGGAGAATGATTATTCGTACCGTGACGGTGATGTATAATTTCTGCACCGTAACTCGGACAGTGCGACTGTGGGCAGCAGACCTAAAATGATATTTTAGCCTGGGCAGATTTTTTCCTTTGACGGGGTCCAGTGACGACCTCATCTTTCACAGTTAATGATGAAATGTTGGGTGGCCTCTGCTGTCTGATGATAAAATATTTTTCATAGGCCTAGGCTAGGTCTAGTAGGGCTAGGCCTAGGCCCTAATTAAAAAAAAAATTGGCTCAAGAATTACGTAGTTGCCCGTTTTCCGACAGTCACACGGATCGATATCACGATTTCGATAAAAGGCGAAAAGAAGAAGGAAGTGAAAGAACAACTAAAAGAAAAGAAGAACTAAAAGAAAAAAGAAGAACTATCATGACGGGGCTCGAACCCACGGCCTTCCGTTTGATAACCACCCACGCAAACCACTCGGCCAGTGAGGCTCATGCTGCGAACTTCGGGGAATCATTAGATACTTTAGTAGGCCTACCTTGCCCAAAAGCATTGGTTATAAAACTTTTTTTCCTGGTAGTGGTTATAAATTAACATTTTCATCAAGAATATTGAAAAAAAAATCCGGCATTGTGCGAGATGATACCGGTAACTTCATCTGGCATGCCTTGAATGAAGCTCTCCGATTGGCTGTTTACGACGGTGTGAATAAGATCTGGGTTGGCGTTATTTGCACCGTGACGGTACGAATAGCCAGTGCGTTTCAAAATGGCGCTCAATCTACATGGTCTGCGGCAATGCCCTTTCTCATTATTTTAGGTAGGAAAAAACAAAAAATGAGGCAAAGAACAAATTACCTCGCCCGTCCCCCTATGACGTAAGATAACAGACTTGTATCTTTACGTATTGTTGTTTGCGACAATCAAGTCTGTCGCGATGAAAATGAGCAAAATGAGCACTCAAAAATCGCACAAAATCATGAAATCTCGCTCAACACAAATTGTGACAAAAGTTCAAAACTCCCCTTTTCATTTGGCAGTGAGTGCATTGCCTTGCTGCCGAGGCGGCGGCGATAGGCCTAGAGGATAGCATGCTTGAATTCACACCAGACCAGTCAGCTGGTCAGTTGCACAGCATCCATCCACTCTTTGCAAAATGTCCCCTGCCCTCCGGTCCTGGCCCCCGCCTGCTGCCTGACCGGCCCGGGCAGAGCCAGAGGCAAAATGTCCCTGACCATGCATGCTTGCTGACCGACCATCCATTCCATGCTCGGCAGGCCTACTGTTCATTCCACTTCTGAGTGGCACGAGGTTTACAAACGATAGCTCTCCAACGCCACGGCTGGGCCAAATTTGATGAAACAAACGTCAATCGACTTGTCTTTCTTGCCAGTATCCAAAAATGTAGGGCCTACCGGTAGGCCTTGGCTAAGTGTCGTCATATTTCACAGTACTTGAAATTGACAAAAATGTCATTTTCACCGATCGGCTCCCTCCATTGAACATGTTGAAATGACGTCATCCCCAGCGCCACACGAGGAACGTCAGATCGGTCTATTTCAGTGGAGAGAAGCCTCTCAGACAATTCTCATCTCACTTTATTCCACGCCGACAGAGATTTATTGTCCGTCAAATGAATAAAAGTATATTTAGTCAAATATAGCAACGCAAAACATCAACATTTCCAGCACATAAACTTGGGAAAAACTCAGCTGAACACGTGAACGCAGGAGCGGCTGCCCACCCCTACGAAAAATCGACGCGACCACGCAATACACAGCACTCATAGCGGGCAAATTGTCGAACTACACTTTGTACACAAACTCGCATGCAAATGTAGTGGGAATATCGCGATGAAACTTGAATTATAAGATACTGGCAAGAAAGACAAATCGATTGATGTATATATGTCAAATTTGGCCCAGCCGTTGCGGAGCTATCATTCATAAACCTCGCGCCACTCGAAGTGGAATGAACAGTAGGACTAGACTATTCTGTGCACACACTGACTCGGTGCACTTCCCACAACTTGGCCTGCTAGGCCTATACTCTACACATGTGCTTGAGCCGTTGGCTAGGCCTTTTAGTATTCCTGGTCAAAGTACTGTAATCATTTCATATTTCCCATGATTTCAGATTTCTTAAAGTGATCGTCAGAAGTTGGCCAATATTTTTCAAGAGAACGCAACCCCGTCTCAAGCCAAAATCGCAACAGTGGATCACCCGCTTTAGGAACCACGAAAACCGTGCGTCTGAACAATAGAGCTATAACGAAGGTATACACGTGTGCCGTGAACAGACTTGAACGATATGATGTGTATACGTCATCAGTACCCATGAATTCACTACGTAGCCGTTCGCGTAGGCGTTTCGCGTAGGCTGCGAAAACTCCCTATTATGGGAATTCCCGGTCGGGAAGAGACTAGTCTCCCGTCCTCGAGCCGCTCAGTGGATAATCGTCTTTGCGGAGCGGTTCGAGGACAGGGATCAGTCTAAGGCGGGAAATGCCCCTTGAATCGTCATATGGTGATCACATCTGGCGTCGGGCAGCGGAACCAAACAACACGTCGAGGTAAGAAATATGATTGGGTTTATGCCGTTATATCTCAAGAACGGTCGGGAATTTTTAGGCGAAAATCGACAAGGCTTAGAGGTCTCTTCATTATATTGGTCATGAAGAAAATTTTGATAACCTCTGCGGTTTGTTTGGAAGGTGCCTACCCCCAAATATTCAGAAAATATCAAAACACTGCTGTTACCAGAGAAAAAGGGGTTACACCCCTATCCGGGGTTTTGCGTCTAGACTATTTAGCGCTGGCTTCCTTCGCCACCACACACGTGTGCGGTGACCGAAGGAAGTGAGCGCTAAGGACCCTCGATGTAGGACTCAACCCCCTCAGGCCAGTTCACCGTATAGATAATACATGGACCAAGTTGGAGGACAGAATCCCGATGTAGCCTCCCCTCCCCCACTCTTCATCGCCAGCGCTAATAACCTTATTGTCTTGCGTGTGACTTCGCCCTCAACGCTGGTGGTAGGATGGTCGGCGGGAAATCCAGCCTAGGAGCTGTCAGCGAGTTGACCACTAGGTGTCACTACGGCCAAATTATGCATCTAGCGGACCCGGTCATTAATCGATCGAGCAGCAATCACGTAGATTTTCCTGTACATTGGCCCTAAGACTTTGCTGCCATCTGTTGGCAGTATGCGCGGCTTGCTCCTATTACCGTGATAGCCTGGTGATTGGTTGCCGCGCGGCCTCGCAGGAAGAATTAACCACTATGGTAGAGTTCATGCGCCTGTAGGCCTACTGTTTCATCAAGTGATTTTAGGGCATAAGCTTATGGTACCTTTAACCAACTGGAAAATGCATTGAAGTTAATGACACCATTAGCTAAAAGTCACGGGCCCATGGTCTTGTGACACCAGGTGGCCTTTCTTATCGAAGTACCTTTTATTGTGAAAAGAACAAAAAGTAAATAACTGGCCTTGAATCTGCCAAGAATTAGACCTTGGAGGAATTAAATTCCTCCAAGATTAGACCGACTTGCTCTTCATAGACTGGTCCCCTGTCCTCGAGCATCTCTGCCAATTCGTGTTACCGGAGCGGCTCCAGGACGAGGAACCAGTCTATCGTCATTACTGATGTGACGTCACAAATGGCTATCTCCCGTTCCCTGTGGTGAAAAATGTACGAATCGGCGGCTAAAACAGAGCACGGTACTTCATAGACTGGTCCCCTGTCGTAGTTCTCGCTTCACTACTACGACAGGCATTTTGAACGCCAACTCGGCAAGTGATTGGTCAGCCAAACGTCATAAACGGTCGCGCCATGAGTCATATCTATTTTTAGAGACTCCCCGCAACGTTGAAAGTCTTTATTGCTCATTTGCATACGTGTGTCAGAAAACAGGCAAACATGGCGGACGCGGCCTGTCGTAGTAGTGGAGGAACGGAGCGATACGACAGGGGACCAGTCTAGGTACTTCATTACGCATGCGCAGTCAAGCCAAAGTACATTTTCAAAATGGCGCTCAATCTACATGATCTGCGGCAATGCCCTTTCTCATTATTTTAGGTAGGAAAAAACAAAAAATGAGGCAAAGAACAAATTACCTCGCCCGTCCCCCTATGACGTAAGATAACAGACTTGTATTTTTACGTATTGTTGTTTGCGACAATCAAGTCTGTCGGGATGAAAATGAGCAAAATGAGCACTCAAAAATCGCACAAAATCATGAAATCTCGCTCAACACAAATTAAAATTGTGACAAAAGTTCAAAACTCCCCTTTTCATTTTGCAGTGAGTGCATTGCCTTGCTGCCGAGCCGGTGGCGATAGAGGATAGCATGCTTGGATTCACACCAGACCAGTGAGCTGGTCAGTTGCACAGCATCCACTCAAAATGTCCCCTGCCCTGGCCCCCTCCCTGCCTGCCTGACTGAGCAGAGGCAAAATGTCCCTGACCACTGACTGACCATCCATCCATGCCCGGCAGGCCTAGCCTACTCTCCATTCCAGTTCCGAGTGGCGCGAGGTTTATCAACGATAGCTCCACAACGCCTGGGCCGATTTTGATGAAACATACATCAATCGACTTGTCTTTCTTGCCGGTACCGGTATCTTATATTAGCCTAATCCAAGTTTCATCGCGATATTCCCACTATTTCTCGATATTTTGACCCCTGTACATTTGCACGCAAGGTTGTGTACAAAGTGTAGTTCCACGATGTGGCCGCTACGAGCGCTGTGTTTTGCGTGGTCGCGTCGATTTTTCGTAGGGGTGGGCAGCCGCTTCTGCGTTCACGTGTTCAGCTGAGTTTTTCCCTGTGAGTTTATGTGCTAGAAATACGGATGTTTTCCGTTGCTATATTTGACTATATGTAATTTTACAGACAATAAATCTCTGTTAGCATGGAATAAACTGAGGTCAGATGCGAACTGTCTGAGAGGCTTCTCTCCCCCGAACAAAGAGTCCGATCTGACGTTCCTCCTGTGGCGCTGGCGGTGACGTCATTTCAATGGAGGCAGCCGATCGGCGAAAATGGCATTTTTGTCAATTTCAACGACTTAACTGCAATAAAGTCCGATGAAACTTGGATTATAAGATACCGGCAAGAAAGACAAGTCGATTGACGTATGTTTCATCAAAATCGACCCACGCGTTGCGAAGCTATCGTCGATAAACCTCGCGCCACTCGGAACTGGAATGAACAGTAGGCCTACCAGTACTGTTCATTCATTCCACTTCAACAGCGAGGTTTACAAACGATAGCTCTGCCTCTGCAACGGCTGGGCCAAATTTGATGAAACATACGTCAATCGGCTTGTCTTTCTTGCCAGTAGGTCCTATCCAAAAATGTAGGGCCTACGACGACGTGTCATTGACAAAAATGTCATTTTCACTGATCGGCTGCCTCCATTGGATTGAACATGTTGAAATGACGTCATCGCCAGCGCCACACGAGGAACGTCAGATCGGTCTATTTGTTCAGTGGAGAGAAGCCTCTCAGACAATTCTCATCTCACTTTATTCCACGCCGACAGAGATTTATTGTCTGTCAAATGAATAAAAGTATATTTAGTCAAATATAACGCAAAACATCTACATTTCTAGCACATAAACTCATGGGAAAAAACTGAGCTGAACACGTGAACGCAGGAGCGGCTGCCCACCCCTACGAAAAAATCGACGCGACCACGCAATACACAGCATTCATACTAGCGGGAAAATTGTCGAACTATACTTTGTACACAAACTCGCATGCAAATGTAGTGGGAATATCGCGATGAAACTTGAATTACATGTATAAGATACTGGCAAGAAAGACAAATCGATTGATGTATGGTATGTCAAATTTGGCCCAGCCGTTGCGGAGCTATCATTCATAAACCTCGCACCACTCGAAGTGGAATGAACAGTAGGACTAGACTATTCTGTGCACACACTGACTCGGTGCACTTCCCACAACTTGGCCTGCTAGGCCTATACTCTACTTGAGCCGTTGGCTAGGCCTTTTACTATTCCTGGTCAAAGTACTGTAATCATTTCATATTTCCCATGATTTCAGATTTCTTAAAGTGATCGTCAGAAGTTGGCCAATATTTTTCAAGTGTATGAATACCATTTGACAAGATGTCCCGTTTTTCTGGAAAGACGTATAGCCGGGTACGGACACGAGACAACTATTCAGAAAAGATATTTGATGATTTGTTCAATGATGAAGAGGAAAAAACAGGGAAGCCAACCGCAACTCGAGCCGTTGGTGCTCATCAGAAATGGGGAAATATATCAGTGACTTCAGTGCGTGGTCCACCGAAAAGTGACCACAGTGAGAGCAAAAGAAGGAAAGTGGACTCTGGGCCTGGTGACCCATTCAGTTTCGACGCATTTTCTGATGAAGAAAGTCCATCCGGGCCGAAGAAGAAAAGCACTATTAAATCGACCCGTGGTGGTGGGCAGGTCAAGTCATTGCAAAATAATAAAAAGCTCCTGACGTTTGACAGTGCTGATACTAACGAGAATTTGACAAAGTCAAAAAATAGTAGGTATAATTTGACCAAAGCAAATCGGACAGTTACAGGTGTGACTACAGGGAAAGACGTCAAGCTGCCAGTGCCAGAGGTCAGGTCTGGTGCATCTAATAGCAGAGTGACGAGCTCTGTTATAAGCCAGTCAAAGACGATCCCTGTGTCCAAAGCATTTGATGCAAAACCTGCCACTCTTTCATCTACCACTGCTACGGTATTAAAAAATGTTCCTTCCAAAGTGCAAGTTCCTGTGAACAAATCCGAAGAAAAGGGGAAGCAATTATCGATGGATATTTTTACCAAAAAAGTGTCAGACAGTGCTCCGAAAAAATTAGAACCTTCCGCAGTTAACAAAGTATTCCCGTCTCCTCGGGACTCTCGTGATAATGCAGATATATTTTCTCAGGGGAGTAGGACATCATTGCTTTCACCGTCATCGACTGCAACGTCAGTGTCGAGTTCACCAGCAAAAACTAGTAAACCTCTAGCAGTGCCCACATCACCCGACCACACATACTTCAAAAGTGGGAAGTCGAAAAATTCTGATTCCGGTCCTGTGAACAGTTGTACATCTGATGAGGATATTCAACTGGATTTTGATTTTTCTGAAGATTCATCAGGATCATGGAGGCAGTCTCCCAAGAAACGTGTTGAATCTCAGAATCCTATTCAGAGAGACCACGCATACACATCTCCTATTAAATTCAAGGAAATCAAGGAAAATCGTTCCCATCCACCCGTATCTTCCACGGCCAGTCCGATACCTGGCACAAGTTCAGCGAACTTTAGTCTGACGATATCTGACAGCGATAGTGACGCGGCATCAGTCAAGTCACTACCGACTGAACTGGAGGACAAAGGTCTTCCAAAAACTATCGAGGAAATACCCAGCCGACTGAAGAAAACTAGTTCCACCTATGGTGGTGTCAAAGCTAGGAAGATATTTAACAGTCCAAAAAAGGTAAAACTAAAAGAGAAAGGAATTCTTCATCTAAGTGATCAGTAGCTTGGTCCTCAAGCTAATCTCAGATATTCACACTGCTGCTGCGACCTTATTTCCCCTTTCGATTTATTACAAGCCATCTGATCAAATCAAAATGGCCGTCTAAATGTCAAACAATTGTTTATATGCATGTCTTTCAGACTGACAGCAAGTTAAAGCGATACAACCCCAGGCAGTGGATAAACAATGCAGCTTCAACAGAAGTAAGTATCTTGGTAAGGAAGTTGTATGAGATCTAATGGCAGATCATCTTCGATAATCGAAGGCCGATCTGCACTCCACTGCGTTACATCCCACATCACCCTTCGAGAAATAGACCAGTCGGCGGCGTATCTTGGCACCATGCCAACTTTACCGGTCGACCAATCATATGACACTTTATATCGAGTCTTCGGCTACAACTCTTTGTACCACGATTCAAATTTTACAACACCGATTCTGATTGGCCTCTTCTTCTCGAGGCGGCAGATACGCCGTGGACCGGTCAATTTCTCGAAGGGTGATGTGCGGTGTAACGTAGTGGTGAGCAGATAGGCCTTCGATCATCGAAGATGATGGCAGATGAGTGTCAAGAATGATGAACTTATAACTGTCATGATGTGGTGATTTGACGGCTAAAAAGGAAAAGTCTACCGTTCTCTGAGCGGTCAAAATTTGTATCCACTAACAAGATTTTTTCTTCCCCTTCAGCCGTCACAAGAAGCGTCTGGGAACCAGAATCCTGGGTCGGCCTCCAACAGCCAACAGTCCTCGAAAACGTCCCTCCTTGGCTTTGATGATTTTGATGAGAAGCCAGTCGAACTTCCCACATTGCGGCGTTCAGTCACATGGCCCAAGAAACAAGGAGACCAGCCAGTGTCCACGCTCAGGGTGAACAAGGAACATAAGAAGGTTGGTTTTACACATCTGCAAAATCCAAGTTGAACGATGTACATGTAATGTGTCTTAAGATAGAGGCTGTCTCATGGTATAGTCAGAGGTGGAGGGTTTGCAAGAAATGCATGCTGCTTTCATTTACAAAATATCCTTGACATTCAATTTGAACTCGTTCTTGGAAATCAATATTTTTGAGTTTTCAGTGCCAGGTGTAAGTGCCTTTGACATTTATACGCCCAGAGAATCACCTGATCAGTGTGTCGCATGCTTTGATGATGTTATTCCCTGGTAATCATAACTACTTTCTCCTCGCAGCTGTTCACTGTCGTACGAAACGTGAAGGAAGCCCACGAATGCCAGGAACACGGAGAGACACAGGAATTCTTCGACGATATTGAATACTTGTTAGCAGGTCTTCGTGATACACAGACTGTGACAACAAGATGTCTCAGGTATGACACAGTCTGTTCACATGTTGATTTCTGAGTTGTTTCACCAACAAAAACTGAGATAATGGCTCCTCATGTCACTTAAGCATCTAACTTCAACTTTTTCCTCCATTTCAGCACGTTGAGTCTCGCAAACAAGTGTATAGAAGCTGCGTTTAGGATGCATTTACGAGCTCATGGAACGGTCACGAAGATTTTCAGTGCCTTGCATGATGCGTGCTGTAATCCAGTAAGTAAAAAAATTTCATTCTTCATCTAGATGTAATTGCATGATGACAAGATTACAGTTGAAAGCGCTACATAAAAGCCTCATGTTGTTATTGTTCTTATTGATATTCAGGCGCGGATCCAAAGGGGGCACGTGCCCCCTTTGGGCCAACAAATCGGTAAAATCGACCGTGAAATTCTGAAAGGGCATGTTCATATTCATCTTAGGGATTGTCAAATCAGGCTGTTCGTGATCACCCTGACCTAAAAATATAATGTTGAGTCATTTCAATGACCAGAAACTGACAGAAGAATCACTTTTTGTTGCTCAATGTAGGACCATTCTATTCTCTAGGTGGGGGTTGGAGGTGCCATAGGCCTATACATTGTGTTATGGTTGCATAATGTCATTTCTTGCCCATTCCTGATGTTTTTGGTGACTTGATGTTTTCAAAGAAATTGAATGGAGATGAAAGACATGCCAATATACATGTAAGGGTGCAAGGGATCATAGTGGCGTGACCTGTCCAGGGTTTGAACAGGGACTAGGAAAGTCCTAGAAGATGTTAGATAATATTGAATAATTCTTTTTGTTACGAAGCAATTTCTTAGACTTTCTTTGGCCAAAGGGTCACTGCAATGTTGTAGCTCAGAGTGCTTGCTTGAGCTATAGCCTAGAGTTTTAGTACTGCGTAGACATGGTAGT
>NMRB01000417.1:136797-184063 GCA_002633025.1 Notospermus geniculatus
CCCACCCACCCACCCACCACTATGCAGCTGAACGGACCAGATGCTGTTGAATGCATGCACTCCTCGTATTTGTCAATGGATAAGGAATACGTTTGTGTAGTCATTTGTCTGCCCTCCATTGCCCACCCTGCATGTGTCCTTCACCATGAAGACATTCCAGGAGGATGGGAACCCCAAGAACCTGACTGCTGTGCCACAGAGTCATACCCCTCCTTGCCCTTTCTTCACTCAATTTCCATTTTCTGATGTAGGGACCATCAAATTTGCTGTGAAGCAAATTTCACAGTTCTAGTTGTTCTTATTGATATTCAGGCGCGGATCCAAAGGGGGCATGTGCCCCCTTTGGGCCAACAAATCTGTAAAATCGACCGTGAAATTCTGAAATTTGGAGCAAATCTTTGAAATTCACCACAGATTTCAATGTTTAGTACCACAGGGCCCCCCTTATTTTCCTGAATCCTGGATCCGCCCCTGATATTACACTGTATACCGTACTGTTCTTCCTCCTCCTCAGAGCCTGGCCCTCTCCACCTCGGCCATCATGTACATGATGAGTCGTGATCGGTTGAACATGGACGTCGATAAAGAGACCCTTGAGCTTATGATCAAGTTACTAAGTATGGACCTCCAGAATGAAGGAAAGAAGAAGGTCACGACACAACGACATGAAGCCGTCAATAAAGAGTTTGAAAGAATGAAACAGAAAGTGCGGGCTGTGATAGCTCAGCTGAAGAAAGATGGCGGCGCCAAAGATATTGATCTGAACGAAGTCACTGTGAGTATGATGGAGGGTTTTTGGAATGTCGATTTTGTTCAATGAGAAGACTTGGTCCTCTGTACTTGTCGAGAGGGAGCGTTCATTTTCTGTGTCTTTATTTCAGACGGGTAACTTGGCTACTGAAACCCTCTTGAGTCTGACATCCCGACGTACTGGTGATTGGTTTAAAGAAGAGGTGCGAGGTCTTGGAGGGTTGGATCATATTGTGGATACTGGTAAGATCTCAGCTTCTGAGTGTCAATCATGAGGTGACGGAGTGGGAATTTGTGCAAGGATTATCTGTGTATCTGTGAAAGTGTTGGCAAGATTGGGTGCTAGCTGGATATACTTTAGTGTCTTTGTTTACCGGTACATGTGTGCTATTCTTCATGTTGAACATTTTGGCCCCTGGTCTGGCTAGTTTGAACATACAATACAAGCTTATAAACCTTAAATTCCTTTTGTAAATTTAGCCCAATAGTCCCGTATTTCCTCTCTTATTGTCACCACTTATATCTGTCTCCCCAGTGAGTGGTTGCACTGATGTTCTGGATGAAGATGCGAAAGATGTTAGTGAAGAGTCCATACCTGTTCTGAAGAAAATAGACAGGTGTCTTCGAGTTTTAGAACATGTAAGTCTTTCTGTTTGCCATCTAAACTGACGTGAAATGATGATGATTTGTCACTGCCTTCTTTTCTATTTTTCTGTTACGGTCACCAAGATTTCACAGTGCATGTTTTCTCTTTCAGGTTACCTACCTAAACAGTGATAATCAATCATACTTGGTATCGTATAATTCTTCGGCTCTCATCAACTCCATTTGCAGGTGAGTAGCACTTCATTGAGGAGTCATAGCCCTTGCACCTCATTGAGGAGTCATAGCCCTTGTACTTCATTGAGGAGTCATAGTCCTTGCACTTCATTGAGGAGTCATAGCCCTTGCGCTGCATTGAGGAGTCATAGCCCTTGCGCTGCATTGAGGAGTCATAGCCCAACACAACGACATGAAGCCGTCAATAAAGAGTTTGAAAGAATGAAACAGAAAGTGCGGGCTGTGATAGCTCAGCTGAAGAAAGATGGCGGCGCGAAAGATATTGATCTGAACGAAGTCACTGTGAGTATGATGGAGGGTTTTTGGAATGTCGATTTTGTTCAGTGAGAAGACTTGGTCCTCTGTACTTGTCGAGAGGGAGCGTTCATTTTCTCTGTCGTCATTTCAGACGGGTAACTTGGCCACTGAAACCCTCTTGAGTCTGACATCCCGACGTACTGGTGATTGGTTTAAAGAAGAGGTGCGAGGTCTTGGAGGGTTGGATCATATTGTGGATACTGGTAAGATCTCAGCTTCTGAGTGTCAATGATGAGGTGACAGAGTGGGAATTTGTGCAAGGATTTTATGTGCATGTGTGAAAGTGTTGGCAAGATTGGGTGCTAGCTGGATATACTTTAGTGTCTTTGTTTAACAGTACATGTACATGTGTGCTATTCTTCATGTTGAACATTTTGGCCCCTGGTCTGGCTAGTTTGGACATACAACAATACAAGCTTATAAACCTTAAATTCCTTTTGTAAATTTAGCCCAATAGTCCCGTATTTCCTCTCTTATTATCACCACTTATATCTGTCTCCCCAGTGAGTGGTTGCACTGACATTCTGGATGAAGATGCAAAAGATGTTAGTGAAGAGTCCATACCTGTTCTGAAGAAAATAGACAGGTGTCTACGAGTTTTAGAACATGTAAGTCTTTCTGTTTGCCATCTAAACTGACGTGAAATGATGACGATTTGTCACTGCCCTCTTTTCTATGATTCTATTACAGTCACCAAGATTTCATAGTGCATGTTTTCTCTTTCAGGTTACCTACCTAAACAGTGATAATCAATCATACTTGGTATCGTATAATTCTTCGGCTCTCATCAACTCCATTTGCAGGTGAGTAGCACTTCATTGAGGAGTCATAGCCCTTGCACTTCATTGAGGAGTCATAGCCCTTGCACCTCATTGAGGAGTCATAGCCCTTGCACCTCATTGAGGAGTCATAGCCCGTGCACTTCATTGAGGAGTCATAGCCCTTGCACCTCATTGGGGAGTNAGTCTTAGCCCTTGCACCTCGCTGATAGCAGAAAAAATAAACTTTATTTCTCGTTTTCTTTTCTAGTTTACTGAAAATGTTGGAGCGTTTCCTTGGAGTCTGTCCCTTCAATGATGGTGACGAAACTGACCCAAAGAAGAATGTTGCCGGACGGACGGTCTTCAACTGCATGCTTTCTATACTCAAGGTGCTACTTAACATAACACATGATCACGGTAAGTCAATTGGGCATACATGTATAAGTAGTTGTAGTGGCACAGTTGGAACACCAGCGCCTGTCTACTCGGAGATTCCAGGTTTCGTGTCCTGTCAGACCTATTCTATGAACGCAAGTCTTGGAATGAGTGTGAACGCAAGTCTTGGAATGAGTGTGAATGCAAGTCTTGGAATGAGTGTCTTCTATTGTTTTCAGAATGGGGGAGTTCCAAAGTAGGTCAACACGAAGGTCTGCTCAGTTCAGCTTTGATGTGTGCTCTTCACTGTCCACAGTTTGCTCCTGCGGACGAGAGGTTTGACCTCTTGGTGCTGGTAAGTTGATGGGTGACGCTCTGGCCGAGGCAGAGGGATGGTCCTGACAGTCTAAGCCCGGTGTCCGAGCGGTTAGTGGCACACTTGACTACTGAACTGTGTAGTGGGCCAGTGCGAGTTCGACCCCAGGTGAAGGCATATACAAAAGTTCTGAAATATTGAGGGTCCGTCAGGTGGGACTAAAAGCTGTAGCCCTTGTACTTGAGTATCTATGCCAGGGCAAGGTGGACTGTGGTAGCCTGTCATGGACCGTGTATCCATGTAATGGTATGTTTCAGTGTCTGCCAGTGAGTTTTGTTGCATATCTATTTCCAGAGTCTGGGAATGATGATTAACCTTGTCGAACACAGCGATATAAACCGCCGCCTGCTCGTGAACTTGGAGACCGTGTCGTATTACGATACGCCAGAGAATGGTAAAAAATCAAACAGTGTGGAAGCTTTGGATGCCCTCATTCAGGTAAGGTCTTGCGCAGCGTGCAGACATCGTTGAACCCGCCATCTGGCTATTGAGCGATCACATGAACATGTGCAACGACCTGAGAAAACCTCTGCTGTCAAAGAGAGGTGCTCTCTTGCCCTGTTCATTGCACGACGATCTGAATCGAATCCGCCACCTCAGAGGTGACAGGCATCAATGTTTCCACTGCACCACTTTGACAACTTGTTCTTCGTTTCAGTTGTTTCTACAAAAGGAGAGTGCTGCTGGCCAGTTGGAGGAGTCCGTGAGCGCCCCCAACAGCCAGGGATCCCAGGAGAAAGAGGCGGAGCAAGGGAAGGAGAAGGCGGGGAATGAGAGCGGGGAGTGGGAGGAGTCAGACTCGGGCCTACTCTGGGTCATCGGGAAGAAGAAGAGCCAAGATGGCGAGGAAAGCGATGAAGAACATATTGAAATTATTCCAAGTTCACAAGAAGACGAAGAAAATTTCACCAAAGGTAGGATGCCAAGGGGAAGGGACCTTATTGTTTTAAGGATTGTGCAGTTCACGTTGCACGTGTAGCACAAGTTCCTTCAGCATTGTGGCCATTCCACACATTGGATTAAGAGCTTGTGGACGAGGGAGAAAGGCCTTAATTTAAACACCGAGGCCCGTATGCACCAAACGAAGATTATCTTTAACTCATGTTGAGCCACAACTTGCAAACCTGAACAATGGAAAAGTTGTGGCTCAACCTGAGTTCAAGATAATCTTTCTTTGGTGCATACGGCCCGAGAGATTATACGTATACATGTGTCATTTTTAGCTCACCTGTGGTGAGCTTATACAATGGTTGTGCGTCCGTCGTCGTCCGTCGTCGTCGTCGTCGTTGTCCGTCGTCGTCCGTTAGCAGGGCACGTTTCGTAACCGCTGGGGCTATTGATCTGAAACTTGGTACACATATGCCCCTAGGTCATATGACCTATGACACCAAGTTTTGGTCCGATTCGATTCTTGACTTGGCCACCAGGTGGCTAAAACCAAAAACACAAAAAGTGCAATAACTCCTGAACTAATGACAGGATCACCTCCAAATTTTTATCATAGGTGTATCTAATGAGGGTACATTACATATATAACGGGTTTTTGATTTGACCTACTTTTCAAGGTCACAGAGGTCAAAGTTCGACAAAAGTAACGAACCTGCCACAGTTCTTCATTATTTCACCGAGCGTCTTCATATCTTGCATAAACGTGTATTAGAGGGGTACCTTCAAAATTATGGAGTTTCGGCCCAATCGGACATCCAATATGGCCGCCAGGTGGCGTAACCTGAAAATCTTCCAAGTGCTATAACTCAGGAACGGCACAACCCAGCATGCTCAAACTTGATATTTACCTCCATCTAGATGACCTTTACAAGCACGTCATATTTTGGCCTGATTAAATTTCCAATATGGCCGCCAGGTGGCGTAACCCGAAAATCATCAAATGTGCTGTAACTCAGGAACGACTTGACCCAGAGCGATCAAATTTGATATGTACCTCCTTCTAGATGACCTTTACAAGCACGTCAAATTTCGGCCTGATTAAGGTTCCAATATGGCCGCCAGGTGGCGTAACACGAAAATGTTCAAAATTTTGCCTTTAAGTGGCATGTTTCGTAACCGCAGGTGCTATTGGCCTGAAATTCGGTACATATAGACACCTTGGTCAGATGACCTATGACCCCAAGTTTCGGTCCGATTTGACCCTTAGCTTGGCCACCAGGTGGCGGAAACCAAAAACACAAAAAGTGCAATAACTCATGAACTAATGACTGGATCCTCTCCAAATTTTTATCATTGGTGCTTCTAATGAGGATGCATGACATAAGTAAGGGGTTTTTGATTTGACCGACTTTTCAAGGACACAGAGGTCAAAGTTCAAAATTTAGGCATTTGGTGGCGCGTTTCATAACTGCTTGGGCTATTGACTTGAAACTTGGTACATACATGTATACACCCCTATGTCAGGTTACCAATGACACCACTTTTCGGTCCAATTCGATTCTCCGCTTGGCAACCAGGTGGCCAAAACCAAAGCTCAAAGTCCAGTAACTCCTGAACTGTACCTTGATTGTCTCCAATTTTTTATCAGGCATGTCAGGTGCATCTAATGAGGATACATGACCCTGGAACATTTCGATTTAACATTTGTCATTTGTTTTTCTGGTACGTTCACCCAGGTGAGCACATGGTCCATGGACCATTTCATTCTTTCCAGCTCTCCATAAAGCAGGGAAACACATGGAAGACAGTATCGTGGCAGCTTATGTAGCATTACTCATTGGTTGTGTGGTTCAGGAAAATGGGGTGAGTATTGTCACAGACTTACCATTCACTGATTGGCTGAGCAAGATTATTATCAGGTCCATGGGAACAGTTCTTCATTTCCTCAACATGTGTCACTACTGGTTAAATCTAGTGAATTGAATGTAACTCCTGGATCAATTTCCCCATTATACAAAGAGGATTGCAAAGAACTGACTTTCTGTGTGTGGTCCTCTTCATGAACCTGTCCCCACAGACCAAGCCGATTCATGTCCTTTTTCTCTCTCCGCAGGCATTAGTAACCCGTGTGAAGGACCAGTTACCAGATGGCAGCTTTGAGCCGATGATTAATGTCCTTACCAAGTTCCTTGGTTTCATGAACCTGACTGTGAGTTTCAAAAATATGATCGTTTCATTAGTTTCTGTATAGAATAAAACTATTGAGGACACCCACCGGACTGACAAGTCCCGGGGCCGGTTGCTAACTTGGTGTTAGCGCTAACTTTATGTTAGATGACGTAAAAATCCCTTGTCTTTTTGCGTCATTTAACATAAAGTTAGTGCTAACACCAAGTTAGCGCTAACATGAGTTTTGTGCAACCCAGCCCTGTCCTTAATGGCGAGGTGTCCTGATTTCAGGGTAGGACTGGATGGAAACTGGACTTTGGTGTCGTGTATAGAGAGATAATCCTTCTTGGCAGAGGTGTCCTGAAGGGGATGAAAGTTTGACTTTCACTTAATGTCCAGAGTTGTTCAGTCTCCCTAGATCAGTTGTTTGATTGTCCTGGCAATGAGATGATGTATTTATTCTCGACCTCGTTATATTTCCAATGAGATGATGTATTTACGTCCAGCACCCTCTATCGGGTGCTGGACGTATTGAGTTCACTAGGTAGCAAAATTCTTCTTTTTCTCACCAATTTTTCAATTGGGAGTTCTCTGGAGCATGAGCGTGGTGAAAGCTTTATCAGTCCTTTGACACACTGCTTCAAAGATGAAGCTTTTCCTGTCTTGGCTTTATAATGTGTGGTCATGCCGTGTAAACAGACTTTACAATGTGTGGTCATGCCATGTAAACAGGCTTTACAGTGTGTGGTCATGCTGTGTAAACAGGCTTCTATTGCTTCCTTTGGCAGCTTTGAAGAATCAGGGATGGTTTATTTTTGAGAGTCTGAACCTGCAGAAGACAATGTAAAGAAAGCGAAGAAGGGTTTGGAGAGGCTATTTACTTGGTGCCAGTCATAAAATCACTTTTTTAAGATGCATCTGTTGTATATTTATGATGGTTACTTGTTTGAATGAAATAGAAACTAATCACTGCCACTTGCCTATACGTCTGTGTGAAATAGCATGTCTATTTTTGCAATGCATAGTCGTGGGATGTCAGTGGTCATGGGATGTCCACGGTCATGAGATGTCCATGGTCATGGGATGTCCATGGTCATGAGAACAAAAGTGAATGATTTCATTGTTTTCTGAAGATTAGTGGAAAAAATTACAGTGAATTCCTTCAAGGAAAAATCTAATTCTATACCCCGTGGGGGTGTTGTGGTATAGACAAATCCCAAATTCCAGGCATATACAAAAGTTCTGAAATATTGAGGGTCCGTCAGATGGGACTAAAAGCTGTAGCCCTTGTACCTGAGTATCTATGCCAGGGCAAGGTGGACTGTGGTAGCCTGTCGTGAACCGTGTATCCATGTGATGGTATGTTTCAGTGTCTGCCAGTGAGTTTTGTTGCATATCTATTTCCAGAGTCTGGGAATGATGATTAACCTTGTCGAACACAGCGATATAAACCGCCGCCTGCTCGTGAACTTGGAGACCGTGTCATATTACGATACGCCAGAGAATGGTAAAAAATCAAACAGTGTGGAAGCTTTGGATGCCCTCATTCAGGTAAGATCTTGCGCAGCGTGCAGACATCGTTAAACCCACTGTCTGGCTATTGAGTGATCACATGAACATGTGCAACGAGCTGAGAAAACCTCTGCTGTCACAAAGAGGTGCCCTCTTGCCCTGTTTATTGCACGAAGATCTGAATCGTATCCGCCACCTCAGAGGTGACAGGCATCGATGTCTCCACTGCACCACTTTGACAACTTGTTCTTCGTTTCAGTTGTTTCTACAAAAGGAGAGTGCTGCTGGCCAGTTGGAGGAGTCCGTGAGCGCCCCCAACAGCCAGGGATCCCAGGAGAAAGAGGCAGAGCAAGGGAAGGAGAAGGCGGGGAATGAGAGCGGGGAGTGGGAGGAGTCAGACTCGGGCCTACTCTGGGTCATCGGGAAGAAGAAAAGCCAAGATGGCGAGGAAAGCGATGAAGAACATATTGAAATTATTCCAAGTTCACAAGAAGACGAAGAAAATTTCACGAAAGGTAGGATGCCAAGGGGAAGGGACCTTATTGTTGTTTTAGGAACTGTGCATTTCACGTTGCACGTGTGGCACAAGTTCCTTCCGTATTGTGGCCATTCCACACATTGGATTAAGAGCTTGTGGACGAGAGAGTAAGGCCTTAATTTAAACACCGAGAGGTTATACGTATGTGTCATTTTGCATTCCAGCTCTCCATAAAGCAGGGAAACACATGGAAGACAGTATCGTGGCAGCTTATGTAGCATTACTCATTGGTTGTGTGGTTCAGGAAAATGGGGTGAGTATTGTCACAGACTTACCATTCACTGATTGGCTGAGCAAGATTACTATCAGGTCCATGGGAACAGTTCTTCATTTCCTCAACATGTGTCACTACTGGTTAAAACTAGTGAATTGAATGTAACTCCTGGATCAATTTTCCCATACAGGGTTTCTGCCAGAAATATTTTTGAGAGTACTCATTTCTTCAAAATCAGCAAAAACCCCATGAAATTAAAGGAAATGGCCCTTTTCTGTTCCTTTGAGGGTACTCGGCATCGTACCCTAAGTACCCTCTGGTGCAAACACTGCCATACAAAGAGGATTGTAAAGAACTGAGTTTGTGTGTGTGGCCCTCTTCATGTAACCTCTGTCCCCACAGACCAAGCTGATTCATGTATTTCTCTCTCCGCAGGCATTAGTAACCCGTGTGAAGGACCAGTTACCAGATGGCAGCTTTGAGCCGATGATTAATGTCCTTACCAAGTTCCTTGGTTTCATGAACCTGACTGTGAGTTTCAAAAACATGATCGTTTCATTAGTTTCTGTATAGAATAAAACTCTATCGAGGACACCCATGGGACTGACAAGTCCTGTCCTTAATGGCGAGGTGTCCTGATTTCAGGGTAGGACTGGATGGAAACTGGACTTTGGTGTCGTGTATAGAGAGATAATCCTCCTTGGCAGAGGTGTCCTGAAGTGGATGAAAGTTTGACTTTCACTTAATGTCCAGAGTTGTCCAGTCTTCCTAGTTGTTTGATTGTCCTGGCAATGAGATGATGTATTTATTCTCGACCTCGTTCTATTTCCAATGAGATGATGTATTTATTCTCGACCTCGTTCTATTTCCAATGAGATGATGTATTTATTCTCAACCTCGTTATATTTCCAATGAGATGATGTATTTATTCTCGACCTCGTTCTATTTCCAATGAGATGATGTATTTATTCTCGACCTCGTTCTATTTCCAATGAGATGATGTATTTATTCTCTACCTCGTTATATTTCCAATGAGATGATGTATTTATTCTCGACCTCGTTATATTTCCAATGAGATGATGTATTTATTCTCGACCTCGTTATATTTCCAATGAGATGATGTATTTATTCTCTACCTCCTTCTATTTCCAATGAGATGATGTATTTATTCTCGACCTCGTTATATTTCCAATGAGATGATGTATTTATTATTCTCTACCTTCTTCTATTTCCAGAATGCTGTTGGCAACACTGGTGGCAAGTCCATCATCAAGGTGATCGAAACCCTCATGAATTCGTGATCTCGGTATTTCTAAGTAGTCCTAGTATACTAGTATGCCCATCTGGGCTTATGTACAGAATGTGACTGGTGTCAAATTGGTCTCCAAACGCTTACTGGTTAAATTAGGTTTGGTTCTGCAGTCAGGGGCGGATCCAGGATTTGAGAAAAGAGGGGACGCCCTGCCCTGTGCTAGGAACATTGAAATTTGCACCCAATTCCAGAATTTCAGGGTCGAATTTACAGATTTGTTCGCCAAAGGGGGAGGCGCTCACCTGGTGCGCCCCCCCCCCCCCCACTGACCCCAACATCTTCAAACTTTTTTACTGTATCTAAACATTGGTGCTGGACTCAAATTTGCTGAAAGCAAATTTCACAACTCTAGTTATTCTCGACCTCGTTATATTTCCAATGAGATGATGTATTTATTCTCTACCTCCTTCTATTTCCAATGAGATGATGTATTTATTCTCGACCTCGTTATATTTCCAATGAGATAATGTATTTATTATTCTCTACCTCCTTCTATTTCCAGAATGCTGTTGGCAACACTGGTGGCAAGTCCATCATCAAGGTGATCGAAACCCTCATGAATTCGTGATCTCGGTATTTCTAAGTAGTCCTAGTATACTAGTATGTCCACCTGGGCTTATGTACAGAATGTGACTGGTGTCAAATTGGTCTCCAAACGCTTGTTGGTTAAATTAGGTTTGGTTCTGCAGTCAGGGGTGGATCCAGGATTTGGGAAAAGAGGGGGAGCCCTGTGCTAGGAACATTGAAATTTGCACCCAATTCCAGAATTTCAGGGTTGAATTTACAGATTTGTTAGCCAAAGGGGGAGGCACTCACCTGGTGCGCCCCCCCCCCCCTGGATCCGCACCTGGCAGTGAAAGATGAAGGCCTTGTTCTCTGGAGCATGAGCGTGGTGAAAGCTTTGACACATTGCTTCACAGATGAAGATTTTCCTGTCTTGGCTTTACAATGTGTGGTCATGCCGTGTAAACAGACTTTACAGTGTGTGGTCATGCTGTGTAAACAGGCTTTACAGTGTGCGGTCATGCTGTGTAAACAGGCTTCTATTGCTTCCTTTGGCAGCTTTGAAGAATCAGGGATGGTTTATTTTTGAGAGTCTGAACCTGCAGAAGACAATGTAAAGAAAGCGAAGAAGGGTTTGGAGAGGCTATTTACTTGGTGCCAGTCATAAAATCACTTTTTTAAAATGCATCTGTTGTATATTTATGATGGTTACTTGTTTGAATGAAATACTAACTAATCACTGCCACCTGCCTATACATCTGTGTGAAATAGCATGTCTGTTTTTGCAATGCATGGTCATGGGATGTCAATGGTCATGGGATGTCCACCGTCATGGGATGTCCACGGTCATGGGATGTCCATGGTCATGAGATGTCCACGGTCATGGGATATCCATGGTCATGAGAACAAAAGTGAATGATTTCATTGTTTTCTGAAGATTAGTGGGAAAAATTACAGTGAATTCCTTCAAGGAAAAATCTAATTCTATACCCCATGGGGGTGTTGTGGTATAGACAAATCCCAAATTCCAAGATCTGCGCACTTCCGCCGAAATTGTAAACAGAACCTCGACCTGAAACCAGCTGACGTGACGCAATCCATGATTCAGCAATGGTCAACTCTGACGCAACGTCGTCTTCTGCGTCACGTCATTCAGATGGTTTCAGACCGAGGTTCTATTTGCCATTTCGGCGGAAGTGCGCAGATCTTTCTCATTTTCATCAGTTTGGGATTTGTCTATTGGTTGGTTGTCTGACTTGCTACCAAGAGACCGCAGGCTTGATTGCTGGTCCAGTTGTCACTCTGTAGTGTACCCTCAGCCATGCCTCAACCGAATGAGCTGCTCCTTGAGTTTCCCAGAAAGGTTTCTAGAGAGATGGAGGCAGTCTTATGTGAAGTGCTTATGAACTGTTTTCACACTGGTGATTCAAACACAAAATTATTTTATTCGTACGCGAAGTCGTTGACGCATAACTAATGGTGCTTGTCGTATTCGCAGTTCATCTGGTAAATGGAAGGGGTGACGGGTGATTACAAAATAAGCTGTCACCCCTTCTATTTGCCGAAGCAACTGGAAAATAGNGTGGGAAAAATTACAGTGAATTCCTTCAAGGAAAAATCTAATTCTATACCCCGTGGGGGTGTTGTGGTATAGACAAATCCCAAATTCCAAGATCTGCGCACTTCCGCCGAAATTGTAAACAGAACCTCGACCTGAAACCAGCTGACGTGACGCAATCCATGATTCAGCAATGGTCAACTCTGACGCAACATCATCGAACTCGCTGTCGTCACATGGTCATGGGGTTTTCTGCGTCACGTCATTCAGTGTCAGATGGTTTCAGACCGAGGTTCTATTTGCCATTTCGGCGGAAGTGCGCAGATCTTTCTCATTTTCGTCAGTTTGGGATTTGTCTATTGGTTGGTTGTCTGACTTGTTACCGAGAGACTGCAGGCTTGATTGCTGGTCCAGTTGTCACTCTGTAGTGTACCCTCAGCCATGCCTCAACCGAATGAGCTGTTCCTTGAGTTTCCCAGAAAAGTTTCTAGAGAGATGGAGGCAGTCTTATGTGAAGTGCTTATGAACTGTTGTCACGCTGGTGATTCAAACACAAAATTATTTTATTCGTACGCGAAGTCGTTGACGCATAACTAATGGTGCTTGTCGTATTCGCAGTTCATCTGGTAAATGGAAGGGGTGACGGGTGATTACAAAATAAGCTGTCACCCCTTCTATTTGCCGAAGCAACTGGAAAATAGTCAGCACGATTAGTTATGCCCGAGTAAAAATCTCGTATGAAAAAAAGATTTTTACGTTTGAATCACCAGCGTGGTTGTGCTAAGGAGGGAACTGTACCTAAAAGCTTCACATCACTGCGATCGTCCGTGCACGACAGGAGATGGTCACACTGCCCTCTGATTTTATGTTTCCTTTAGATTGTTTCAACATCTGCTATAGGTTGTATATACTTTTAGTTCAATTTATTTGCGTACCTATTGTGTCTAAATTATAGGGTATTGTAATTTAAGTCATTGTTGGCGTTGGAATTGTGTACATATATTTGTTTTTCACAATATTTAGATGAATGCACTTTTTGTAACTTTTGTAGGATTACAGCGAGGTAGGAAACTGGTGGTCAGTGATCAAATAGTCTGACGTAAGCACAGGGCTTGGTTGTTTGCATTAATATAGTCACCATGGTGGGTGCAGGTAATGCTGGCCTTAATCGACAAGTTCACTCTGCCAAGAGCCTTTATAATGTAATCCCTCATTTCATATTGCATGCTGAAGCGGAAAGCTGAATGATTTCCTGTTAGATTGGGTTGTATGTTAACATTGTTAATATGTGGTGTGGCCTCACCAGGTTATTTTTGGTGGTGTACCAAATGAAAAAGCTGTAGAAATTGTGTTTTCTCAAACACACAGTGTTCAATGTGACGTGTTCACTGCCTGCCTTTCTTCAGCAGTTCCCATTCCTTGGGGCCTCATCTCTTCTAGGGACCTAATATCTTGTATCCTAGATCATCATATGTTGTACTATACTATCCGAGGGCACCATGGCTTGTATCCTGAGCTGCGTTCACACTGGGCTTTTAAAACGGTTTGAAAACGTTTTAAGATGTTAAAACGGTTTATGGTGCCACACTAGAGCCCTCTTAAAACGGTTTGAAAGTGTTTTAACGAAAACGGTTCCAGAAGTGGTTTCAAAACGACTCGACGTCATTCGGGCGCGACAACCGTTTTGAAAACGCTTTGGTGACTGTAGTGTGGCACAGTAGTTTTTGGTCGAAAGCGTTTTGCGTGAAACGTTTTACGGAAAACGCTTTCAAGTCGGTTTCAGTGTGAACACAGCTCTAGACTTCTCCCAGCTTTGTCCTACGCCCATCATAGCTTATATCCTAGAGTTCTCCCAACTGTGTCCTAGGGCAGTCAGAGCTTATACCCATCCTAAGGTCGTCATATCCAGTATCCTAGGATGATGCCTAAATGTAAAGCATGTATAATAAGTTAATTTTGTACCAGTGGTATTTTATCATGGCAAAATTTGTAGTGAAAGAAATCTTGAATTTCCATTGTTTGAGACGAATTGAAGACTGTAATCATGGATCTGTATGTTCGCCACATTCAAGTGTGCTATATGCGGGTGATCCACCGACTTTACGACGAGTTTACGATCAGTTGGCGACTTGTTCACGACGGGTTTGCGACTAGTTGACGACGAAAAATCGTGGCAGGTGGATCAGCATTCACGACGGTTTGCGATTCGTTCACGACTGAAATTTGTTGACGACTAGTTTGCAACGAGTTTACGACGAGATCAAACATGTTTGATTTGGTCGCAAACTAGTCGTCAACTCGTCGTAAAGTTTGCTCTGTAGCAGACGTATTTTTTCGGTTGATCAGCTTCAACGTTACGTCATTTCTTTACAATCAGTTTGCGACGAGTTTACGACGAGTTGATGACGGCAGTCGTGAACAAGTCGCCAACTGATCGTAAACTCGTCGTCAAGTCAGTGGATCACCCGCATTAAAGTGTAAATATATTGTACACAGCTTTTGGTATCACTGTGTGTAGTGCATTGAATATTATGGTCGTCATTGTATGAAATGAACATCGCGGGAGTTTAGTCAATGAACTATGTACACAGTTAATGCAATAAATGATTTTATATGGAATTCAACCTCCAATCTTCTGATAATAAGCAAGAAGTCAATCTCCAGAATTCACGAATTTTCGACCCCAACTGGGGTCTTTTTCAAGTGGAACTTTACAATCTGAAACTCGGAGTCTTTTCTAGAGTTTCAGATTGTAAAGTTCCACTTGAAAAAGACCCCGGTTGGGGTCGAAAATTCGTGAATTCTGGAGATTGACTTCTTATCATTTTGTGTGTCAATTTTGTGCTATTCTGTATCTTCAATCTTCTGATACAGTATTGCGAGCTGTCTTCCTGAAGGCTGGAGGAAGATTGAGTCATGGTGATCCCACCTCCTGGCCGATGACGTCATTACGGGAATTCCTGGGTAGGAAATGCCCCTTGCTCATCACATCTGTCATCAGGCAGTGGAACTAGACAACGCGTCGCGGTAAGAATACGGTGTTGGATTTATGCTGTTATTTCTCGAGAATGGCCAGAAAAATGGCGGCACTTCATTCGAGTTCTTTGAGATTGAAATTATGCAATTCGAACTACCGATAGATGGCAGCCTAAGTAGCCCAAGACCACGAAACTTTTAAAGTCTCAAAAGTATAATAAACGGATAGGCCTATATGCATTTTGAAAAAAATAACCCTGAATAAAGATGAAAGTGTGATTCTCCCTCTTTTTTCCATGCTTAGTTCTTGGAACTGCCGCTAGGTGGCACGTTTTAGTTCTTAGAATTGCCGATAGGTGGCAGTTTATGCCCATAAGGGACATTTAGTTTTCAGTTTATATTTTTATTTTTTCTGTACTTTTCTCCGTGGAAATAACCTTTTTTCCGCGGAAATAAACTTTTTCCCACGGAAATAAACTTTCCTCCGCAGAAATAAAGTTTTCTCCGCGGAAATAATTTTATTCCGCGGAATAAACTTTTCTCCGCGGAATAAAGTTATTTCCGTGGAGAAAAGTACGAAAAAAATAAAACTATAAAATGAAAACTAAATGTCCCTTATGGGCCACCATATTTATGATATACGTCAACACATTCTTATGTTACGATGGCCCATAGGGGACATTTATTTTTCATTTTATATTTATATTTTTTTCGTACTTTTCTCCGTTGAATAAGCTTTTCTCTGTGGAAATAATGTTTTCTCCACGGAAATAAAGTTTTCTCCGCGGAAATAAAGTTTTCTTCGTGGAAATAACTTTATTCCGCGGAGAAAACTTTTCTCCGCGGAATTCAACTTTTCTCCGCGGAAATAATGTTTTCTCTGCGGAAATAATGTTTTCTCCGTTGAAATAAATTTTTCTCCGCGGAAATAAAGTTTTCTCCGTAGAAATAACTTTATTCCGCGAAGAAGTAACTTTTCTCCGCGGAGTTAAACTTTTCTCCGCGGAAATAATGTTTTCTCCGCGGAAATAAACTTTTCTCCGCGGAATTAAACTTTTCTTCACGGAATTTAACTTTGTAGAAATCGCTGATCAAAGCCAGAGTTTTTCCACGTGGAGACAAGTTTATTCCACGGAATAAAGTTATTTCCGCGGAGAAAACTTTATTTCCGCGGAGAAAACTTTATTTCCACGGAGAAAACTTTATTTCCGCGGAGAAAAGTTTAATTCTACGGAGAAAACTTTTCTCCGCGGAATAAAAGTTATTTCCGCAGAGAAAAGTTTATTCCACGGAGAAAAGTACGAAAAAAAAATAAAAATATAAAATGAAAAATAAATGTCCCTTATGGGCCACCATATTATGTAACTTGTTTGAATAAATATTATATGTAAACAATGATTATCTGGATATTTTGAAAGTCTCATGAGTATGAGGCGCCATGTGGGAAATAAAACAATGATATTATTTCAAATAATTTTGGGAAACAATTAAATTCCCACATGGCACCTCATATACCGGTACATCCTGAGAACATCAGGGGTCCTTAGCGCTCGCTTCCTTCGTCACCGCACACGTGTGTGGTCACGTGATGAAGGAAGCGCGCGCTAAGGACCCCTGGTGATAATAGGGCCTGTACAGTAAGTATGAACGAAACAACGCCGATCTTCTTGTATATTTCGAACTTTTAATGTAACATTATATCACACAAATGTGTCGATATTCCTTCTGGCACAACCACTGGCACCGCCGCCCTGTCAGGATAAATGTGTAGCAGGTTCACATTGTTTGACATTTTGCCTTTTACGGCTGATCCCACACAAAACTATTACATGTACAATGTATATAATGATATCATGCCCCCGACGTCTCGGAGTCTAGGGGTTACTCCCGGCATGCCTGGCGATCAGAGTGGTATTATTATATTAAGAAAGTGCAAGTCCATAATGGGTGGATAAAGGAGCGTCCCAAGGTTCGCGAAATAAGTAGGCCTAGATATGTTTCACGGATTCTAATTGTTGAAAACGAGCGATTTTGACAAAAAGTAGGCCAAGGCGTTGTTGGGTGTAGCCAACGTCCAAATTTGGAAAGGTATTAATCCACCCGAATAGCGTGCATCAGAAGAAAACAAAACCTGAATATTCCCCTTTAAGGCACTCTTCTCCTCCATCAACAAGGAATTCTCAAACGCCAAACGTCTTAAATTCTCGTATTATTTACAGTTTCTTTTCCGCCTCCGGCAGACGGCCAGCAAATCGTCCAATCACAGCATGAATATCACATACCATGGCCATCAATGTTTACTCATTTCTCCATGTAACAACTGAATGAAAGCCCCATAATTCAACCAAGTGACGACGATGACATAATGTAGATCACGTGTCCCAACATCCTTATCCTTTCCGTCACTTCTACCGACGCTTTGTTCTTCCCACCCACCATCATCACGTGCCCCCACCATCTTTCATCACGTGCCCCCACCATCCTTATGATTATCCTTCCATCATCACGTGCCCCACCATCCTTATCCTTCCCATCGTCACCTGCCCCACCATCCTTATCCTTTCCACCATCACCATGTTCATCACGTGTTCCCACCATCCTTCCCATCACTTGTCCCCGCACCGCCGTCATTCTTTCCACCATCATCTCCCTTTTCATCCTTCTTTTCATCATCCTTAGCGTCATCTTTATCCTTCTCTCCATCATCCTGCTTGGCTGCAGGCTCGTCCTCCTCGTCATCCTCATCCGAGTCCAATGCTTTCTTCTTATCGTTGTCTTTCTCTAACAGGGTAGAAAGCTTCTTCTTCCAATGCCACCACCTAAAAAAAGTGGAGATAGAAGTAGATTTCGTTAGTAGTACCGGTACCAAAGGAACAAAACATTTCTCCCGCATGAAGGACAGGAAAGCTTCGCCAATACCGTCTTCCTCTGACGAGACCAAAACGATTACGCAAGAGCTAGTCGACATTAACAATAGCCAAATCGGACACGTAATACCTGAGGTCGTCAAACGGGCCTGAAGACGGTATCAGAGAGTTCGCAAAGCCCCCGAAACGCCAACGCCAATCCCATTGTTCGATGCCACGAAGGGAGCGAACAATAGCCTAGACGTTCGCGTCGGCGTTTCGGGGGCTTTGCGAAAACTCTCTATTGGCAAGGACTCCCTGTCTTGTGTGATCTCCCCTTCAATGGCAGTATCAGGAGCTGTTCAAGACCAGAGGGAGTGCGGTCAACTGGAATAAGTCTTACTCTGCACTGCCCTCTTTGTAGTATTACTCAATACAGCTATTACAACAGCCATCCATGCTCCCCTGATCTTGAATGATGGCACCTTTCACCATTTCACCATTTTAGATGACGTGTACATGTAGACCTCACCCTTGCAGACCTCTTTGACTGAACTCTGACTTCTCTGATTGGGAGGTAACGCATGAGAGAAGAATCTATCTATTCACGAGTTTATTGACCGTACTTTACAAGAAAAATGTCAAAATATAAGTCATTTCCATTGTATAGGAATAAGAATCTGAAATAGACTGATACAACATATAACAAAACATAACATCGAATTTGAAAGAGATACAAATTTGATACGAAGTTCGCATCCCCATAAAGGAATCAAACAAACTGTTTGATTCCTTTATGGTATCATGCACAAATTAGTCCCACTGTAGAATCAAATTCTGGCGACGACGTGAGACTACCCTTCGTGAAGTCAAAGGAAGAATCTCCACAAAGATCGGGGTGGGGGGGTCTACAGGAAAAACAGCCTTACCGAACACTTCGGTGTATTTCGTAATACAAAACGTCACTATTACCACAGTCGACCAGACCCCCCGTACCTTGAGCGGAGATGCATCCTTTTCGTATCGAGAGTGCTAAGTAGACTGGTCCCGTGTCTTCGAGCCGCTCTGCTGGTAATACGTCGTATATGTATTAGCGGAGCGTCTCGAAGACAGGGGACCAGTTTAACGCTGAAGAAAGCACAATCCACAAATTGAATGTTTGGGAAAGTGGGTCCCGTGAGGAAATGAGGAAAATCATAGATAAAAAGAAACATTTATGTTGGAAAAACTCCCACAAATCACGTAGAAAAGAAATCTGTTTCGACAATTTATAAAGTCATCAAAACAAGACCAGTTGCTCCAAAGAGAATGAAGAAAATTAATCAGGCCCTTGTGTCGAAGATGATTTCGAAGAACTCGGCAGTTTTCTTCGTATATTTGAACGTAAAGGCGCCAAAACAGTTGCAAATTAATGACAGATTTGAGCAGGATGAAGATTTTCCCAAACATACCCAGCAAAGACCTCTTTTTGAAACGATCAGGCGACCGAAACATAACAGTCTCTAGGATTGCCTCTATTTTAAATGGATGTTTTCTTCACTCTTGTCTAGAACCAGTCTGGTCTCATCAACAGGCAAGATCTCTGAATACGGGGCAAGAAAAGGTAGAAAAAAGGAAAAAACTCTTTTGAACGGGAGGAAAGCCAACAGCGTGGTCTGCCACGGGTCCTCACGACAGCAAGTCTCAATACAGTTCAGTCAAGGTGGTATATAAGGTGGTCGTCAGGCAATGCCACCCTCCCCATGATCTCCACTCATGATCGGGGGGGGGGGGGGGGGGGGNGGGGGGGGGGGGGGGGGGGGGTGATGGCACTCAATGGGGATCATAACTACGATAGAGGGCATGCATCACACCGAAACCAGGTCCTACACAATGGACGCCTTTTGGTGGGAAATTGATCAGGACCGGGGTGTCAGTTTCATTTCAATAGTTTTAACCACTAGTGACACCTATTGAGGCAGTGCGCTAGGGTCGCCATGAAGTAATCTACACCATACACTACAAAGTACACTAGGATTATAGAGTAAGGCTGATACACCAACTGTTCATGCTCCCCCTGATTCGAGTGGAGTTACCTTCTTTTAACGAGGACAGAACGATACACAATTTCTTGCTGCTCAAACGATCATTTCATGACCACCGCTACCACTGTCTGAGACCTTTGAATGGCTGGTGTTCAGAATTCGCCGCGAGGACCCAACCACCACTGTTGACATTCAGACTGAGCTCATACCTGACGTCAGAGGACCAAGCTAGAGGGAGACTAGAGGACTTTGCTGGGTCAGTAAGATGATGCAACATAGGACTGCAAGATAAGGTGGTAACAACATGTAAAGTGCGCACAAGTACAGACACCTTTTGACAGTAAGTGCGCACAATGCTGCCCTCCAACGGTAAAGGCAACATCTCCTCGAAAAATCAGGGGCTGATACTGTTAAAAGGATATTTTATCACCAACGGGAGGGGGTGCTTATCTTTGCCCCTTTTCAGTGGCAAAAGCTGTTAATACGATAGCCGACAGTTTAACGAATTCCTTTCACAAGCATCAAATCTACACATTTCTTGCACATGATGCATTACAACTGCATGACACAGATATATTGCTTGCACGACCACTCCAGACCACAAGCTAGATTACAAAATTAGTCCTACCCTGACAGAGCATAGGGGGTCAGTGAGATCTTCCACCTGCTGCAGTTTGTTTGTATGCCAAAGATTTGGGATGTCAGAAAGAGTGTCGGGGGTGGCCCACGCAACTGATGTCAGAAAGAGTGTCGGGGGTGGCCCAAGCACCTGATGTCTTTCTTAATGTAGGTTGTATGTTATTTGTCTGAACAGCATCAGTTTATTGCCAAGGTAAGTTTCACTGTAGTTCCTTGGCTTTTCTTGTTATACTGTACTTTCACTTCTCAGAGGACACTCAGTAAAGTATAATGTATGGGAGTTTATGTACAATAATCAAGAGGCCCCAGCATTCAGTGTTCATGACCAGGCTATTCAAGAACGAGTAGTTTCGGCCAACGGCTTGTACCCTTCTTGTCCTCAGAGGCAGCTTGGTCGGGTGAAGGAGTCAGTGATTCTCTTGTCTTTTCATGTGGTGACGTTCTATTCCGATGAATCGATGCTGATGCACTTTCTGGCGTCTTCGATCCAGATGGAGAAACCACTCTCGGTTGCTCATCATCATGATCTGGTTGTTCCATAGCGAGCAGTTTTGGCCAACGAGTCTCACGAGCCTTCGGCCCTTTCCTATGAGCAACTTGCACATCAGAAGTTCCTTGCCGTAGAGGCGTGGCGACTTTTTGTTCCTGTTCTTTAGGAGGAGTAGCCATTTGCCTCTCACGGTCCTTCTTGGGAGATGCTTTGTCCTCGGGTTCATGATGTAGTGGTTGGTCATCTTTATCAGTGGGTTCAGAACTGGGTTGTTCCATAGCCAGCAGTTTGGGCCATCTGGTTTCTCGTCCTTTCTTCGGAGAGACAAGTTCATCTGGAGAGGCAGGTTTACGAGATGTCTGTTCACTCCGTTGGTCTTGTGGTTGGGGTTCAGGACAACTGGGTTGTTCCATAGCAAGCAGTTTTGGCCACCTGGTTTCTCTTCCTTTCTTACGAGAGACATGTTCATCTGGAGGGGTAGGTTTAGGAGAAGTTTGTATTTCACTCTGTTCGTCTTGTTGCGGCTGAGGTTCAGGACAATTGGGCTGTTCCATAGCAAGCAGTTTTGGCCATCTGGTTTCTTGTCTTTTCTTACGAGACGCATTTTCTTCTGGAGGGGGAGGTTCATGGTCACCAGTGTTAGAATCATGAGATGCCTCCACTTGACTCCGTCGTCGTGGACGGTCTTGTTCCGTCAGAAGTTCAGGACTACCAGGTTGTTCAATAGCAAGCAGCTTTGGCCATCTGGTTTCCGAGCCTTTCTTACGTGATTGTCCTGACGTCTCTCCAACTTGTGATGCTCTCCTTCCAAGAACAGAAGGCCTCTGAACGACGTCCTTATGAGAGGACACAGCATGAAGTTTACCTATACCGTCAGCAAGTCGCTGCTCAAGGTTGGTAAGACGTCTCTCAGAGCGGGGAGGATGTGTTTTCGGTCTTTCTGAACTGGCTCTACCAATTTCTGGGACAGAATCAAGTGGGTGTGTATGAGGTCTTTGATCCAGATCAACCGGCCCCAATCCCTGCAAATCAAGGATCTCCTCCCCCTGTTCAGGAATGACTAGTCGTTCACTGGGCCATTTCTGCTTACTTGTGCCTGGGTAGGTTTTGGGCCTTGCCACCGAAGCAGTTGTTTCCTTTGATTCAAGGGGGTAGGTCTTTGGTCTCTCCTTGCTAGCTAGCCTGGGATAAGGACTAGGAGGTCGGGGACGTCGGTGGACTGACAAGGGTGGGTACGTCTGTGGTCTCTTAGGCTGACTTTCCCCTTGCCATGCAACACGGGGGAAGGTGTTTGGTCGTTCTTCATTCGAGACTGATCCGAGTGTTTGATCAAGCTGGTTTTGTTTGATGGGTTCTACTTCAAACATCGAAGTGGGCGGATGGGTGTACGGTCTCTTAGAATGAGTTCTCCTGCTCTTTGAATCGACTGGATACGTTTTAGGCCTTTCCCTAGGCTTCACCACTTTGGGTTCAGCCTTGACTGGTTTGGGTTTGGGTTCAGATTCAAACATTAAAGTAGATGGGTTTGTGTGGGGCCTTTTGGCGTAGATTTGCTTAGTTTCAGAATCGACAGGATAGGTCCTTGGCCTCTCCTCGTGTTTGACGGGTTTCGAAGTAGACAGGCTTAGTTCTGCACCTTGTTCGAACATTTGGGTGGATGGATGCGAGTGAGGTCTCTTAGAATGCGTTCGTGTACTAACTGGATCGAGGGGAAACGACTTCGGTCTTTGCTTGGATACAAGTGTTGTAGACCGACTTGCGTCAGGAACCTCCAAAGCTTTGTCCGATTCGTTGCCATCATCCTGATTCACGGTGATCTCTTTCGCACGATTTGTTTGTTTCAGATGTAGCTCATGTAGAGACACACCAGAATGTTCTGCATCCCTAGCACGGACGGGGTGAGTACCCGGTCTGCTCTGTGTCTTCGCATCCACTCTGTAGCTCGGATATGATTTTCGTCTTCGGTCAAGAACAACTTTGGAATCATCAATGGGCGGAAGAGTCGTACTTTTGACGACAGGCCCAAATGGAGTTATCCCAGCATTCAGCAAGCTGTCTTCATATTTCGTAGATTTACGATCCTGACTGAGAGGGAACGAGTGGGGCCTGTCCGAGCTGTGAGATCCTCGTTCCGAACACGGTGGGAATGAACGTGGCCGCTCTTGCAGCCAGTCGAGGTGAGGTCCTTGCTCCCAGTCGGTAGGAAATGACTGGTCCCCGTCTTCAGGGCTGGGTAAACTCTCTGCTGAGCTTGCTCTTTCATCGTCCTGCAGCCCAACCTGACCGTCCTCGAAGCTCGGAACGACCAAGTGCATGCGACTGGCCGGGTAGGAATATGGCTTGGGGTGCTCAAAGACACTCTGTTCACGATCTTTAACGACGGGATAAGTCCGTGGTCGGTCAGGACTCAGTGGTCGATGCTCCCAACTGGGCGGGAATGAATGAGGTCTTTCCCCAGTACTTGGAGGGGTTGGTGAATATGCCCCACGTTCGTCGACATCACTCAGTGGACTCAGAGTGGGACTGCGTTTCTGACCGCGGTGCTTGAAATCAGGACTTTCTACCTCACATTGCCGAGGAGATGGTCCGTCGTCCGGCGCTGTCTGCGTTGGATTCAACAAGCTCGCTTTGAAATATTGTGACAACAGCGACAGATAGATTAAATACATCATCGACATCGTGTGCCTCTCCTCTTGGTCCATGTTCTCGTGCATTTGCGGGGCTTGTAGGCCATAAACTCGGGATTGGGGGTCAAGATATGGCCAGCCATTCATTGGCCGACTGTAGTCATCAAACTGCGACACATACTCATTGCTCGGAGGAAAATGTCCAAGATCATTTGGGTAGGTCTCATGTCTTGGGATCGGCGGCTTGATTCCAGTGGCTGGGGACTGATGTACACATTCCGTAGAGGTCTCCCCAGAAAGTGATGACAAGTGACCACTCAGTGGCGACCTTTGCTCGTATATGGGCGACAGATGATCACCGAGGAGTGACCGTTGCTCACTAAGTGGAGACACTTGTCCACTAAGAAGCGACCGCTGCTCACTGACTGGGGACCTTCGTTCAGCTTGCTCAAGTGGGGAGACTTCCTCAATGAGAGTTTGAGTAGCTTTCTGCTCGGAGACGGGTGATCTCTGTTCACTGGATCGTGGTGATCGCCGCTCGCTGAGGGGCGACATCTCAGGAATAGGCGACAAGAGATACGGCGGGCGAAGCCGATAAACTTGTGATCGATTCTCAAACTGTGGTCTGTCCTCGTCTGCTGGGATGTGGACCTGGGCATGTTGATTGGGTGATCGCAGATCACTGTGGCGATTTGGCGACAAATGTTCAGGGTTTTGTACAACTTGCTCCTGGAAAAACGTATAATCATGAGGTGCTCGATCATGATCAAACGATCTTTCCTCGAATATTGACTGTTGAAATATACCGCTTCCAAGACTTACAGGAATGGTCGCCTCAAGGTGAGACAGCCAACGTGCGGGGTCAGAAGTCGCTGCTGTCTCATCGACTGAACGCATTCGTTCATCATGCAATCTTCTCTCGTCATTTAAAGGAAATATTGGTCTCAGCGCCAAGTGGATCTTCTCTTCAAGGACACGCAGCCTTCGCTCAAGGTCGGCCGCTCGTTCATCATGAAGGACACGTTCTTGGTTCACCAAATTAGGCCCGTCTTTTGATGTCCCTGGAGATTGTTTTTCTCGATGTGGTACAGAATGACGGGGGTCGATTGGTTCTGGACTTGGGTGCCTCTGGTCATGAACATGAAGCGGGACAGGTGGGAAAGGGTCATCACCTGGGCTCGCTTGCCGGTAAAGGCGTGGCGGCCCACGGCGTGCGACAGGTGAGCTATATTCTGGACTTGTGACAGTTCGTTTAGAATCAGGTGTACTTCCAGGACTCTGCCATGGACTGCGAACCTTAGATATTGGTTGTTTTCTAACTTTCTGATCAGGACTGGGTGGTGTACGTTTACGCAAAGGTTGTCGTTTTGCGATACTATTTTGTTTATTTTTGCGACCAAGTGCGTTTGATTCCTGTGCCTGCCTTCGAAGCATTCTAGAGCAGGGTTTACTACTCAGTGGTCTGTGTTCACGTTTTGGTGGTTTTTGTTTTGTTTTTGAGGGTTTTGTTTTTTCATCACTGGAATGATAAAGATTGGAATATAGAAGATTCTCAAATTCGCAGATCTGCACACTTCCAACGAAATCTCAACCAGAACCTCGATCGGAAACCGGCTGATGTGACGCCATCCAGGATTCAGCAATGGTGGAGTCTGAGGCAACGTCTTTGACGTCACTGTCGTGGGGTTGTCTGCGTTACGTCATTCAGTTTCAGACCGAGGTTGTGGTTGAGATTTCGCCTGAGATTTCGGCGGAAGTGCGCAGATCTTTGTTGTTTATGTCAATTTGGGAGCGGTCTATTGACATAAATATTTGCACACGCAACCAGTCAGGCTTACAGAGACGCAAGTCCTGAAGCTTTGTAATATCAGGTTCAAGTTTTGCCAGGAAATTCAGTGATTCATTTTCACCAACATACGGACACGGTTGTAAATTTCACCAAATATATATTGTTTCCACTACAACAGTTACATGTGACATGGCCAGTGACAATGTGGTGGATCAATTTTGACAACGAAGTTTTATCTCTGGCTCAAGTCGTTCAATATCACTAGAACTCTGTAAAAAAATTGGTTCATTCTATAAAACAGGTTGACACATCAAAGCTACGCCACCACCGTCTGGACGGATTTACAAAGCTAATAAAACAAATACCATTTAGATAAAAGAATGGACGGATACAGAGAGCTAAGATGATACAATGCTACCAAAAGCAAAACAATATATTCAAAATGCTAACAAAATGATTCTAATCCCAGCCCCCTTTCTATCACAGCGGCATGTGGTCAGGGTAATAATTATACACTCATCTGACCCCAGGCGGGGGAAACAAGCTTTTCTGTGGAATGATCCCTCATGACCAATCCTCAACATTAGACAATATAAACATTCAGGAAAATTTTGGACGGCAGAGTTTGGGAAATGGATATCAATCTAGAAATATACTCCTGAATAAAAAACAGAGAAGCTGGAACAGCTGTATAAATGACAACAGCTGTTCTCAATGACAACAGCTGTTCTCAATGACAACAGCTGTTTCAATGACAACAGCTGTGTCAATGACAACACTACTGTGTTTATGACAATAGCTGTGTCAATGACAAACTGTTTGTCAAACTGTCAATACAGGTAGTGCCAATAATACAGCTGTTTGAAACAGCTGTATTATTGGCACTACCTGTATTGATAACAGCTGTCAATGACAAAAGCTGTGTCAATGACAACAGCTGTACTTAATGACATAAGCTGTATGTATGGCATAGAGCCTTACACATGACAATAGCTGTAGTGATAAAAACAGCTGTATCTATGACAATACCCACTAAAAGTACACAAAGGTTGGTATGAAACCTAAAAAAATCTAAAAAACAACTCAGAGTTACGCAACCGATAACATAGTATTGCTAAGCCTGAGGATTTCTCTCTCGATCGGGAAGACAAATATTTGCACCTCATACAGTTTCTTTCCCGTTGTTTTTGATGGCAGAAACTGCCCGATATTTTGGCAATAGGTATGAAGAACAGGGGTAGAAGTGCTGTCCTCTTACTTCATCAGCATATCATACCCCACTTGTTCAAGTTGAAATGTTCGTCACATATTTTGGCTACCAATCGTCCACATAATCATTGTTTGATTTCCCCCCAGCAGCGGTGGATTGTCCTTCGGGCCGATCTCTCAAACTCTCTCTACTCTTACTGGCCACTGGGCTAGGGGACTTTTGGGCGTCAGGATCTTGTGCTGGTGAGGCAAGGGGTTTTTTAGGGGGTGTTTGGAGGTTACTACGCTCGTGTTGCCCCTTCCATCTGATGTAGTTCAACCGTGACTTCCAAGCGAACCACCTAGACAGAGGATGAAGCAAAATAAAAACAACAATTGAAGCAAATTATTGATAGACGGTGCAGCGGACTTACAGAAATGGTGATGGGAATTTGTAATTATTCAGTAAATAAGATAATGGCAACTGCCAGAAAGGCTGCAATTTTTGATAGTTAAATAGATACAATCACTGAATCAAGACGCTTCTGTTGCAAATGAGGTCAAACTGTATTTCAACTAATGATTAAGGAAGTGGTTATTTGGCAAGCAAATGCTTGCCGAATTACAGAAATTTGGTCTTAGATGGCAAGCAGACAATAATGAATATTAATTAGACCCCATTAATTATGCAAACAGAAGATGAAGATGGCGTCCTCCGACTCGCAGGCGCAGCCCTCGCCAAAAGGCATCGAAAAGTTGCGATTGGGAGCAGGTTATGCCTCCAACGAAGATTTTAAACGGCGTTAAAGGCATCGCAATGTTTATTTGCACAGTTACCTGCTGTGTATGCAGTAAGCATACTGTCTTGGATGCACGTCTAGCTCATTAATTATGCAGCGCTCGTAGAGCAGCTGGCAGGGCAGAAAATATCGTTTAGTGGAGGGGGCCTTGCGGAAAGGAGCCACCTACAAGCGATTNGGATAAGCTTGCACAGAAGCAAAAAGGTAGGGTGAGACAAAGTACAGTCAGATGTAGACCACCACACTGCCTTGGATAGAAGCAGGATTAGGTTTTGCTTGAGACTCGGGCTTAGAAATTCTCAGTCACGTAAACAGTAATTGAGTCCTCAAGCGTTCATTGGCAAGGTTCAACTGTTAGAAAACTGGTGACCGAATCTTTGACGTCTTTGTTGAGGTAGATCGAGGAGCCATAATATATGTAATATGACAGAATTGTGATCAAATAGTTGGACACAGACAGGTCTTTCTCTTGTTGAGGATCAGGAAGATGGCCATGGACATGATGGATGTTGGATTCAGATTTAGAAGAAGATTTTGCACACGAAACAGATAAGAATAGCACATACATAGCGGACAACGTCAGTATTAGATAAAACGCACACTGAGCCACAATTTGAGAATGAATAGATGAAGAAACGATTGATGATTTGACGGTACCTGACTGCTGTGTAAAGACCCCATTTGTTGATATCAGGGGCGCCGGATTCGGCGACGTGCCGTGATAAGTCCCCCTCGGGTTTCACGAACAACCTGGGGTTCGTGCTGTTCTTTAGAAGTGGTTCAATCATATCGCGTAACTCCTGGAGTTCTTCCTGTAGTGTTTTTACCTCATCATTACGCTAAAGGAGAAAGCATTCCGACTGGTGAGTGAGGGCCTACTGGTTATCATCGGGTGAACTACAGGGGTAAAAAATATCTTACTACAAATGAACAGACATGCTTTTATCGAAGACCATCTTGCTTTACCAAGTGTAAACATGCCATAGACAAGAACAGAACAATCCAAAGAGTTGACAGTGGAAAACAAGTTGGTCTTGACAAATCACCAACAGAACATGTCGGCACGTACATGTACATGTATGTGAGGCGGCACATATGTGAGGCGGTCTAGGAAAACCCATCGCATGTCACGTTTGAGGAACGTGTTAATAATGGCCTTGGTGAACCCGCACATTTCAATACCGTAGCTGAAATGTACTACGTAACAGATGAACAGGAGCAGATCAATGCACAGGCGATCTAACAACGGCCTTGTTGATCACTCGGCGACTTCCAACGGATTTTCCTAGACCGCCACACATATTCTAATGAAAAGAACAGTTTGGTCGCTAGAAATTAAAGAAAAACTGTGAATTAACATTTATGAGTCTCTATGGATTCAGCTACAAGAAACCCAGTAATGAAGTAAACATCTGCAGTAACTATGACAACAGGACATTTTGGAAAGCTTCTTTAGGACTTGTGGATTCAGAAGTTGACTGGTGTCATGCTCCACCCATATGACTCAAGCATGATGAAAGGATAGAGAACCAGTCTATTGTCAACATATCACCAAGTCCTAGGCTGCTTTCAAAGCCTTTGTGAAGATACATGTACTGTTATCACTTCATTACTAGGTTGAATATACAGCGAGCAGGTGACCATGCATTAGGAGGCTAGCAGCTACAAGTACACATGCCTTCTACTGGCAAGAGACTTACAGCCACAGGGGGCACCCTAGGTCTGACCACCCTGGCCCTGACCAGATGGGGCGCCATCATTGGCACCCTGGCCTTGACCAGAAGGGGCGCCATCATTCGCACCCTGGCTCTGACCAGTGGGGGTGTCATCTTTCGGAGGATTTTGGGGGGAGTCATCTTGTTTTTTATCTTTTTCCTTTAACTTATCCACATCTGTTCTCAAGCCTCGTATGTCTCCCTTGAGTTCTATGGTTGTGTCTTCTCGCTGAAGAGTCACATGTCACAAAGCCATTATTGAATGTTTTGAGATCAGGAATTCAGTACACATGACTGAGAACACAGTCAACAAACATGAGCAATTTGGACCTCCAGTTAAACTCCCTGGTATTGCACACCTAAAGCCTTGTTCCCACTGCAGGCGCGGGGCAACGCGGCGTGATCTGAACAAAGGATTACAGCCTTCTTACTGCATCGCGCCGCACCGCAAGTGAGAACAGCTAGGTTTAACAGTGGAAACAATCAGGCGCAAAAAATTTCGCATCGCACTGCGTTGCAACGCACCTGCAGTGCGAACAGGCTTAAGATGGATTGGAATTTCACTGAAATAGAAACTTTCGGGGATACACCATTGAAAGGAAGGCTCAGAAAGCAGCATTTGTCAGAAGAACTTACCAGTTTCTGTTCTGATTGAATCTTCATGCCGAGGACAGTCTTGACTGTTTGGATCGACTCAGCCAGTTTTCTTATGCTCCCTTGGCACTGAAATATACGAGGAGGTGTTGTTATAATATCATACACAGTTGATAGTATACAAGGTATTGTCAGCTGTACACCTCCAAGCAAGTGCCAAATCCAGATACAATAGAAATCAATAGAAATCCTGCCAAGGTGGGGCCAACTTTCGGAATCTGGTCTGAGGGGTGTATACTGGTACATGGTATACAAGGTTAGCAGATCTGACAGAGTTGAGTCGTGAACGACTCTTGACTGGAATCAAGGCAGATGATAATGAGACTGTAAACAGTGGGACCTTTATATTAAGGACATCCTAGGAATTGACATGCCGTCCTTCATTGAGAGGTGGCCGATTACCGAGGTCATGATGAGTCGAAACTGACACAGACAACAACGAAAGCAATAAAAGGCCAAAATATGAGAAAGTTATCCACCAACTCTTAGTTGGGATTAAGTTTTTGTACAAAGTATGTTGAGAAACCAGGATGTTATCCCACTATGTGAATATAGGAGGGATATTTCTACATAAACTATAATTATCCATTACGGCAAAAATAGGTGGCACCGATAATAGGTTAAAGCTAAGGACAGCTATCTAAGTGATGTCATGATATTTGTGATGATACGTAATACTTGTAGAATCAATTTATCACTGAAATAAACGTGAATACAGCTACAAGGTGCTGAAAGAAGCCATTAAAATTGGTGTTCCATGAGACAAAGTTGATGGATACGACTGAAGACGACAACAGTTCAATTTCACACATGTCGCCACTGAAAATTACAAAACTACATTGTGTTTCAATGTATCGAATCGTTGTGATGTGTCAGGGCAAGCGAGTGGACATGTGAAAAGGGAAAATGGATAAAATAAGCATGGAGGAAGAGCTACAAATGTAAAAACACCAATGACAGACAAACCTCTTCTATTTCTGACTGCGGTGGTGGCTCCTAGGTAAACAAGAATAAGCAATCAGGACCCGTTTACTGAAGGTTATTTCTATCTTACCTCGGTCATTTATCTACAAATGTCATCATTCAACTATAACTGTCATTATTCAACTACAGTTGCCATCACTCAACTTCAGTTGTCATCATTCAACTACAGTTGTCATCACTGAACTACAATTGTCATCACTCAACTATAATTGTCATCATTCAACTATAATTGTCATCATTCAACTACAATTGCCATCATTCAACTACAATTGTCATCATTCAACTACAATTGCCATCACTTAACAAGTTTTAGTCATTCAACTTCAGTTGTCATCATTCAACTACAGTTATCATCATTAAACTATAGTTGTCACCATTAAACTTTCAATAGTTCTTATTCAAATTAAAATCTTTACTGTAATGTATCAAATGAAACCTAAGGGCCATTATTCTCCTAAAACATGCATTTATTTGCCAGATCCCCAAAGATTCTTTCATAATACCTTGTCAAGTCTGATATGGGGCTGAAATGAGGACCAATTTGGTGATCGCAGCAAAGATAATTGCTTGTTGCCACTGACTCGATTGAGCAACAAGAATACATGAAATTGTGTTGTCTGTGTCTACACAGCACAGTGGAGACCAGAGTGCATGATGTAAACTCTGGCACAATCCACTGTACAGAGGACTCAGTGGAAGTGAGGAAATGGAACATTCAGGTTTCCACATGGTTTTATTCAACTGGTGACACTTATATAATGGAAACACATATAAATTTGGGGGTCTGAAAACTAGTCTATGAAGAGATCTTACTTACATTATCTATATCCTTCATGGTTGGAGCTATTTCCTTGTCTTTATCCTTGGCGGCCATCTTCTCAAGTTCTCTTCTCACTTTCTCCACATCATGCACTCTGCAAATGCAACAAACAGATCGGTTAAAATCAGAAATCGGGCCCACTAACTCCCAAGTGAGAGGCAATGATGTTCACACTGTGCAACTTTGACAAAACACTCTACTGACATCTGATGTATGTATGGCGTGACACCAACACCGACTGCCAAGGTCTTGTATCGTCGATTGAGTGAGAAATCTTACCTATTTTCAATCTCTCCTTGTATTCTTGCTGATGTGTCATTCTTGAGCAATGCAAGTTTCTCATTCAGTTCAAATATCTGAAAGGAGCAAGTTAAATATTTCAAAGGTTCTCTCGGAGCCATGAGCTACATGTAACTTTGAAATGAAAGGGACAAAATGTTGATTGAGTGAGTAATGCCCAAATCAGACTGCACTTACATCAGTTGGTAAAGTCTCATGTAACTTCTGGAGCTGTTGCATATTCTGACTGGTGAGTTCTTGCCATTGCGTTATTGACTGCAGTTTTTCCCGCATATTCTCAGAGAGGGCGGCAGAGGCCTGGAAAAAACGGGACAGATATGAGAGATTTGGCCACAAAGACATTAAACAAAGACAAAGACCTCAAAAGAGACTTCATAAATAAATGAGAAAATCAACTTCAGAATCATTTTAAGACTGCAACTTATCAGTGGCGGATCCACGATTTCGGAAAAGAGGGGGCGCACTGTGCTAGAAACATTGAAATCTGCAGTGAATTTCAATGATTTGCTCCAAATTTCAGAATTTCACAGTCGATTTTACAGATTTGTTGGCCGGAAGGGAGGCGTGCGCCGGGTGCGCCCCCCTTGGATCCGCCCCGGATTACAGTATAGCATAGGTTCAGCAACACCTAATCACAGCTCCTTCTGCACACTCCTCAGTACACAAATACATGTACACGTGTTCAGAAGTAGCAGGCTGGTTGCCAATGGATATCTGAATAGGGCTGAGGGACGAGTCGTGTTAGGTTTGACTACATATCTTTCTTTTTATGTTAGACTACAGTGATTACTACATCGGCCATGTCTTAAATTACGCTAAATAATGACGATCATCAGATACTGGTGACTCAGTCGCAGACGTCAAACGGCTATCATTGGTCTTTCTTGTTCCTGCTGTCCTCACTGTGAACTAATCCTCCCTAATGCTATATTAATTTGGGTGACGGGATGAAGCGAATACTATGAGGAGATGCTGGAATCAGTCAGTGGTAGCAAGGATACTCTAACTGTGTTTGCTACCCTTACAAACCTCTGGCTCATCATCATCATCATCATCAGCAGCCATGCCAGCATCCCTTGCCTGTAACTGAAGTCACGTAAATGTTGCGAGAAGTTGATGGAAAGAAAGATATTGCATTTGGTGATTGTGGCTGAGGAAGGCCACAGAATAGGCCTGCACAAACCAGAATAGGCCTGCAGAAAACGTTTACCGGTACAAGACAGCAAAACAAACGTACCTCCTCAAGTTCCAACATCTGATGCATGCAGACAAAAAATATAAACTCTTTGACATAAACTGTGAAATCATATTGACATAGGAAGTAATGGTTAGACAGACATAAATCGCTCCCTCCCAGGCTGAACATTCTGACCTCGTCAAGAAATACTGACACGAGAGTCGAAACAACACCAAAATGAAATCGACACAACATGCAGGGATTGTTTCCAAAGATACGCTACCTCCTCGTTTTGTTCCGATGAAGGTGACTGGTAGGCAGGAATTGGAAAAAAATATAACGTATTACAACTAAAAACAGGTAGAACATGTCTCCTTAAGGCACTTGGAAGAGTCTCCGATCAGTTATAAAGTGTGACAACTTCATAAGTATTGATTACAAGGGACTAAATTCTTCATGTAGAAAAGAGAGTATTTCTTCAGATTTACTCACTGCTGCCACTCTTGCATCCAACTTGTCCTCGATCTGTGCGAGCTTGGCGCTGAGGGAAAGCAGACGGGTGTCAAGGTCGTTGAGTTGGCGGACGGCTGCGGCTTGGCGTTCATCAAGTTTGTTGTTCAGGTCACGGCGAACCTGAAGAGAGAAGAGACGGTATTGAATGGCAATCCATGATCACACCGGGATTCGAAGTGACCAGCATAGCAAACCCATGATTTCAATCCATGATCATGACATTCATGAAACAACCGCACAATAAGGCAATGAAACTGACACAAAAAATTCAAACGCACAAAAGAACAATTCACAGCAATTTGAAATTATATGGAGTAATTTTTCAAAATGATTTGATACGCATACATCATATAATACAAAGAATAAAAGCTGAAATGAAAATTTGTATAATTTGATATAAAAAACTTAGATTTATCTCAATAAATTAGTAATGCAAGAAAAAGATGGTTACCAACCTGAAAGAGAAATATAGAGAAAAGTATTAAATAAGATATGATAAAAACTAAAGTTAGAAATATTTCTGGAACATTATTGAGTTTTTACCTGTAATAGAATGAAACATGAAGATCAAGCGATGCAAAAAATCGAGAAGTTTTTATACAAGGATAAAATCACGAAAGCATTTTCTCTCTTGCCTTATTGATTTTGCTGTCTTTCTTGGCGATGACTTTCTTGACATCCGTGATGTCGTTCTGAAACTGAGAAAGCAAAACAGCTGATTTACATAGAACATGACAGGAAGTAATACAACAAACAGGGACTTGATTCATCATGGGATAATAACTTACAAACTTTTGAGACTACCTCATCTTTTTAGTGAAGTTTCAACTTTCTCAACATTCTCATAATCAAACTTTATGTCAATGAGCCTAATTAAGAAGAGCAGGACAATTTGTTCATAAGATTTTGGTTCTTCAAAAACGAGGAGTTTACAGTATGATGACTCTTTGTTTACCTGTTCCGATGTCTCCCCTAAGACTCTGGCACCAGTTTCAACCAGGCCGTCCAGGTAGGACATCAACTCTTTTCTTGCCTGCAAATCAAACAAGAAACTTAAATAGGCCGGATAGTGAAGTAAGGATCTGCAGGCATGTGGTGGAAGGAAGCTAGGAAAGACTGAACCAATTTCAGGGAATGACACACAGACCTTCATCAACATGTAAATAATAAACTCACGTTTGTAATCCTTTTTGACATAACTTTCAAAGTCAAACGTCTGAACTCCTCAATCTGTGCATCCACCTCGATGATATCTAACCAATCACCGTGGTCCGGGGACTGAAATAAATGGAATAATGTACTTGAGTGACTGGTGAAGGACAGCATGCACTGCAATCGTTTGGATTGATGTACTGATTTCTGTGATGCTGCCGAGTTGGAAAATCCATCCATTATGCTCCATCCCCTCACAGTGGAAGGAGGTCTGCAGTCAATGACATGTACGGTAGGAAGGGGTGGGAAATAGACCGGTTGATGGTAACTTTTTCTCCTTCGACACCAAACTGAGCTTGCGATACTGACTGAAATTCTCATTCTTTGGTACACATGGTGGAAACATCACAAAGTGTTCTTTCTAACAGCTCTTCTCATCAACTTACCACAGGTACAGGTGTACCCTCAATCACTCCTCCACTTACCACAGGTACAGGTGTACCCTCAATCACTCATCAACTTACCACAGGTACAGGTGTACCCTCAATCACTCATCAACTTACCACAGGTACAGGTGTACCCTCAATCACTCCTCAACTTACCACAGGTACAGGTGTACCCTCAATCACTTATCAACTTACCACAGGTACAGGTGTACCCTCAATCTCCCCTGTTTCTCTCTCATTTCCTTTCCAAACTTTCCCACTTTTCTTCTTTTTCTTCTTCTTGACTTTTCCAGATTCGTCACCGTCGTCAGTGTTGTCACCCTCCCCATCCGTCCTCGGATGACCGCAGAGCAACTCATAATCTTCTTCATATCTCTGAAATAATGATACAGACTTGGGTCAAGTCGAATATAGCAGGCCAACCGGTGGGAAGTGACACATCTCCATATTGCCGCTTGTTCCCTGCACACACTCAGTGCACTTCCCATGGCTTGGCCTGCTATTCTTTACTTGAGCCTCAGATTCAACAGGTGCAAATTCGTTCTCAAAATGTGGGAGAAATGGTTGCAATGAGGCAACCCTTTGCATGAGACCAGGGAATCACAGTTCTTACCTCAATGGCTTCCAATTTCCTGGTGCTATCAAACACCCTGTATCCTCTCCTGTCTAATATTTCAACCACAGCATTTTCAACCTGTTTGGCTAGTTCCTCTGCATCCAGCTGTTGAGAATCGGCTTCCTGTAAAGACGAATTAATTCCGTTTGTGAAATTGAGAATTTCCACTCTCAGCCTCAACAACCTTCCAAAATTACAGAAGTTTGTTTCATCAGATCCATCAACGATTACTTACCGTGGTACCCTTCACCTCTGATGGAGCATTTGTCTTCAACTTCTTCTCAAGATCATCCACACGTTGTTTCACTTCCTTCATGATCTCATCCAACACCTCAAACTATGAAAGAAATCAGTCTGCCGGGTAACCACAGTGTCACAAGGGCCAATTTCAAGTGAAAGTAGAAGTAGGCCTGAGATAGGACTCATCATTTATCAATATTTATTGGTATCTGACACTGGAACAACAAAGTTCAAATAACAGTTATCACTTCAAGCAAGCCTACTCTCCTGATCTTGAGTGGAGATTTTTCCTTTCACTGTAGGAGGGCAGTTGATACCTTTTTGTCTTTGTCCTCTGACGATGTGTCCTTGTCCCCTGATGATGTGTCCTCGTCCCCAGACGATGTGTCGTTCTCCCCTGACAACATGTCATTGTCCCCTGACGGTGGCACGGCTGTCTTCATACCCTTCTCTAACTCATCCAATCGCCGTTTGATTTTATCCAACGGAGCCGTCTTTATACTTTTCTCAATCTCCTCCAAACGTTGCTTCACCTCTTCAAAACCTGTCGGTTCCGCAGCACTTTGCTCTGCTGGAACTGATCCTGTCTTGAAACGTCTCTCAAATTCCTCTAACCGGGTTTTCACCTCCGCCATGATCTATGAAAATACAATGTTTTTTAACATCTTTGATATTTTGACAAGATTTAAGAAGAACACCTGATCATCAAATGACTTCCTGTATAGGTCTTCTGCCAAGCATCATATTACCACCTCTCCAATGACCTACCCCACAGACGGACACATGGATGGATGGATAGATGGACGAAAGACCACGACTCAACAATCCCAACCTGAGCCTTGCTGGACCTTTCAGCCAAGAAGGCTAAGAATAAAATCAACCCAGGAAACGCCTCCACACGTTGCCAGAGTGACCACAAGGCCTACAAGTTTGCCATGGGGCCAATCAGGCCAAGCCAATCACTACATGTACATATGTTTACCGGTACTTACCTTCTCATCCTTCTCCTCCGATGACGCTTTATTCGCCATATTTTTCTCAAATTCCTCCAAGCGATGATTCACTTCCTCCATGATCTACAGCAAAGAGAACCTGACATCGTCAACAGAGTCAAAATAACAGGCTGAACATTTCAAACATCAAAGAAACTGTACACTTACGGGCATTTTCTGTCACAAGATTCTGTTGTAAGAGCATTGAGCTACCATTCTCATAAGACCCAAGTTGAACACAAGTTTAAAACATGTGCAATGATGCTGTTGCTTACCTGAGTATCCCCACTGGGTCTATCTGTTGTCTCCACGGATTTATTCACATTTCCGTCAAATTCGTTGAGACGATTTCTCACTTGTTCCATAATCTACAATAAAGAGAACGATTCATGAGCTTGATTGAGAAATCTCGGAGTCTGACTGGTAAAGCTTCCCGTTCATGAAAAGTATATTGCACATTTTAGATGCAATAATTAGGATAAATTCACACTAACCTTTTCCTCAATTTCTTTCTTGGCATTTTCATTAATTACTGGAATCTGTAGAAAGAAAAACTTTGTGTTAATTAAACTGTGATTACATGTAATCACAACTCTGGAACTGTGGAAGCACTTTTTGAGGATGCCACTCCACAATTCGTCATTTCTATTTTTGACCTCTGTAATCAGGATATGCTCAAATCCGTATTCACAAACGTCAAATACTGTAACATCAGGAGATGTACCATGACAAAAGGAACAAATTACTTTTTCAATCTCATCCTGATTCTTCAGTTCCATTTGTATCATCTTCCTAACCAACTCCCGATCTCTCGCATCCAAATCCTCATCCAGCTTCTCCTTGAAGTCAGCAACACACTCCACCTTCAGCTTTGAGTCATGAATACTAAAAATATCATCAATATACTCCTCCAAATATCTCTTCAACTTCTCTTGAGATTCAAGCGAAACTTCAACAGGTTTTTCCTCTTTAACAGGGCTGATCACAGGTGGCGGGATGTCTTTCCCACCCTGGACGCTCTGCAAATATTTTGCAATCTGCTCCTGAATCTTTCGGTTCATTTCCGCCGACAAGTCGTCCAGATTACGATCCACATCTGCTCGTAACTTCTCACTCCTCATCCTCGATTCCTCGTACACCTGGACCCGCATGTCATCCTTCAAAGACTCCCTCGTTTTCGCAGCACACTGATTCAGTTCATCAGAAATAATCTCACCAGCCGTCTTCTTGACCGTTTTCTCCACATTCCTGTTCAACTCGACTTCTAAGTTTGCATTCCAATCTTTCTGTTCTTTCTCTAACTTTTTAAAATGCTCCTCTAAATCTCGTAGACGTTTCTGTAACTTCTCCGTTTGTTCTTCGACGACGTCATCGACTTTTTTCTCATAAAGTTTATACGAGGGAGAATTATCATTTGAATGAGAAGTCTGGCTATTTCTGATATCGTCCAACGTCTGGCGGATATCGGAGCGTAGGTGGCGTTCAGCGTCTTTGACAAGGAGCTCAGTATCATAGGTGACCTACAAGAAGAGCATTCAACGATAACTCATCCTGGAATATCAAGGCCTGGCTCACTTGCTGACTTGGCCTTCAATCTCTGCTTGAGTGTAGGTAGTTGAAGCCCAAAGTTGCCAGTCACCAAACACCCCAGCGAAAACTGATTATACAAAGCTGTGAGGAGATTATCCTCCACAATAGATTATCTGACATGGATAATCCTCCTACCTCTCGTTTGAGATCCCTCCTATAAATCTTCTCCCGTCTCTCCATCAAGTTTTCCAAATCCTTCGTTACCTTGTCCTCGATCTCCTGACGTAGTTTATTCTCACTTTTAGCATTTACTTCCTGGATCAGTGTCTCAAGATCTTTGGACACCTAAAAGGACAAAATCCGGCAGTCAGGTCTGGTCGTACATTTGACCCTTAAAGGGACAAGCCCTGTCTTCAAACTGAAACTGCTGACTCATTCAGATGACCATTTTCCATATCGGCCTACTAACCCTAACTCCAACATACAAGGCACAAATGTCAGAAGCGAAAGTGACATCTTGAAGCAAAGAAACTTGAGAACACTGCACGACCGCACTCCTCCGAGTACAGCTTCAGTTGACAACATACCTTGTCAGTTCCATGGAAATCCCTGTATTCTTGCATTGTTGATTTCAGGCGGATCTCAAGGAGTTTATACTCATCACGAAGTTCATCGACCTACAATAAGAGATCATCTGATGACAGGACTATTAAAATCTCCTCACTCTTATCAAAGAATGGGCCTGACTGGGATTGAACCTGGAACCTCCCAGACTAAGGCACTGCAGTTTCCACTATCCCAAGTGGACACCCGAGTGGACATTGCAATGCACAGGAGAATACATGTACACCACCATGATGATTGTACACGGTGTAATGTCATAATGACATCAATTCTAGCCCCAAATCAATCGACCAACGCTACTCTACATGTACCTTGGCATCCATATCCTGCCTCAGTTTGGAGCGCAAGTTACGATCTCTGTCATCGAGTTCAGCATTACCCCAACTTCCACCAATGTCAGATCTCGGCTGAAACACGGAGAACTTCATTTCAATACCTCAGCACTCAGGGGCGGATCCAGGATTTTGGAAAAGAGGGCGCACTGTGCTAGAAACATTGAAATTGGCAGTGAATTTCAATTATTTGCTCCAAATATCAGAATTTCATGGTCAATCTTACAGATTTGTTGGCCGAAAGGGGGCGCGCGCTAGGTGCACCCCTTGGATCCAAGTCTGGCACTGTTCAACCAAGGGAAGACACAATTTTATGGCCCTTTTTCCTTACAACTGGTGGTAAAGAATTTTTTTCTTCAAAAAAATTCAATATGGCGCAACTTGCAAAACCAATTCTGCGGACACAGCTAATACATACTGGGCTCACAAAAGCAACAGTGTGTTTATTATTTATTGTAACCTGATAAAATATTCTTCTCGTGTCTTTCAATGCCGATTTAAAGTGTCTGTTGGGGATCATTATGATCTACCACAGGCAGCATTTCACTGAACATGCTTCACGACCATCAACGGCCACTTAGAGTTAGCGACTCCATGAAAATCAATCGTCACGCAACCATTAATTATTTCAGGATCTGTATTTCTGGTTCAACATAAGCAAGACAATGAGCACAGGGATGTGAATTTGTTATGAATCAGCCAGTATTTCTGTCGCCACTCGATCAGCACAAGTATTCTCTGGCATTACAAATGACACCACTGGAAAGATGAAGCCATGTTCGCCGTGTTCGTGGCCACAGAATATCACGGAAAGCACAATCACTCACCATGGCCGGGGAGAAGTGAACTCAGTACAGGGGCGATGCAGCCGGTCCACAGGTGTGTGTGTGGGGGGGGGGGCATAGACAAATGCAGATGAATGAATAAAACCTGTACCTACCTGTACCTGCACCGGATCCTGGTCCTGGTCTTTCCTCATCTTCTTCTTCTTATCCTCAAGTTTATTCTCCAAGGATTTGATTTCTTTCAACTTCAAAAACAACAAGTGGAGATCGGTTAACAAAGACGAAGGAATCGAACGTACGAATCTGCAAATCCTGCTTTAGTTTTTAGATTGAGTATGGTACATAATCAGGAAAATAACACAACACTTACCCTTCTCTCCATTTCTTCCAAACCTGAGAGATGCCTTCGGTTTGATTTCCTCTCCACCTTCTCAATGCTGGTCTGGAGAGCTTGGAGCTGCAAACAAATCATCAGATTCATTAAAACTACCGTGGGATTGAACATACAATGTGAGTTGTCATAAACCTTCCTGTACATAGAAGTACATGTATACGGTATACGAAAACGCCGGTTTACAATGGCTTCACGGTCGTGAATCCATTTGAAGCCTTTGTTATCCAGCGTTTTCGTATACCGTACACTTCTATGTAAAGGCAGCCCAAGGTGCAGTATCATCTCCAGCGTTCGTAGTTTAGGCCTACTCTCCATTCAGATCCATGCTTCACCCTCAGATCTAAGCCTCCATCCAGAAAGCCGAGGTCCACTACCAATTCAAATACATGTACATGTAAAACCACACAGATAACATCCATCCTCCCACAGCAGGGCTTTGGTCTCACTCCGCTTCATACACTTGCACTGAGTGGAGCGAACTAAAACCCCTGGTATGGGAGGATGGGTAATATCTCACCTTCTCCAAAGTTGCAGCCCTGAACTTATCATTCTCCTGTTTAAATGTCTCCAAAATCTTCTCAAAATCTTCCATAGATGACGCCTGCAAATGAAGACATGAAATCAACACTGCTTCAGAATGGGAGGCTTTTCTGCCATTAGAGCCGCCTGTCAGGGGTCCTAGAACGTCTCAAAATTTGACGCTACTGATGTAGGCCACGGCCTCGTGTCATTATGGATGACGTCATGGCATGCACTTCTGCTCTATGACATCAAATTTTGTAACGTTCTGGGACTGCTAACTGGTGGTGGCATCTAATGCGAGTAAAATCTCCCATTGCCATGGCACTTAACCCTATTGTGGGAGAGTTTGTACTTAGTTCGCAATGAAAATGCGTTTTCATGAGTCAGATTTTTGTTACTGAGCAACCCAATAGCGAAATTTATTAGGTGCAAAACTGGAAGGACAAATTTGATACGTTTATGACCAGTGAAAGTAGAGGGTTTTCAAACAGTGTGTAAAATAAGCATTGTATTTCAAAGCTGTGCACAAGAACAAACTGGTGGTTTGAGTGAGTCAATCGGAATGAGTGCAATGGGAAATGCTTGGAGCACGATCAAATTTTCAGGTGATTTATGATATTTGAACTTGAATTAAAGTGTGTTTAGAAGCAGAAGAATGTGGGAAGGATTGAAAGAAACCGTGTATTTACTGCTGGAGTCAGGGTGGAGTGGACAGAAGAGATCATTTCCATGGTGTCATCAGATTTAACACTCATGCTGTCAAAATTGTCTGTGCCAGGATCACTGGGCGTCACGCGTAACTTCTCCTCCTCATTTGACTGTAGACAGAGACAGGCTCGTTAAGATTAATTCTATAGTGGAATCGTGTAAACGCCATCCTCCAACAGCAGGGTTTTTAACCTCTCTACTCTTCATCCATTCCCCGAGTGTACGAAGAGGAATGAGATCAAAGCCCTGCTGTGGGAGGATGCGTAAACACATAATTGGTGAATTTCATGCATAAGAAAACCATGCAAATAGTGATGAAGTAAAACCAGGTTATTTTGAGACATTCCTGATTGTTCAAATTGAATCAAATGCAAGGACAAGTTTCTATGAACAACACCAACATGCAGGACAGCTCCTCACACGGTTATTTTGAGTGTGATCACATGAGTTCTCTACATCCAAGGCTGAGTTCGATTGGAACCCGAGAGTCGATCGGATTGGTCTGACAGGCAATCGAACTCGACAGAACCCGAGGGTAGCTACCCGTGTGCGTCATATTTGACCTGTTTATTGAGTCGAGCCGTACCCTTGGCAATTTGTGTTTTGAACTCAACTGTATCACATGACAAGATGGCAGCGACAAAAATGTACGAACAAACAGTAGCAGCAATATGTGATCATTAACTCAAAATAACCGAGGAGTTAGAATCATAATACACTTATAAACATGCATGTACTAGCACAGAGGTAGGATGCATCCATTATACTTCGTTACAAAAAAAACAAAATAAAATGATGTTGAAAACTCACCATTTTCTCTTTCTCAGCATTCATTTGTTGGTCCATCTTTTCAGACAAACTTTTCACAACACTTCCTCGGCGTTGCTCCTCCTTTTTTTCTTGGTTCTGTAACTTTTCTTCAAGTTCCTCTTTCACGGCCTGCATTATACTTTCTCTCATCTTTTTGCCCTGAAAAAGTTTTCATGATCAAGTATCATCGTCACGTGATGAACGAAAAAGACTGTACCCGGTACACCAAAGGGAAGGGCTTGGTGCCGTGAGCTTGAACTTGGCTCACTCATTTGACAGTATTGGACGATCTGTAGTGTTGAATCAGAGGAAGAAGCTAGAGTCGTTTGAGGAAACCTACACTATCAAAGAGAGTTAGCCTCCGTATCAGAGTGCCGGGTCCGAAAGGGAATTGAATCCGGACCTCAGAGGTGATAGGTAGTTACTAGATCTTCACCAGTTCAAATAGGCAAAGTTGCATGCCATGGTTAGAAAATTTCACGAAATGTGTAAAACTTGAACTAAAACAATCTTCTTGGGAGCCACAGTGGTGTAGTGGTTCGGACCTCCAACTTGCGGTCAGAGGGTCCCGAGTTCGAATCCCACTGGGCATGAGACTTTGGCAAGTCTCTTTGCCTCACTGGCCTCTCTCCACCCAGGTGTATAAATGGGTACCAGTCGGAAATGCTCAGATTGTAACACCGGATGAGCAGCTCATCTGAGTTCTACTGAAGGTTTCAGGATAGACTGGGGTTAAAGTGTACCTCTACCGTAGTTGATATCAGACTATAAACCCAAACTTTAACTTTTTCTTACCTTTTCCTCGTCGACGTTAGCTTGCAGGTCGAGTTTCTCCCTCATCACGGTCACCACCTCCTCCCTCAGTTTACATCCCTGAAATATATCAACGTCACAATCAACGAACAGCTCCATCCTGAATGACATCCAGAAAAATACACTTCTTTACAGATGAACACTTTGGTTACATCTGACTTCAACAAAACACGCAAAAAAACTGCTCCGGTATTGCTCCATCTGCCATAAAATATGACAATTTGAGTCTACGAGTTTCAACTTATGACATTGATTTCTTGAATTATTCAGAGCGATTTCAGCTCTACTGAATTATTGACAGTAACACTGCAGAAATTTATAGCTAACAACCCAAGCCGTGATTTTTTAAATAATATCCAGCAGTTCAACTGATCATGCATCAATAACGCACTTTTTTTCTCAATTTTATGAATGTTGTAGGGACTTGTGTTAATAATAGTCCTCCTGGTATTTTCAAGTTTTGCAACCATCCTTGTCAATCTTTCATAACTTGGTCCCAGTGACGACAAGTTCTTCTCTAGTGTCACAGAGAATGCTACACTTGAAATATTGTCATATTGTGTACTGGAACCTGTCTCGTACTGACACTTTTGGAATGGAACTATCAAACAGACACTGTCCTCAATTGAGAGGTGTTCTGAATAATCTAACCATCATTGATGAATCTTAAGCAAAAGGCATATTTCAATTCAAAATTTGGAAGAAAAACACAAAAGAAATCGCTTACCTTAGGTCCATTGAGTTCTTCACTCTGGCATTTCCAGGTTCCTTGGAAAATACCAGCTGAAGTTGATGTCAAAGTTACGAGAAGCAATCATCAAAAGCTGCTGAATTTTCAAAAAGATGGTAAATTTCAAAAATATAAAAGAAGCATTGATGAAATAATGGATCAAGATGAGTAGCTGAAATGAACTCTGATTGTATCGCAAAAAATAATCAATCAAAATGTGCAACCAGCTCCAGAAGTTGTTCATGACCAACTGGGTCTTTCGGATGTCTCCCTTTAAGCAGGGCACAGAGCCACTTGAATCTATCAACTTTCACAAATAAACCATACAGCATTTCAAAGATGATAAGATGAAGAATTTACAAATTAAATTTACAAGCGATTTTGTCCGAAATTTCTTTCCCTTGTTTTATTTTGCTAGAGCCTGTTGCACATCCAAAACAACATTGATGTAGAATGGTAAAAGCATTCTCCCACAGCAGGGTTCGTATGAAGAGAAGCGAGGTAAAAGACCGTGCTGTGGGAGAATGGGTAAAAAGCTGAAGCGAAGAATACTCTGAAACAGAATTCATTACTTCTTCTTCAATCATGACTGAGGTATTGAATCGTAGCTGTTCCTCATGAGTGTTTAGAATGTCCTTCATCCATTCTAGGATCTGGGGCAAAAGACAGAAAAAGAAATGTTAGCCTTTGGAGATATCCTGCTGAAATTCATTAAGTCATATGCAAACTTCCTTTCGACTTGCGATCAGTGGTGGCACTGGGTGGGTGTTGCCATCTTACAGGCCATTTGACCGGTAGTGCGGACCCTGTATGGACTGGACAAGTGGACACCGTCTTGACTGGGTCCTGGCACAAACTATGGACACTATAGTGGAGCAAACCTGTTCCAACAAATAGAAAGATTGCAGTTCAAATCAGAGAGTGAACCTCAAAGATGATAATTACATTGTCAAGCACAGTATCAGGTACATCAGTCATCTTACTACTAGCAGGACTCGGAGCTGGTGACGTGTTAGTCCCCTTCATGTCCTCATTCAGTTTGTTCATGTCTTCATTTATGGTCTGAACCTGTGGCAGCAGATGGGAGAAATGGAGAATGAGTAGGACTGCTGAAATGTTTATCTGGATGAGTGTCGCAAGGTGACTCTGCTTCTGTGAACTACCTAAGTAAATGAGTTGAGATATATAATGAGGAAATGGCAATGGGCTCCGCTAGCTGATGACAAATTCTATTATTGAAGTTGTAATCCACAAAATCACAACAAACAAGACAAGCGTTCTTGAACCATCCTTTACCGGTACTTTCAAAGTTCTGGAAAGAAAATGACCAACAAGACGAACAAGATCCCAATCAGCTCCTTTAGGGAATACCGGTACCATCATCTTCCGCTGCTCTGATGTCTGAAACTCAAGAACTGACGGGATATAGGACGACTTCACCTAAACTGAAACAATCAACTGTTGTTCCCGGCCGTCACCTACCCTGAAATGCATTTGGGTCAGAAATCATCAAGTTTTAGTCATGAGTGTCATAAGTAGATGTTACCTTATCCGACAGAGACGATAGCTGCGACGTTACTCCACCGATCGCTTCCTGAAGCGTGGCCGTCGCGACACCGATCTTATCCTGTAAGTGGTCAATACGTTCTCGCGTGTCTCTCTCGTGTTGTTTCCTGAAGAAGAATTGAACGGGATGTCAACCTCCGTGATGAATTAATGAAAGGGGCGAACAGCATTTTACAGTAGAATCATAGTAACATTTTCAAGGGCAAACGAAGGGCAAAAATGTCGACTCAAACTTGGAACAAACCTTGATTTGATTTCCGCCATCACCACTTTATCCATCTGTTTCTTCGTCTCCACAATCTGCTGGTCCAACAATGACACAGCCTCATCAATCTTCTTCAGAGTATCGTTAAACTTGCTGCGGTCAATCTGAAAATATACACAATTTCTATCATAAGTTACAAATTCTTGGACATTTTGTGACATCATGTTTCATGTAACACATGAATGATGAAACCTTGAACAAGAATACAAATAAGACTTACTTACATCAGCATGAATGCTAGCACATTACCAAGGATTTTTTCAAAGAAATACTGCCACAGTTACATCCACCGTGAGAAAAAATTGCCACAAAAAACAAAACATCCTTTCCCACACGAACCACGACTTTCAAAAGCACACAACAGTCAGCCCCACCCTCCTTCAGCCGTCAACAACTACCGGCGGTTAATGATTCTACAAATTAACTATTCAGAACATATGAAGTGCCGCAGTCATGAGTGTGTCATTCAAAACTTCCATGAAGAGTGCCACAAGTTGGTGCCAGTTTGACAACCACTCCATTATTCATGATAAGTTCATTGTGCTGCCACCTTCCGGACCAGACAACCACTTCCTGGGCACAGACAAGTCGACAACCCACAAACAAAATTTTCTAACAGAACTCAGACAAGATGACCAGAAAGAGCCCACAAAGCCAACTTTCCAACAGAACTTTGACAAGACGACCAGAGACAACCAACAAAGCCAACTTTCTAACAGAACTCTGACATGACAACCAGAGACAGCCAACAAAGCCAACTTTCTAACAGAACTGACATGACAACCAGAGACAGCCAACAAAGCCAACTTTCCAACAGAACTTTGACAAGACGACCAGAGACCAACAGACCAAGCACAAACCATGACCCACCTTGCATAACTTTGGTTTATAACAGGTACGGAGTTTGTGAAAACACGTCAATAAACCCTGCGAGTCAGAGACAAAGAAGGAGATAGAGAGACATGTGAAAGGAGACGTACTAAAGTCACCAGCAAGGCCAAGCACCCAAACCTGAGTGCATGGGGAGTGGAATCATTTGTCATGCCATCTGGGGATCAAAAGAAGAACTGAAGTGCTGAAGCTCCAGGCAGAACCCAGTGTTGCA
>NMRB01000417.1:185478-198098 GCA_002633025.1 Notospermus geniculatus
AAAATTCACGAAAACCCTACTAAACCCCCATAAAATGATGTAGCCAGGAGGCAGGACAATAGAGCATCTCTGAATCCCCTCTGATTCATGTCATTGTAACTACATATTCGTTATTCAGATCTGAAGATGTTTTAGGTTTATGTAGGTTCCACCTCATTGGGGTAGATGTCAGCACCGGCTTGTGATGGGTAGTGTGTGTCTGTGATCTTCCTCTGATCAATACAGTGAGAACCAGGGCCCAGCACTTCTAAAAGGGGGGGGGGTCATTCCAAGAAGGCAAGAACCTACGTGTACCAAAGGGTTCAGGGTCTGTTTAGAGAAAAGTTAAGAAGTAGCTGAGAACAATCCTGAAACATCTCACCAGACATCTCAGTGATGCGGGTTCGATGTTCCACTGGATCATTCTGACAACCCATGACATTGCCAGCAGCAGAAAATGTGGAACATGGACAATACCGTCTTGCTGATTAGATGGATGGTATCCACCAGGTGTTAAAACAAGAGTCATTCAAACTTCTCTTTTACCTGAACAGGAAAAGTCCAGGCGACCACCTTAGCAACCTATTATTTTTACAAGAGTACATCATTTTTTATGGCTTCATCATCCAGGTAGTTTATTCTCCAAAGCTAAGGTTACAAAAAATAACCCCAAGCAATTTAAGTGACAAATTTATATTTGGATATACCGGTAGTCAATGCCGTAGATTTGGCGGAACCAATATTTCTTAATAATTTCTTCATTTCTGAAGGATTATCTTATCCCCATCCTGGAAATATAGCCGAAGAAGTCCAACGGCAGATTCGGGCGGTTCGCTTTTAACCTGGATTTCCTGAATCTCGTCAATCAGTCTTTGGTAGGTGTAAATGCAAACCACAAGTCAGGCCTAGGTTTTTAGAAGTTAATAGATCAGCCCACAGAAGTTTGTGGGAAGATCAAACAAGTTATAAACAAGGTTTTATGTTTGAAAGCATCTGAACTCTTGACTGTTTGTGTTTTTGTTCCTGTTGTCAAGGAAAGGTAGATTTGGGCTATCATGTGGGTGGCAATGTTACTCGAAAGAAAAACTTTACAGGTGTTTTTTTCCCAACACATTTGTGTATCATATGACTTTCTCACATAGGCCTGACAAGTTTGATGAAGATACCTGTGCATTTTGCTTACTTGACAACCGAATGAAGTACAGGCAGGCATTTGTAAGTTTATCGAAGATGAAACCGACAGTTTATTCTTTACGAACCAAGTCCCTAGCAACGGGAATTCTCAAGGTATATACTCTCGGAAATGTTGTCACAAGATTCTTGTCCCATAGCTTTGTCTACCTTGTTCTTTTCACCTGAGGCATGGGAACCAAAGTAAAGGTCACAAGTCGAGAAAGGTCAGCTAACCTACTGGGAGACAGATATGTGTTGTATAAACACAGGATATGATTAGTGTCATGTAGAAAGATATCAGAGGATGTTAAAGGTGCTATTTTTCATGGACACTTAGAAGCTTCTCGGCCAGGCTGAAGGGCCAAATCAAGGACAAGGATAGCAGGGTCACCGGTAAAAAATCCCCAAAATAAAAAATCCCCAAGGTATTAAATTTCCCAAAGGTAAAAATCTCCAATAGTAAAAATTAATCAAAATTGAACCAAAGAGAGTGGTTTATTTTGGGGCAAGAAGTAAATGGAAATACTGTTAGAATATAGGACTTCCGGGTCTTACACTGACAGCGCCACATCGTGGCGTAGTTCTGCAGGTTCCTCATTGAACTTCTCTGTCCACGACAGCCTTGAACATCTGTGACCAAAATTAATAGGCCAAAAAAATGACAGTAAATGTGAATTTCTGCTAAATAGAAGAAATCTTGGAAGCTTCGTTTTACCTGAATCATTCCTAGTAGTGTCACAAGAACCAGGAAGAACGTGCAGTGGCATGTGTCGGGGAAGAAATTGTTTTGGTCCTGTAGGCTATTCGCCAAAAAAAAGTAGCGGTAGTTCCAACAATCATGCTCTGCAGGATTCATTTCCACTTTCAGTTTTGGTCCAGAAGTTTATCTGCACTCGATTTTGAGAAAATAAATATCATCCTCAATTTTGTTGATTTTTCCGTCAGGGCCGAAGCCTGGCCCTGGTAAGTATAACGGAAGAGGCCATCTCAAACTATGTTCCTCACTTGGATGGGGTCAATTTTACTTGTCCTTGCAAAGGCACAAAAGGGAAAAGGCACCATGGCGAACCAAATGAATCATTTACAAACTGTTTTCTAATGCTGTTATTTACAAAATAATCTATTCAATCCGTAACCCTGTTGGGATTGAAAGTCAAGCATGTTAAACCACTCGACTACCAGGCCAAGACAGAAGACATCATATAATTAATATACAGAACAGGTGAGATAAGCTATTCAATCCAATAAACATATTTCAAAACAAAGGAGACAATTGCAGCATCCACTTGCTACTGGAGCATCCACAGACTAAGACAATGGCCGCCATGTTGACACAGCAACAATTAAGAAATCAAGCTCCCTGGAATCGCCTGATATGACCACCAAGGCAGAGTATTTGTTTCCGATTTATTCAAGAACCAGCGCTAATTAACATTCACTATGATTGTAGTGATGCCCTCATGGTCTGATGCTATAGGAAGTGCTGTGATTCACAAGTCACGTCCATCACCTTGTGTTACGTCATCACCTGGCATGTCACTTGAGGTTCGTCACTTGACTCTCTCACCTAATTGCAGAAAACTGAATTTTCTGAGATCTTCCCAAGAAAGAAGGAAATCTAAGGAACCAGACCAGGAAGTATAGACCAGTAGATTTATAGAGGAAAATTGGAAATTGAATGTGTTAAGAATTATCAAGCTCTTTAAATCAATGAAGATGCATTTGTTTTGTCAGAAGGAAGTTTATTTTGTGAAACGGTGAAATGGAATTTTTTCCATTTGGACTACGCCCAGAGCAGAAGCCTCGATAGCCTAGTCAGTGTAGTGGTTATCACCCTGCTTAGCAAGCAGCAGGTCCTGGGTTCGAATCCATGTAGGATTAATCATCCCTGGCTGTTCAGTGCGTCACATGGGACAGTGTATTGTACCCTCGGCAAGTAAAAGACCCCATCCAAGTGAGGAACATGAGTAGCGTGAGATGGCCTCTTCCTTACTTACCAAGGTCCACATTCATAAAACTACTAAATCTAAGTGTGACACTTATCCTTTGTTCAACACAAAAGATAAGTATCACACTTTGACTTAGGTGTGTTGGACCCTGGGCTTCAGGCTTTGGCTTCAGCCCTGATGGAAAAATCTGATACAATTAGACAATTTGCGGTGGAAAAGATAGCCTGGTTTAGGTATGACTACCAGTAGGCCTGACGTGTTCCCAAAGAACAGGGTTCAAGAATCTCTCACTTCAGGTTCAGAAATCATTCACATACTTTCATTAAATAATAGATGTAAATGACCTCCTTGCTGGAGCAATACTGCTGGCCATGCCATAAATTTACACCTCATGAATTACTTAGTAAAAAGTATATTCTAGCAGATATTTTATCAAAATTCTTCGAATAAATGAGGCCTAGTTTTCTTTCAAAATGAACCTTCGTCCACCAAAAAACTGACCAGCTCGTCTTTGATATCTTTAGGAATTTGCTCCTGAGATAAAATTACTACAATGTAGGCCTACCTGTTCTTCCATTATCTTTCAGCAAATTATACAGTATTTCAATAAACATTTTGCTTTTCACTGGTTAGGTGGGCACTTTGTGGGGCAGATTTACCACAGAATGTAGACATCTCGGTCTGAATTTACCACAAAATGTAGACATCTCAGTCTGAATTTACCACAGAATGTAGACATCTCAGTCTGAATTTACCACAGAATGTACTGTCTGAATTTACCACAGAATGGAGACATCTCAGTCTGACTGTCCTAAAGTCTGAACTTGAATAAAATCTTATGATTTTTTTATTAAACAATCGAAAGCCCACTTCAGCACGAGAGCTACAGGGTATAGGCTGAGGCCGGCCATCAGCCAAATTTCTATACCAGTTGGTTCCTCCACATTTGAATTTACTTTGTGGCTTTCCTGGTGCCCCCAATTTTAGATTTCACTGGTTCCCAAAGCGAACAAACTGTGTGATCTCATTTTGGTGGAGAAATGTTTATGCAATGTTAAGGTAGTAGACGGCAGGCAATTGCATATAGAGATGGAAGAATACAATTTTGTCCTTCTGAAAATGGATACCAAAAAGACAATTTAGATTTTTACTTCAATTTAGAGTTTTACTTTAGATTTACAATTATTTATGATTTACAATTTAGATTTACAATTTTCAATTTAGATTTTTACTTTTTTTGAAGATGGGGATTTGGCCTAGTGGTTTAAGGTGCGCTGCCCCTTCGTGCTGGCGATTGATGCCTCATGCGAGGGTCCGTGGGTTCGAATCTAGTAGGACGTGATGACTTTCACCATGGAAACCCGTTTCTATTTCATATCTTACTTCAATTCAGATATCAAATAATTAGGATTCTTAAACTTTTCTTCGAGTGTCCTTTATAGACTTCCATCACAATCACGTTCGATCGTCATTATTCCTATTATTACTAATAAGGTCTCACCTGACTCAATTAGTTATTACTCAACTTAAGTCAATGTAAGTGATATTATAATTCAGGTTATATTTTGTGTAATATTCTAAGACAGACGTTTACGGGGAATTCGTCAACAGGAAATCATGACAATCGGATGGAGGAAAGTCCACTTCACGGTGACGGATTTCCAATTAGAGAAAGTTGGCATTGAAAATTTTCTATATATGCCAAACCTGTTGAAAACCAACATGAAAGCGCAAGGAATGAGTGAAGTTTCATATCCGCATGATCAACCAAGAAGAGACTGTCAATTTATAAAATATAGGTCCCAAACTTTTTGCCTTTTTATCATTATCACCCAATGCACACCTGTCATTGAAAATTTTTGATAAAACTTTCTTGCAGGTAGATATGAAATCTTGCCCCTGAATTTGCATATTCAGAAAATTTGATGTAATGTTTGACAGTGAATACTGGGAGACTGGGCTTTTCATCCTCCCACAGCAGGGGTTTTTACCTCGCTCCTGTTCATCCAATTGCGAGTGTATGAAGAGGAGAGAACGAGACCAAAGCCCTGCTATGGGAGGATGGGGTTTTCAGATGATTATACAGGAGGAAACTGAAACCATGAGAGAAAAGCTGAACTGTCAAAGTAGGGGAAATACCCAAAATACGGATGTATTTCTCCTGAAAGAAATGGAATGATTCTGTCAGCTTCCCTATGAAATGAAACTACAGGACAATGCAGGAGGATGCAAATTGATAGCATGGATTGAAACTGAATGTGGATGGTACAAATGGGAATAAATAAACAGGTTGTGGGCCTAAAATTGTCCATCAACTGGCCAACTTGAAATTACAAAGTTTGAGTATTTCTAGTATTCGTAACAATTTGGAGCAGCAGCATTTTCATTTGTATCTCATGAAATCTGACATCAGGAAATGAACAAATGCCGATATAAGAATAGGGAAAATGAATGTGTTGTAAATTTGTCTATCAATTGCCCATTCATCTACATCCACGTATTTTGAGTATTTGTAAGTAGTCTCAACAATTATGAGCAGCAACATTATCTTCTGAAACCTGACACGTCCCAGAACATGAATTAATGCCAATGGTATGAAGGGGAAAACTGAACAGGTTGTAAATTGTCCATCAATTGGGCAACTTGGAAATTCTATAATATATTGTGATATTTCTAGTAGTTTCAATTGTGAGCAGCAACATTTTCAAATGTGTATAATCAATGTCTAAACGAATTTTTATCAAAATAGATCCTCTTTTATCTATTTTTGCTTTTATGGAAATTCAGTCCAAAGAAGAAAGCACAAAAATTGACACACAAAGTGGTAAATATCAAGAAGTCAACTTCCAGGACTTAGCAAATTTTCGACCCCAACCGGGGTCTTCTTCAGGCTGGCACTTTTCCACACTAGATTTCAGTGGAAAAGTGCCAGCCTGAAGAAGACCCTGGTTGGGGTCGAAAATTTGCTAAGTCCTGGAAGTTGACTTCTTGATATTTACCACTTTGTGGAAATTCAGGAGGTAGAATTTGTCCTTGCTACAGAGAATGTACTTTCATAAAAAACTTAGCACTTCATCAAAAAGATAAGTTGTAGTACTAGTATATCATGAATATAACAAAACATTAATTACAAAACTGAAAAGTCAACTAAGTCAAATTTTTCAACAAATATCAAAGAAATCTGCCTACCTGTTTTCATGGTTGAATAATGATGATACCTTGGTTTGGGCATAAACAATGTGTTGTTCATCATTGGTGAACAACAAAGTGACTCCATCATTAACAAGTTGTTTTGATACTCCGCAACGATCTGGCATAAAAATCCAACTCAAATCACGTGAGATTTTGCATTATTGTCGAGAAATGCTTCCGTAATTCATAATAATGAAATCCACAAGTCTGAATAAAGTCCACAGAACTATCGTGATGAGGTGTATATTTCAACTGAAGCAAGCGGTGGGTATTTCTGAGTTGAGTTATTTGCGTTCGTGCCAACAGGCCAGAGTCCAGTCCAGATAGCACCCACCAACTGAATGACTAAAGATCAAGAGAGATGTAGAGTTATGCAGGCGCCTCACAGGTAGGTCTAGTTCCACTCTCCGTACACAGGTGGCAGCAGCAGTCACACAGAGATCTGTAACATCTCCTGTTGTGTTGTTATAATGCACCTTGTTCTGTGGTGCTCGCTCATCTATGGTGTATTCCTCCGATAGGGCGGTACCATTACGAGTGGGCGGAGCTACAGAATGGTTTGCTCCGATGGTGCTTCAGGGATAGTTAATTATTCATATGTGCTTGTGATGTTACAATAACGACTGTAGTCACGCCTTCATATCTTATCTCCTTCAACAGCTACAGTCCTGGTAACACATCCTACCCCTAGGTTTGTCAACCTGGGCAATCCAATGAGCTAATCAGTTTCAACATCAGATGCCTCCATCATGATGTAATCAACATATCAGACTTGATATTTTGTCCGTCACGCTTTTATCTGATGTCATAACTCGGCTCCTTTAGCACCTTGAGCAACAGAAACAAGTTCTACCCTTAGGTTTTCATACCCTAGGAATCGAATGCACTGATTACTTTTGATCTGAGATGTTGGGGTCATGGTGATATCGATATCACAAATTTGATATTTTGAGATAACTTGCCATATTGTCAACTGAGCAACATGAAACAAGTCTTAGTTCATGCCTGCTTATCCAAGGACTGGACTGTGTTAAAATTTTCAGCCTCACGTGTCCGGGTGAGTGAAATATCGTGAGATTTTGATATATCAAACTTGATAATTTGAAATATCTCTGCCTGTGGTAGAGATAGAGGCATGATATCAGCCATACTTAGGTTATAGATGATGCCCATTTCGATTATGCAACGACCTTGATGATCAGAGGTCAAGGTCAAGGTCAAACTTGATAATTTGAAATATCTTTGCCTGTGGTAGAGATAAAGGCATGATATCACCTATACTTAGGTTATTGATGATGCCAATTTCGATTATGCAACGACTTCGATAATCAGAGGTCAAGGTCAAGGTCAAACTTGATAATTTGAAATATCTCTGCCTGTGGTAGAGGTAGAGGCATGATATCAGACATACTTGGGTTATTCAGAATGCCCATTTCGATTGTGCAATGACCTTGATGATCAGATATGGTGACAGGACAAAATGTACCTAGGACAAAAGGTACCATTTATCTGGGTACCTTTTGTCCCAGATACATTTTGTCCGGGTACCTTTTATCCAGTACCAATTGTCCGGGTACATTTTGTCCCAGAACCATCAGATATCAAGATCAAGGTCAATTTCGGGATGAGTTATTGGCATGAGATCAAGTTCTATGGGCCTCATCGTAATCCATCAGTCAATGTACCCTGATCTCTGTCAATGTATCCTGATCTGCATCAATGTATCTGATCTCTTTCAACGTATCTTGATCTCTATCAATGTACCATTCATGTACCGGAAGAAGCACCTGCACATCGGGAACCATTCGACATTTACAATGTCATCTTGTTCAAGTCAGGAATGGATGGTCAAATTATGGGACAATGACAATAGTTTGTGAAATAGTCATCAAATTTCTGAACAGTATAAGTCTTGTACTATCTATACTGTATAGAAATTTGGTGAATATTGGAGAATAAAACTAGGCCTATACATTCTTGAATGAAGTTATTGCATTTTGGCCACAGAAAAGATTTGGTGTTTCAGAAAATTTTCTAATTCGATTCCATTTTGGTGCATTGAGCCAAATTGGATGATTTTAAAAAATATTTATCAAATTTCTGTACAGTATTAGACGTAAAATCATACTAGGCCTAGACATTCTTGAATGAAGCTGTATAGCATTTGGCCATGTATGCAGAGCAAAATTTGGGTTTCTGAAAATTTTTAATTAGATGCCATTTTGTTGCATTTTCTGACAAATTTGCTGGATTTTTGGCCCAGATTCTGGTTGCCATGGTACATGACAATATTCATTTTGTGTGTTTGAACCCAATCGTCTCAAAAAAATGCATGTATTTGGTACTATTTTGAAGATGGGGGTTTGGCCTATTTGTTAAGGCGTGCTGCCCCTTAGTGCTGGCGATTGATGCCAAATGCGAGGGTCCACGGCTTCCAGTCCAGTAGGAAGCATTGTCTTTCACCTTAGAGACCTGTTATTATTATTTGCCATTTTGCAAAAAATACCACTAACACAATTCTGACCAGCAGTTTGCCCCACGTGGCCTTGATTTTCATGAGGGATATGATAAAATGGTACCCCCATGTCCTTGTAATGAAAAACAAACCAAAATCTGCAGGTATTGGTCGTAGTATTGTCAGTGAATTAGGCCTAATTAGATAATCACAACATAATGGTACGGATCCTACACATGGGGGTTAATCAGCAGCTAATTATGATGGGGGATGACATTGAGAGGAAACGTGTGACACACTTTCACGTTGATTGCTTAGCCTCAGCTACCCTGTCCCAATTAAAATAATTGCAACCCTGAGGAGACCTTTACGACAAGGTGAAAAGGTAGAGTATTTAATTGCCTCAAATCTTTTATAATGGCGAAATGACCACTATATCAATAGGATATCACGACAAACAGCCAACATATCTGGGCAAGATATACATTCAGACATGATGGTAGTTCAACTTCTGGAAATTTATTTAGCCTTATCACGATTGATTTAAATTTCATCGTTTCCATGACACACAGCAGGGAGACTTACGTTTCCACAAAACACACCCCAAAGAGTTAGGGCCTGTTTAAAAAGTGACTTCAAGTTAATGGTACTTGTCACCAAATGGAAGATGGAGATTTGGCCTAGTGGTTAAGGTGTGCTGTCCCTTAAGCCTGCCGCACACTGGAGCTATCTGCTGAGCAAAAAGTCATTCGAGACTTTTTGCTCAGCAGATAGCTTCAGTGTGCGGCAGGCTTGCTGGCGATTGATGCCTAATGCGAGGGTCCGTGGGTTTGAATCCGGTAGGAAGCTATGTCTTTCACCTTAGAAACCCGATTCTATTTCAGGTCACCAAATGGAAAATGCATTGAAGTTAAATGGTACCATTAGCTTAAAGTAACTTCATGAAACAGGCCCCTGGTCACTTCAGTTTTGAGAATGAAATCTTCAGAAGAGGTTAGGAGGCGGCCATCAATGTTGGTGGCTAATTGAGTATAAGAACTTACTGTTAGAAATCATCCTCCCACAGCAGGGTTTTGTTCTCTTTCCTCTTCATACACTGAAGAGGAGCGATGTAAAAACCCCTGCTGTGGGAGGATGCTGGAAATGAATGTCTTTTTATTCTGTGGCCTCTTCATTGATTGAGGCAAGCCAATAGTCCACAAGTCGGTTTGCAACATTGTCATGTTTCCTAGTTAGATGAAACCAAACCCAATCCCCTTCCACCTCTTCGGTATGAAAATATTGCAGTATTTGCACACAAAATACACAATCATGCTAGTTCAGGTTGAAATGAAACTCTTTTGTAACCACAAGAAAGTGAACATAGACCACAAAGTCAACATAATTACTTCTTAATTAAGGAATAATGGTGATTTTTCTAACTATCTTCTTCTTGTAGTTAGCTAAGGTAAACTTCTATTGTTCTGGTTTTGTCAATCTGTAGGCACAGATGGTTGCGTTTCTCAAACATCACGTTTGTCAGGTTCTCGTCTTATTTTTTGTTTGCAGTGACTCCGACAGAGATCAGATAGAAGAAATATCTTTGATTTTCCCTCCAAGTGTGGCGGGGCNGGGGGTGTTACAAACTGTAGTGAAAGTGTGAAATTTGTGAAAAAACTTATGAATTTGGAATTGATTTTGCTAATTGACAGCAATAAGCCACGATATTGCCACTTTTTGGCGATAGCCGGCGCCACCGGTGGTGATTGCAACATTCTCCAACACCGTGGTTTGCTTTTCTCCCTGAGTGTTGGAGAATGTATGATTAACGCATACATGGATACCCTACGAATGAGAGCTCCACATGGGGTTGATAACCAGTAGGTACTTTAACCTGTTAACTGTGTACATGTAATTAGTTTTTGAGAAAAAAAAATTTTCTTAGAAAAAAAATTGCCAAGGAAAAAGCATTTGACACATAAGGTTCAGGAATGTCGTACGCAATGTGAAGCGCCATTTCCTTGCTGGGCGTACTATTACATCCTACGCAAGCTGAGATCATCAGGTGTTTTCGGGGATTCCCCAGATTTTGTGATGACGTAATATGACGTCCTACCCAGTTAACGGTAAATATCAAGAAGTCAACTTCCAGAACTTAGCGAATTTTCGACCCCAACCAGGGTCTTCCTCAGGCACTTTTCAGTCGGGTTAACAACATTGTCAATAGAGGTCACCTTTAACACAGGTATGTTTATTGCAGGATAGGGAAGGATCACAGTGCCTCTTTAAAAGAAATGTACCCCTTCATCAGGCTCTAATAGGGATTAAACCTATCTACATCCTATCACAAGTCTGATAACACGACTGACTGCAGCCATTTCCTGATAAAACTGATGTGGGAGCAAGGCAGGCTACACACTACTTCCCTTCATTTGTTCCTACTTCCTGTAAGGGGCCCTAAACTCCTCAAAGGGCCCTTAAAAAGTTCAGGAAGCCCTGCACCTACTCAAGTCTTACACTATCTGTAGGAGATACTGGGTAATTCCTTATCATTTTTCCTTCTTAAGTCTCATTAACACTAGGCCTGCCTTCCTGATGGCTACCTTGCATGTATTTATAGAACCAATTAAGGACTTGCATCATCATTAACATCCTTCTTTAATCAATGTATCAGGCATGATGTCTCTTAATGAGCTCAGCGACTTCCGTTTTAATCATTTGTTTTTCATTGAGAGTAGGTTCCTGGTTTCATGCTTCCTCTTAGCAGACACCCCTGCCAGGAGGCCACCTCTCTCTCCGAACACCAGATGAGTGGTTATCATGCCCGCTCAGCAAGTGGTACATGTAAGTCCCGGGTTCAAATCCTGTGCCATATGGGATTAATCATCCCTGGCTCTTCATGTCCATCGCATGGGAGAGTAAGCCATGGTGGTGCATTGTAACGTGTGCTTCACAAGGGCAAGTAAAATCCAAAAAGGATTCCCGAAAACTCGCGGGAACAGGAGGAAAGCAAGGGACGACCGCACAGGTGGACGTCCAGTGCACAAAAGACCCCGATTACACTATTCGTCGTGTGAGGGCGCTGAGGATGGTAAAAGACCCCATCCAAGTGAGGAACATGAGTAGCTTGAGATGGCTTCTTCCATACTTACCAGGGCCAATGATGCTATGGCTTCGGCCCTGATGGAAAAATCTAATAGTAATACCAGCAAGTTCCTGGTATGCTTACTCCCTTCATGAACACAATAATGATAAAGTAGGCCTAGGGGTGTAACTTGTCACTCAAATATAAAGTAAAAGACTTGCGAAGAATTTTCATGAAGTTTGTTTCTCACATTTGGCAATGACTAATAATCATACCTGAAATTCCACCTCACATGTCCAGTTTCGTCATACAAATGTGTCACCAAACATAAAATAGAATCCTAGAAAATCAAATAAGAATTGTTACATCAGATGCAGGGTAGGCACGTGCCTGCAGGGAGGCAGGATGCGGCCACTTGATGAAGTGTGCCAGGCATGACTCCACCATGAGGTGCCAGGAAACACCCCAGTGGCTTCTTACAATTTAAATTCAGAAAGACGCTCTGAAGTGTTTCCTGGTATTCGCTAAGCTTCCTCATTCTGGTTGTAGGAAGTAACCCCCGGCGGTAATTAGGAAGTAGACGTTAAACTAATAGGGAGCCAATTCTAAAATGAAGTACCTCTATCCTCATAACTGCCAAATTCATAAATTAAACTTTAAAATGATCATGTCTCATTTCTCCCGCCTTCAGGGCAGAGCTACATGTAGGTCAGCAAGTCCTTTTGTTTCAACGCCAGCTCAGCTCAAGGTCCCATCGAGGTGGCTTTCAAAGGTTGAAGGAAAAAAAGTGTGTATGGGGGGGGGGGGG
>NMRB01000417.1:205173-230204 GCA_002633025.1 Notospermus geniculatus
ACTACATTGTCGGCGATTTACTACGAACATTTTGTAATGCATTTTTGTAGTTCGTCTTACTGCCGCTAGGTGGCTCCCTCTACGTCAGCAGTCAAATAACGCATTTGAGATCCAATACCGTGCTCCTTTAACCATCCAATCACAATGAGGAACTTTGGAGCCGTCAGAGGCCACTACGAGTACCGGTCCCAGAACGTCATGAAATTTGACGTCGCAGGGCAGAAATGCATGCCACAACGTCGTCCATAATGACGTGGGCGCCGTGGCTCACGCACTTGACGTCAAATTTTGCGACGTTCTAGGACTGGTAACAGGCGGCCTCTTACGGCCACCGACGGCAGAAAAGTTCCTCATTACTAGACAATATTGTCTTCAAAATCCCCCAAGAACTTCCCCCTTCACCTTCCATGCAATCATGATTGTTGTTCTAATAAATGTTTTCACTTTTATTATCCTCGTAGCAACTACTTGTATGACAACAAACTATGACGGCAAGGAGTGGAACAATCTTCATCTTCCTCATCAAGCTCAACAATGAAATCAATTTTACAATCTTCATTTCATCGCCTGACAGATTCCGTTACAAACCAGCAAGTGAAGAGGCCCGACTTACTTCGTACCATCGTAATACAGCCCAGGAGGAGTACTCACTCGTTAGTGAACACAGAGTGATTATCAATATTCACTAACTAATTGTTCTAGAACAATTTTAGGTGCAATAACGGACCACAGGATCAATTCCACAACAAGCACTCATAAGAATTCTGAACTAAAATGGAATCAGAAACAACACCATTTGACACTGTCAGCTTACAAGTGTTTCTTACGCGATGGTCTCCTTTTTAATTAGTCCATATTTTCTTGCGTTCATCCTTTCATTTATGGCTTAATTGCAGTGCGTTTGACGACAAGAAATCTTGATGTCAGAAGTGTAGTCAGGCATTGTTTTTGTTGAACGCAATCAACTGGCTTCACTCTCCTTCTACTTGTTTTATTTTCTAATAATGTTTCGCTCTCAGGATCTGTTCATTGCTAATGTGATAGTGAGTTCCTGCAACGGCCCAGTAGAGATAGAAGCACATCAGGCGAGGTTAGGGCGGAGCTGATCGCCACCGAGCAAAATCAGCCGTCGTTGACACCAGGTGTGTGGTGGAGAGCAATCTGTGGAATCTTCTCCCCAGCGACGATCGCCAAAAAATCGAACTGGTTTGATTTTTGGCGATCGAGACGAATCACTTGTCGCCAAGCATATCACCAATCAGCACACACACAAAAACGATATCGCCTAGTCTGAGTAGCTGGCGATCTGGGCCCATATTCATAAACCTTGATTCTTGTTTTAAAAACGCCAAAAGTTTTGGGTTTTGATATCAAAAACAGCAGAGGTGTCATCGGACATAACTTTAGTCTATCCTGAAACCTCTTAATCTGAGCATTTTCGACCGGTACCCATTTATACACCTGGGTGGAGAGAGGCCAGTAAGGCAAAGAGACTTGCCCAAAGTCTCATGCCACAGGGCGATTCAAACCCAGGACCCTCTGACCGCTAGTTGGAGACCCGAACCACTACACCACCGTGGCTTCAGCTGGTGGCCCAAATACCCTATAAAACAGCCTCAGTGTCTCCCTTTAAGCGATGCTCCACCACAGTGGCACTGTGTCCTTCAGATGTGAACTTGAAGATGAAACCGCAGAAGTGATTGATAACGACAAACATCCCTCTGAAAGGGCAGCCTAAGATTGAACACGGTCGCAAAAACCGTGCAGCCACCCGAGCAAACTTCGACAAGAAATCATGCAGCCATCCTCTTGACATACCACGGCGAAGAAACCTTCGTAAACTAATGACACAATTGAAAACAAATACTAATTTATTCCGCGAAACCGGAACGCTGTGATTTCATCAAAGCCAAATGAAACATGAGAAATTGATCAGGGCACCCCATTCACCTCTTCAACTCGGTTGTATCCCAACTGACTGTGCACGGTTCCTGGCACGGCTTCACATGATTCAGCCCGAGAGAATCAATACGTCTTGGTCTACAGCCGTTTAATTTTTGCGCGTCGGAAAGTGTAGGTACCGTGCAAAATGATCACCTATGCAAATTATGCGAGTATGATCAATTTCATTGACGATGCAAACAGGAATTGAGTAACATTTGCATGATGGGGAATCGAGAATCTAGGATTCGGGGAGCCAATTTATTTCAGGGTAATCCACAACCATCGTAGATTGTGCATAATGTTGGATTCACCAGTCCGTGATCACCTTTGAAAATTTGTTTGCACGAGTTGATTGCGTTTATCCGAAATACAAAAATCAAAAATTGAACAAATAAATGAGATAGGATAAAATCATCCTCGTCTAATCTGAGATATTCTATTCTATTGGCGCAAATTACGACCTGTTCTCCGACGGTTCGATATCATTGGATTGTTGGTAATGATTGGCGTGAGCTATTCTGCGTTATTGTCCCGCCACCATTGACATGCCTCCTGCATGAATAACTGCGTGTAATCAGTGCGGAGGCTTCCATTCTTCGACTCCGAAAGGCAAAATGATATTTGTCAATCAAAATAAAGGTCTATTTCACCTTTACTTGACCCATGTTACCATGCAACAAACGTACATATCATGTATATTTTGTACACATGAAACCATTCGCTGTATGCTGGAATCAACACGATGAGCCATTTCAGTGTATTTGAGCTGAAAACTACCTTGATTCTTTGTACATTTTGACACAATATTGCACCCAACTTGTCTTGATCTCACGAATTTCGTCAGATGACAAAGTGTACGTAAATAGCTAGGTAGAGGGAAAGAAATTAACTTACACACCGCGCAAATAATCTTATTTTTCTAATTCATCACTCACCGTACAGGAATCAAACCTTTTCATCAAAAAATTGGCCGGTGGCCTTTCCAGTTTATCTGGTAAATTGACAGGATTCCAACGAATCTCTGTCGATTGATTTTAAAATTTTCCAGTGGATGGTTTGGTGATGGGCAACGAATGTGTCAGAATGATGGGATAAGGACATGTCAAAGAGGGTTGCTGCCCTCTCTATAATAAGAAGTATACATGTAGTTCCAAGGGAGTTGAACTCACAGCCTCGGTGGTGACAGGCATGCATGTTTCCACTGTGCCACTATATTATGATGAGAGGCAAAAGACACCAATCTTTCCACCATGCCACTATAATATGATAGTCCATTGTTACTTCTTTTCAATGTGATAATGAAAAACATCTTAGAATTTTTCCTTTTTTCGGTTGCCTTAAGCGGGGTTCATTGGCGCACGGATCTGGTATGTTTCCAGTCCGTTTGCCCAGTTTTTCGGATATGACAATGCAAAAGTCAATTTAATCGATTTTTTAACAGACCTGAATTGGACAAAATCTGTGTGCCAGTGGATCAAGGCTTTAGACTGTCATCATCGACAGCCCTGGTTTTTTGGTAAATAACAATGAAATTATCATTTCTAAAACGCAGGTAACTTTGTCCAGATGCGCTCCACAAAAGTTTATCCTGCCGAGTTTTCAGTAGGTTTTGGGAAGTTCTAAATTGTCTTTTAGTCATATCTACTGCAAGGAATCCATTGTGGAAGTTATGCAACTTTGGTTATGCAATCGTAAGGCTGCGATTACATAGACGTACAGAGTATCCCAGAAGCACTGGTTATCAATGGCTTCACGATTGTAAAATCTTTGTTGACCGGAGTGTCCGTACAACTATATGTAATCCCAATCTGACAAACACAGACAATTTTTCTGGAACCATTCTTAAAGTGTTCAAATTCCCACTCACATTCAAATCTCCATAAAACAGAACGAAACTTTTAAAAGAGTCAGAAGAAGAGACGGTAAAACCTGTGCGGTCGAAAACAAATTAATAAAACCAACGTTTAGGGTTCATTACAGCGGGTGATTTCCCGTGCTGCTGTCGAAGAAATCCCCGATTAACTCGAAGAAGGGTTGTCTTGAACGCGATGTTTGAAAATTTGAACTTGATTTCCCCGGGGGTGGAGTTTATAGTGTAGATTTTTATTTCCGGAGTTAAGGTGCTATTCTCTTGATTGGCGTAAACTGGTTGACTCTTGTGGGACGTATAAAATCACACTTACGAATGCTACAAGTAAGATTTGAAATTTCTTAAGTGGTTAAGATGTGAATATGAAATTCGTTGCACCTTTCGAGCTCCTGAACTCATCAAGATTTCTATCAATTGAAATTCGTGGCTTGAGGAACGAAATAATTGAAACCATGACTAACATTTCTTGATGAGGATTAGGCATCAGCCTCACAAGGAGTGAAAACCCTACCGCGCTGGACTGCAGCATGGAGCAAATTTAAACACCTCCATGTTGCCGTCTAACAGTCTAATTCTAACTTACAATGAATTTTATTAATGAAATTTTACCACACCCATATGTGACCCGTGACAGCAAAATGAGTCGGAATGCACACAGAAGAAGACCCAACATGTCCAAGGTGACACCAACGGTTTGTTGATTTCAGGATTGTCTGCTCATTGTGAAATTTGACTTTGTCCATTTCTGTAATTCTCTGGTCCCATCTTGGGTCTTCTTTCCGGCGCATTCCGACTCATTTTGATGTCACGGGTCATATATGTTGGTGCAGCGTTCCCAGTCATGTCAGGTCAAGGACTCCAGTCATCAGTGGGTCAGCCCTATGTTAAAAAAATTCCACACAAGCTTCAACTAATGCAAGCACACCCAAAATATAAAATGACTTACAGCTACATGGCTTCACTCACCTGCAAGTAGACAGAAATAAATCGAATTAGCAAAAAATCGAAGTAAGCAACCCTTCAAAGTTTTATGCTATTTTAATAATGCTAATTATTTATGCTAATTTAAAAATGCTCTTGATGATGGGAAACTGGCATGAGGACTTGGGACTTCAAAATATAGGACTACATGAATTGCTTGCCCTTGTCTGTCATGTCATGGACCTTCTCTGGGTCACGAGTTTTCAAAATAGTTTGAAAACAGGATGAAGTTTGAGATTTTACGCAGAATGCTTAAAACGCTGAAAATGACATATTTTGAAATACACGCCCGGCGCAGCCTTGGGGCCAAGGCTTCATCATGTAACTTCCTTGTTTCAAATTATGTGCTGTGTTGATCAGATCATGTCAGCACTAAGCCCTTGAAGTACCGGTAATAGTATTTACATGAAATTTCAGCTTTTGAAAAACTTGAACAAGACACACGAGGGCCCCATCCTGGAAACTCTAGACTCTGAAAGCAGTGAAATGACTGGGCGGGAGAGGCACTGCCCACCACTTCAGAACTCTGCCAAAATTATGGTGGGACCATCGCATGGGATAAGTCCTGCTGCCATCTACCTTGTGCCTTTGCAAGGGCAAGAAAAGATTCCATCCAAGTGAGGAACATGAACAGCTTCAGATGGCTTCTTCACATTCACCAGGGCTTTGGCCCAGATGGGAAAATTCTACTCTCGGTGGGGGTAGAAAACCCCTCACCGGCACTGCACGAGACGTAACAAACTGGCTTCATAAAGTACTCAGGTCTGTTGCCAAAGGAGTGTTGTTTTTACCAATGCATTTTAATGCTCATCAAGAGAGATACAAGAGATTGTTTTTACCTGCCAAATGATAGGAAGTTGTAGGTTTACGTATTGTTTGAAATAACACTACTTTCATTGAGAGGAAAAGAGATAGCATGGAATTCAACCAGGTAGGCCAGGAAAAAGGTTTCCAAGTTACTTTATCAACAAGGTGAACAAGGAATGCCCTTCTTCTTTCTATCAAAATACCTCAACCCGTGTCACCACAGAAACTGCCTGTAACATTTACTAAAGAACAAGATACTCTGGCAGCTTTTATTGCTATAACAAGAGGCTCATGTGCCGGATGCTCAGCTGATCAACTCATCTCCCAGAGGCACAGCAGACGACATCTAAGTCAAAGTTGTCTCACACCCTGTTTTACAAATTCAAAAATATTTGAAGAAAGTTTGTTCCTGTCAACCATTTGAAGAACATTCCTTCAATTTTTTTCTAATTCATATCCAACACTTGTAGAAAACGTTGACAGAAGGTGCCGCCTGTCGTTTTCATGCCTGGCCCGATTTCACTCGAGTGCTAAGTATCCTTGCCTGATGTTAAAGTGAAGATGACATTTTTTCACAGATGAGCTGGTCTTCAATCAAAGGGGCAATATGTTCTCTGAAGGGCATGACCCAGGCATCAGTAATCAAAAACGAAATCAAATTGAATTTCAACTACGTTTACGATAAAATGTCCCAAATGTTGCCGTTATCTGAACGAATTTCTCTATTAGTCAGGAAGACCATGACTAAACACTTGATCACAAACCACGCAAAAAATAATCTAGGGAGGAATGTAAAAATTGTAATGGTATTATTCAGACAAAGTCGGCTGCTATCTGATATAATCGCTTGGAAACCAGATGACATCACTGGCGGTATCCCATCCTGTTACAATCCTGGCCGGGTCCAGAACTGCTACTTTTCTGCCGATCAATTCTCCAGGGTTCCGACGGCACTGATGCATCAGCTTATTGTACGTTTTCCTCACATCATCTTGTATGCAGCATGGAGCGGAGTTTGACAGATGCGGTCCCCTGATCTGGAGGTATGCTTTTATGGAATTACACACTAATCCCCTTATCCCCTTTTAATTTTGTACGCCATAACCACCTTCAGATATGACGGCCACGCGCGATTAATTAAGATGCAAATTGCTATGCACCATGGATCAGGAAATTGCAAAGTGATGCATTTTTCAACATAAATATCACATATCCTCATCAACTGGCCTTACTGTTGATCCACCCTGACAGCTATGACTCAATTTGTCTGTGTGTCATCCGGCGGAATGACGATGTTCCACCGACGTAGGCACCTGTCACATACGCAGATAACCTTCTAACTGACAGTTTGATTTTTCCGAAGTGAATCAAATTTTCCGTTGAGGAGACTTAATTGTATAATTCTAATCCGTGGCCTCTTTGCGAAGCAATGACCTGCGAGCTCCGCAGTAACAAGCGACTGTGGACATCGCCAATAAATCAACCAATTGTTCGCGGTTGGAATGGAGTCGAACTCTCAATAGATATCTCCCAAGATGCAATGCAAAGGAATGCGTAATTTCCCCCGGCAAAAAATAAAATTTGATCGTTTCGATTACGAGGGCTAGCGCTATTCACTAACTTGATTTGCACGAGTAGCAAGGACTTGGGATCACAAAACCTTGGCTGATTGCTCCTGTCACAGGGCAAGCCACCACCAGCAATCACACCCCCGGGGGTCACATCCTCGACTACTGAAGACAACCTCATTAACTTGTGCTTTGTTTGAGAGAAGTTAATTAAAATAGCGCTCGTATCTGACCCACACTAATCATGATGAGCCGATTCATCAGAGCACGCTTAATCATAGTGTAGGGTTCGGAGGATGAACCTTCTGAAAGTGTATACAAAAACCTTTCTTAATGTCCTGAGGCAAGGTTTGACATGCATGGAGTACGTGTATATGCTGGATCAATTTTCTTCTCTTGGTTTTAATCGCTGTGGTTGAGGAACTTGGTAACAATTTTCCATTCTGTCAGGCGCTCCGATGAAGTGAAGTTTGAGGAGCCTTGGTAGCCTAGTGGTTATCACGTCCGCTTTGCAAGCACAGATCCCAGGTTCGAATCCAGCCTGGGCCATGTGGGATGTCATCCCTGGCACTTCATGTCCATCGCATGGGACAATAAGCCGTGGTGCCTTGTACCTTGTGCCTTTGCAAGGGCAAGTAAAGACCCCATCCACATGAGGAACATAAAGAGCTTGAGATGGCCTCTTCTGTTCTTACGAGTCTGGAGTTAAGGGCTTCAATACCGGTCACTGGCTGGTGAGCCAGTTGACACTGCTGACATCCTTGTCATGTAGGCATCACCATTGAAGATGTGGCATTCCCTTGCCATGTCGCGGGGTGACTGCTGAGCTGTTTCACCTAGGGCGAAGCTGGTATGGCAGAAATTTGGTCTCTGGGTGTCTCATCCAGTCAGCCCCACTGTCCACGTGACCTACTAATGAGAGCACGCCGAGGATGTCCTAAAGTGGGTCACTCCAAGTGAAGACAGAAAATGCGGCAGTTAGAGTGTTAACTTCCTGCAGAGTATCCGAAGAAATGGTTGAGATTTCGTATGGAAAGCGCTGCCGAAAGTGCCGCCTCATTGTCTGCAGAAGACATCCCATAAAATCCTTTTTGATTCTACAGGGATATCAACGTTCGTGTTCCATCCAGCACAAATACCCACGATCTCCAACAATGACCACGGTGAATCCCGGTGTCCTGTGAGAGGGGTCAGCCAGATCCCACGCTTATGATCTGATAATAAATCATGCGTGCAATAACGTTATTTTAACAATCTCTTCCCCTGGTACACAACGCTTTACCTGTCAGCTCGATATCATTCTGACTTTATGGATGTCTTGGAACGTTTTGCCAAGTTTATCCTCACCGCATCCAGGTTTTGTAATTGGACGGAGAAGAGAGATGGCTATTGATGCTGTTGTTTGGGATGCTAACGTGATAAAATATTAGACTCAGAATAGGTTGCGTTGGAGAGGTGGTTTTTAGGGGAAGTTGGAACACCTGCGGCAGGGGTTCAAGTGAGATCTAAGTTCTCACAAAATGAGTCACTCCGCACACCCCCTTCGTGGAAGGAGGGGACCAAATATGGATGGGGTCTAAAGCACAAAAATTGAAACATGAAGGAAACAAGATGAACGAGGAGCATTGATAGCCTAGTGGTTGTCATGTCCGCTTAGCAAGCAGCAGGTCCCAGGTTCGATTCCTCGGCCATATGGGATTAATCATCCCTGCTCTACCGTCCGTCGCATGGGACAGTAAGCCATGGTGCCTTGTACCTTGTGGTTTTAGCAAGGACAAGTAAAAGACCACATCCAAGTGAGGAACATGAGTAGCTTGAAATGGCCTCTTCCATACGCAGGGCCAATAATGCTATGGGTTTGACCCTGATGGAAAAATCTAATACAAATCTAAATCTAATACAAAATGAGTCTGCTAAATCCAAGTCACACAGTGGGCAGCCACAATGTTCCTTGTAGATAAATATAATAAAGAAAAAATCCACTGACCAGCTAAAAAGTGTGTAAATTTACAAATGTTATTTGAAGGACGATAAAAAGAGGTTCTGCTCTTGGGGCAGAAAAAGAATGAAAATGGACGGTGCGTAAATAGTTGGTAAAGTAGAGCGTACAAAAACCACACCACGGCATCGAAGCATCAACGTTACACAAATCAAGACGTTTCAATCGTAATCACTTAAGTGTGATGTGTTCCCACAGCTAACATCTCGTCTCCCCGACTTCCCACTGCAGCTCCTCAAACTTCATGCCAGCACCGCGATGAATTTTCTTTTGTCGTCGATTCCTCAGAAGATATTGAGAAGATTGAAACTTCTTGTGGGCACTGTGTCCCCATTGCCCAGTGTGCAAACACCACTGGAGTCTCATTTACACCCGACTAATAACGCCCGTCGAATCTTATACGTCCCAATCCTAACACCTTTGCGTTCCACAAACAATTTATGACATTGCGTTGCAGCAATCTCTTTATACGGAACATCTTAAACGGCAATATACCTTTAGATAGATTAAAAGCGCCGATGATAAGCAATTCCCACTTGAGTTGTTCAGCATCGTAATCACAAAAGCCCTGACAACCTAACGTTTATTCGTTATAGGTACACAAGTGTAGCGCGCCCTATGTACACATAATTTTGTCGATAGGGGAAATTTAAGTGGTGCTAGATCATCGCGGTGATGGGCGACCAGGAGAATTACACTGTCACAAGACAACAAGACAAACTGACAAGGTATTCAGAATCCGCGCAAAGGTACACACGCGGAATCGTAGAAGAAGACACGGGTTATTAGAAAAGTGATCGCTCAGAGTCAGAATGTCATGATGCGCGATGTTGGAGATAGTAATGAATTTACCGCACGTCGGTGGGCGTGAGTGCAGATTCACATGTTTGTACATTTGTACATGTATACATTCCTGTGCACTCGGTAAAGTTATACTGAAGTGAACTGCACTGTCCGATCTATTCATGTCAATGCATTGGACAGTAATTCCTTCGTGGAATATATCGGTAAAATGAAGGTGAAAACAGAGAGTTTAGTCAGTTTGGGCCGGTATTATTTTAGTAGATGATACGACCGTGGATGTATCTGATGTCATTAGTAAATTGCTTTGTGAAATTGGATGTTTTAAGGTCATGATGCATCAACATTGTTCAACTTTGATGCATCTTCGGTATCGGGATTGTGTCGGCGAGCTCAGAGGTGGAGAAGATGAATGGTAATTGTGTAGCGCTCAAAGTGCAGGAGAGCAATTCTACTTGAGGCTGAATTACTAGACTGAATGAGAATGGTTTGATTGACTTACGGAGATTAACTCGTTTAATAGGACCAACACAGTGTGAATTTTGTGGTAGTGATCTTCATCAACACAGAGGACAATGGAGAAATTCCTTGAGTATCAAGTTATAATAATCATAAACGCAGGCCCTTTTTACACTAGCCCGGTTGAAGCGTGCCGAGCTCGACCCGGACTGAGCCCGCTTTGAAATTCAAGTGGGACAGGCCCGTTTACACTGTTGTTTGGTACCAGCAAAGCTGGCTCAACCTGTTTACATTTTGACAAAATTGTACCGAATCGTGTTCGGTCCAGACAGACATGGTACCTTTTCCTCTATTTGTCACATGGGAAACAGAGGGAGTGCTCTTGTACAATGGAACAGCTGAAATGGACACAGTACCACGTCTTCCTCCATTTATCACTGGGGAAACAGACAGAGGGAGTGCTCTTGTACATTGGAACAGCTGAAATGGACACGGTACCTCCTTCATTTATCACTTGGGAAACAGAGGGAGTGCTCTTGTACAATGGAACAGCTGAAATGGACTTGGTACCCTTCCTCCATTTATCACTTGGGAAACAGAGGGAGTGAACTTATGCATTGGAACAGCTGAAATGGACAGGCTACCTTTCATTCCATCACTTGGGAAACAGAGGGAGTGAACTTATGCATTGGAACAGCTGAAATGGACATGGTACTCTTCCTCCATTTATCACTTTGGAAACAGAGGGAGTGTTCTTGTACATTGGAACAGCTGAAATGGACATGGTACCTTTTCCTCCATTTATCACTTGGGAAACAGACGGAGGGAGTGCTCTTGTACATTGGAACAGCTGAAATGGACACAGTACCTTTTCCTCCATTTGTCACTTTAAAGCCATTACAGTTCACTGCAAGACTCTGCTAGCAAAATTTGCCTCTGATAACTTAATAAATTGCATGAACAGCGCCAGCCACGGAAACTTATGAGACCTTTCTGCCTGAGTGGGGATGAGTGAATGAAGGTGTGCCAGCCTTATTGAATGTCATAAATTTTGACGCTGTTGGCTAATATGTATACTGGGGAAGTTCTCAAAGGTTGCTCAACTGTCAGCGGTCGATCCACGATTTGGGAAGAGAGGGGGTGCACTGTGCTAGAAACATTTAAATCTGCGGTGAATTTCAATGATTTGCTCCAAATTTCAGAATTTCACAGTCAATTTTACAGATTTGTTGGCCGAAAGGGGGGCATGCCCCAGGTGTGCCCCCCTTGGATCCACGCCTGAGGAACATTGAAACCTTGCAGTAAGTTTCAATGATTTGCTCCAGAATTCCAGAATTTCATGGATGATTTTACAGACCTGTTGGTAAAAGGGGAGGCAAGCGCTAGGGGAGTCACGTGCTTGGGGTGCCCCCTATGGATCCGTGCCTGACTGTAGCCCTATTCACTCATATAATCCTCACGTAGGCGGTGCCTAGTTGGGGAATAAACATTCCTTGATTTAATTCACGAAAAGCAGCTGAAGAAATCCCAGCTTTCAGAATCATGAAAACAAAAACAACATCAAAGCCAAAACTTGCAGTATAATCAACCATCGGATTTTTTGGCATAAAATGTGACATTTTGCATATCGTCACATCTGGGGATTTTCTAAAACGACTGATCTCTGTTCACCGGAATTTGTTCGCCGCGCATCAGATGCAGCGAACGTATCAGAACTGACAGGTCGGATCAGAGGATCGAAAACAATTCTGAGAAGACATGTATGACTAAGAAAAACTAGGTGTACGAGAGTGTCTTATTCACGGTTAACCACACTTACGCAAGATTTGCACAAGTTTTGATGAGTTTGATAACTGACTTTCCATAATGAGTTATGACGTCACATTTCTGATGACAGTTCGGGTAGTTTGTGTCGGTCCATGGATTTCGATTCCCGCCACACAAATCCCTCAAAATGATCTGTCTTCTTCACTCGAGTTCATTTTTGTGGTCGCGAAAATGCTTCCCGTACTTCCTTTTTAGGCCCCGACCTCTGAAGGTTGGGGGCATGATGGGGGAATGATGGGGCCTCTGCATCGGTGTCGGGGTCCATCAACATTCGGTTCCATCACTCAACTTGAGAACGCTTTGAGCGATTGCCCTGGAATTTTTCATGAGGACTGGTGTCCATGGGAGGAAGATTCCTTTTGATGACCAGCACCCCTGCTCATCCAAGATGGCGGCTATGGTGGCCATCTTGAATTCGTTTCCGTCTGTTATCTTGAGAAGGCTTTGAGCGATTGCCCCCAAATTTTTTGTGAGAGTTGGTCTCTAAGATGGGAAGGTTCCCTTCGATGGCCAGCACCACTGCTCATCCAAGATGGTGGCTATGTCAGCCATCTTGAATTTGGTTTCTGTCTGTTATCTTGAGAACGCTTTGATCTATCGACCTGAAATTTTTTTGTGGATGATCTCCAATGTAGCCTACCATCTAGGCCATGATCACATACAGCATACTTGTCTAGAGCATATGCCACGCACTACGTTGCTCTTATTCTTTAAGAATCCCCTGACACGCTTCACAGGTCTTTAACATTAAATGGCGGGCAGCATCTACATTATAATTGACGGTGGCGCTTTAACTTCGAACACGAACTCCTCCGTGTTTTCTGATCGAAATGGCACCATTTTCACAGGAAGTGTTGAAAATGACATGGGGGTGGCCCTTAAGCGGGTGGCATTACATTTTTTTTACCCTTAAGCGAATAAAATGCAGGAAGAAACTTCCAATGATTTGCAGTGCCCACTAGCCTGGTTTCGCTGGCCACCGTGTAGATGGCGCTGCGTACGCAACACCATCTACACGGTGGCCGACGGAACCAGGTATAATGCATTGTCTTCAACCAGGCATGGTGATCAGAAAATAGGAACTTCATCACATAAAACTGCTGCCATCTGCTTCCCATAGGCCTAGATTATTGTCCGAGGAGTTGGGCCCCCACTAAACATTTTCCTCCCACACAGAGACGTCCAGCAAAATGCCATCCTCTGGCCACATGCATCCTGTGAATGTGCTCGCCACGGGCACCATGCTAGTTTAATATGAAATGGCCAGGGCCATTGTGCTCACCTCTGTGACAGAGTATGAAGTGTGAGTAGCCTGGTGATACACTGAATGGTGAAGGATTAATTACGAATGCTACAAGTAAGATTTGAAATTTCTTAAGTGGTTAAGATGTGAATATGAAATTCGTTGCACCTTTCGAGCTCCTGAACTCATCAGGATTTCTATCAATTGAAATTCGTGGCTTGAGGAACGAAATAATTGAAACCATGACTAACATTTCTTGATGAGGATTAGGCATCAGCCTCACAAGGAGTGAAAACCCTACCGCGCTGGACCGCAGCATGGAGCAAATTTAAACACCTCCATGTTGCCGTCTGACAGTCTAATTCTAACTTACAATGAATTTTATTAATGAAATTTTGCCACACCCATATGTGACCCGTGACAGCAAAATGAGTCGGAATGCACACAGAAGAAGACCCAACATGTCCAAGGTGACACCAATGGTTTGTTGATTTCAGGATTGTCTGCCCATTGTGAAATTTGACTTTGTCCATTTCTGTAATTGTTCTCTGGTCTCATCTTGGGTCTTCTTTCCAGCGCATTCCGACTCATTTTGATGTCACGGGTCATATATGTTGGTGCAGCGTTCCAAGTCATGTCAGGTCAAGGACTCCAGTCATCAGTGGGTCAGCCCTATGTTAAAAAAATTCCACACAAGCTTCAACAATACAAGCACACCCAAAATATAAAACGACTTACAGCTACATGGCTTCACTCACCTGCAAGTAGACAGAAATAAATCGAAATTAGCAAAAAATCGAAGTAAGCAACCCTTCAAAGTTTTATGCTATTTTAATAATGCTAATTATTTATGCTAATTTAAAAATGCTCTTGATGATGGGAAACTGGCATGAGGACTTAGGACTTCAAAATATAGGACTACATGAATTGCTTGCCCTTGTCTGTCATTTAATGGACCTTCACTGGGTCACGAGTTTTCAAAATAGTTTGAAAACAGGATGAAGTTTGAGATTTTACGCAGAATGCTTAAAACGCTGAAAATGACATATTTTGAAATACACGCCCGGCGCAGCCCCAGGGCCACGGCTTCATCATGTAACTTCCTTGTTTCAAATTATGTGCTGTGTTGATCAGATCATGTCAGCACTAAACCCTTGAAGTACCGGTAATGGTATTTACATGAAATTTCAGCTTTTGAAAAACTTGAACAAGACATACGAGGGCCCCATCCTGGAAACTCTAGATTCTAAAGCAGTGAAATGACTGGAGAGGCACTGCCCTCCACTTCAATCAGAAGTGATAACTCTACCAAACTTGTGGTGGGACCATCGCATTGGACAGTAGGCCATGGTGCCTTGTACCTTGTGCCTTTGCAAGGGCAAGAAAAGATTCCATCCAAGTGAGGAACATGAGTAGCTTCAGATGACTTCCTCATATTCACCAGGGCCCGGTTGCACGAAACTCACGACAGCGTTATCTTGGTGTTAGCGCAATCTTCATGTTAGATGACGTAAAAATCCATTGTTCTTTACGTCATTTAACATCAAGTTAGCGCTAACACCAAGATTGCGCTGTCGTGAGTTTCGTGCAACCGGGCCCTGGGCTTTGGCCCTGATGGGAAAATTCTACTCTCGGTGGGGGCAGAAAACCCCTCACCGGCACTGCACGAGGCAAGATGTAACGAACTGGCTTCATAAAGTACTCAGGTCTGCTGCCAAAGGAGTGTTGTTTTTACCAATGCCTTTTAATGCTCATCAAGAGAGATACAAGAGATTGTTTTTACCTGTGAAATGATAGGAAGTTGTAGGTTTACGTATTGTTTGAAATAACACTAGTTTCATTGAGAGGAAAAGAGATAGCATGGAATTCACCCAGGTAGGCCAGGAAAAAGGTTTCCAAGTTACTTTATCAACAAGGTATGCTCTTCTTCTTTCTATCAAAATACCCCAACCTGTGTCACCACAGAAACTGCCTGTAACATTTACTAAAGAACAAGATATTCTGGCAGGTTTTATTGCTATAACAAGAGGCTCATGTGCCAGATGCTCAGCTGATCAACTCATCTCCCGCAGAGGCCCAGCAGATGACATCTTCTGTCAAAGTTTTCTTACACCCTGTTTTACAAATTGAAAAATATTTGAAGAAAGTTTGTTCCTGTCAACCATCTGAAGAACTTTCCTTCAATTTTTTTCTAATTCATATCCAACACTTGTAGAAAACGTTGACAGAAGGTGTCGCCTGTCGTTTTATGCCTGGCCCAATTTCACTCGAGTGCTAAGTATCCTTGCTTGATGTTAAAGTGAAGATGACATTTTTTCACAGATGAGCTGGTCTTCAATCAAAGGGGCAATATGTTCTCTGAAGGGCATGACCCAGGCATCAGTAATCAAAAACGAAATCAAATTGAATTTCAACTACGTTTACGATAAAATGTCCCAAATGTTGCGGTTATCTGAGCGAATTTCTCTATTAGTCAGGAAGACCATGACTAAACACTTGATCACAAACCACGCAAAAAATAATCTAGGGAGGAATGTAAAAATTGTAATGGTATTATTCAGACAAAGTCGGCTGCTATCTGATATAATCGCTTGGAAACCAGATGACATCACTGGCGGTATCCCATCCTGTTACAATCCTGGCCGGGTCCAGAACTGCTACTTTTCTGCCGATCAATTCTCCAGGGTTCCGACGGCACTGATGCATCAGCTTATTGTACGTTTTCCTCACATCATCTTGTATGCAGCATGGAGCGGAGTTTGACAGATGCGGTCCCCTGATCTGGAGGTATGCTTTTATGGAATTACACACTAATCCCCTTATCCCCTTTTAATTTTGTACGCCATAACCACCTTCAGATATGACGGCCACGCGCGATTAATTAAGATGCAAATTGCTATGCACCATGGATCAGGAAATTGCAAAGTGATGCATTTTTCAACATAAATATCACATATCCTCATCAACTGGCCTTACTGTTGATCCACCCTGACAGCTATGACTCAATTTGTCTGTGTGTCATCCGGCGGAATGACGATGTTCCACCGACGTAGGCACCTGTCACATACGCAGATAACCTTCTAACTGACAGTTTGATTTTTCCGAAGTGAATCAAATTTTCCGTTGAGGAGACCTAATTGTATAATTCTAATCCGTGGCCTCTTTGCAAGCAATGACCTGCGAGCTCCGCAGTAACAAGCGACTGTGGACATCGCCAATAAATCAACCAATTGTTCGCGGTTGGAATGGAGTCGAACTCTCAATAGATATATCCCAAGATGCAATGCAAAGGAATGCGTAATTTCCCCCGGCAAAAAATAAAATTTGATCGTTTCGATTACGAGGGCTAGCGCTATTCACTAACTTGATTTGCACGAGTAGCAAGGACTTGGGATCACAAAACCTTGGCTGATTGCTCCTGTCACAGGGCAAGCCACCACCAGCAATCACACCCCCGGGGGTCACATCCTCGACTACTGAAGACAACCTCATTAACTTGTGCTTTGTTTGAGAGAAGTTAATTAAAATAGCGCTCGTATCTGACCCACACTAATCATGATGAGCCGATTCATCAGAGCACGCTTAATCATAGTGTAGGGTTCGGAGGATGAACCTTCTGAAAGTGTATACAAAAACCTTTCTTAATGTCCTGAGGCAAGGTTTGACATGCATGGAGTACGTGTATATGCTGGATCAATTTTCTTGTCTTGGTTTCAATCGCTGTGGTTGAGGAATTTGGTGACTGCTTTCCATTTTGTCAGGCACTCTAATGAAATGCCGTGAAGTTTGAGGAGCCTTGGTAGCCTAGTGGTTATCACATCCGCTTTGCAAGCGCAGATCCCCGGTTCGAATCCAGCCTGGGCCATGTGGGATGTTATCCCTGGCTCTTCATGTCCATCGCATGGGACAGTAAGCCTTGGTGCCTTGTACCTTGTGCCTTTGCAAGGGCAAGTAAAGACCCCACCCACGTGAGGAACATAAATAGCTTGAGATGGCCTCTTCTGTTCTTATGAGTCTGGAGTTAAGGGCTTCAATACCAGTCACTAGCTGGTGAGCCAGTTGACACTGCTGACATCCTTGTCATGTAGGCATCACCATTGAAGATGTGGCATTCCCTTGCCATGTCGCGGGGTGACTGCTGAGCTGTTTCACCTAGGGCGAAGCTGGTATGGCAGAAATTTGGTCTCTGGGTGTCTCATCCAGTCAGCCCCACTGTCCACGTGACCTACTAATGAGAGCACGCCGAGGATGTCCTAAAGTGGGTCACTCCAAGTGAAGACAGAAAATGCGGCACTTAGAGTGTTAACTTCCTGCAGAGTATCCGAAGAAATGGTTGAGATTTCGTATGGAAAGTGCTGCCGAAAGTGCCGCCTCATTGTCTGCAGAAGACATCCCACAAAATCCTTTTTGATTCTACAGGGATATCAACGTTCGTGTTCCATCCAGCACAAATACCCACGATCTCCAACAATGACCACGGTGAATCCCTGTGTCCTGTGAGTGGGGTCAGCCAGATCCCACGCTTATGATCTGATAATAAATCATGCGTGCAATAACGTTATTTTAACAATCTCTTCCCCTGGTACACAACGCTTTACCTGTCAACTCGATATCATTCTGACTTTATGGATGTCTTGGAACGTTTTGCCAAGTTTATCCTCACCGCATCCAGGTTTTGTAATTGGACGGAGGAGAGAGACGGCTATTGGTGCTGTTGTTTGTGATGCTAACGTGATAAAATATATTAGACTCAGAATAGGTTGCATTGGAGAGGTGGTTTTTAGGGGAAGTTGGAACACGTGCGGCAAGGGTTCAAGTGAGATCCAAGCTCTCACAAAATGAGTCACTCCGCACACCCCCTTCGTGGAAGGAGGGGACCAAATATGGATGGGGCCTAAAGCACAAAAATCGAAACTTGAAGGAAACAAGATGAACGAGGAGCATTGATAGCCTAGTGGTTGTCATGTCCGCTTAGCAAGCAGCAGGTCCCAGGTTCGATTCCTCGGCCATATGGGATTAATCATCCCTGCTCTACCGTCCGTCGCATGGGACAGTAAGCCATGGTACCTTGTACCTTGTGGTTTTAGCAAGGACAAGTAAAAGACCCCATCCAAGTGAGGAACATGAGTAGCTTGAAATGGCCTCTTCCATACGCAGGGCCAATAATGCTATGGGTTTGACCCTGATGGAAAAATCTAATACAAATCTAAATCTAATACAAAATGAGTCTGCTAAATCCAAGTCACACAGTGGGCAGCCACAATGTTCCTTGTAGATAAATATAATAAAGAAAAAATCCACTGACCAGCTAAAAAGTGTGTAAATTTACAAATGTTATTTGAAGGACGATAAAAAGAGGTTCTGCTCTTGGGGCAGAAAAAGAATGAAAATGGACGGTGCGTAAATAGTTGGTAAAGTAGAGCGTACAAAAACCACACCACGGCATCGAAGCATCAACGTTACACAAATCAAGACGTTTCAATCGTAATCACTTAAGTGTGATGTGTTCCCACAGCTAACATCTCGTCTCCCCGACTTCCCACTGCAGCTCCTCAAACTTCATGCCAGCACCGCGATGAATTTTCTTTTGTCGTCGATTCCTCAGAAGATATTGAGAAGATTGAAACTTCTTGTGGGCACTGTGTCCCCATTGCCCAGTGTGCAAACACCACTGGAGTCTCATTTACACCCGACTAATAACGCCCGTCGAATCTTATACGTCCCAATCCTAACACCTTTGCGTTCCACAAACAATTTATGACATTGCGTTGCAGCAATCTCTTTATACGGAACATCTTAAATGGCAATATACCTTTAGATAGATTAAAAGCGCCGATGATAAGCAATTCCCACTTGAGTTGTTCAGCATCGTAATCACAAAAGCCATGACAACCTAACGTTTATTCGTTATAGGTACACAAGTGTAGCGCGCCCTATGTACACATAATTTTGTCGATAGGGGAAATTTAAGTGGTGCTAGATCATCGCGGTGATGGGCGACCAGGAGAATTACACTGTCACAAGACAACAAGACAAACTGACAAGGTATTCAGAATCCGCGCAAAGGTACACACGCGGAATCGCAGAAGAAGACACGGGTTATTAGAAAAGTGATCGCTCAGAGTCAGAATGTCATGATGCGCGATGTTGGAGATAGTAATGAATTTACCGCACGTCGGTGGGCGTGAGTGCAGATTCGCATGTTTGTACATTTGTACATGTATACATTCCTGTGCACTTGGTAAAGTTATACTGAACTGAACTACCCTGTCCGATCTATTCATGTCAATGCATTGGACAGTAATTCCTTCGTGGAAAATATCGGTAAAATGAAGGTGAAAACAGAGAGTTTAGTCAGTTTGGGCCGGTATTATTTTAGTAGATGATACTACCACGGATGTATCTGATGTCATTAGTAAATTGCTTTGTGAAATTGGATGTTTTAAGGTCAGGATGCATCAACATTGTTCAACTTTGATGCATCTTCGGTATCGGGATTGTGTCGGCGAGCTCAGAGGTGGAGAAGATGAATGGTAATTGTGTAGCGCTCAAAGTGCAGGAGAGCAATTCTACTTGAGGCTGAATTACTAGACTGAATGAGAATGGTTTGATTGACTTACGGTGATTAACTTGTTAAAAAGGACCAACACAGTGTGAATTTTGTGGTAGTGATCTTCATCAACACAGAGGACAATGGAGAAATTCCTTGAGTATCAAGTTATAATAATAATAAACGCAGGCCCTTTTTACACTAGCCCGGTTAAGCGTGCCGAGCTCGACCCGGACTGAAATTCAAGTGGGAAAGGCCCATTTACACTGCTGTTTGGTACCGGGAAAGCTGGCTCAACCTGTTTACATTTGACAAAATTGTACCGAATCGTGCTCGGTCCAGACAGACATGGTACCTTTTCCTCTATTTTTCACATGGGAAACAGAGGGAGTGCTCTTGTTTAATGGAAGAGCTGAAATGGACATGGTACCCTCCTCCATTTGTCACTTGGGAAACAGAGGGGAGTGCTCTTGTACAATGGAACAGCTGAAATGGACAAGATAACCTTCCTTCATTTATCACTTGGGAAACAGAGGGAGTGCTCTTGTACAATGGAAGAGCTGAAATGGACATGGTAACTTTCCTCCATTTATCACTTGGGAAACAGAGGGAGTGCTCCTGTACATTGGAACAGCTGAAATGGACACGGTACCTTTTCCTCCATCACTTGGGAAACAGAGGGAGTGAACTTTGGCATTGGAACAGCTGAAATGGACATGGTACCTTTTCCTCCATTTATCACTTGGGAAACAGACAGAGGGAGTGCTCTTGTACATTGGAACAGCTGAAATGGACCCGGTACCCTTCCTCCATTTATCACTTGGGAAACAGACAGAGGGAGTGCTCTTGTACATTGGAACAGCTGAAATGGACACGGTACCTTTTCCTCCATTTGTCACTTTAAAGCCATTACAGTTCACTGCAAGACTCTGCTAGCAAAATTTGCCTCTGATAACTTAATAAATTGCATGAACAGCGCCAGCCACGGAAACTTATGAGACCTTTCTGCCTGAGTGGGGATGAGTGAATGAAGGTGTGCCAGCCTTATTGAATGTCATAAATTTTGACGCTGTTGGCTAATATGTATACTGGGGAAGTTCTCAAAGGTTGCTCAATTACAAACGTCAACTGTCAGGGGCGGATCCACGATTTGGGAAGAGAGGGGCGCCCTAGAACAGGGGTGGATCCACGATTTCGGAAAAGAGGGGGTGCACTGTGCTAGAAACATTGAAATCTGCAGTGAATTTCAATGATTTGCTCCAAATTTCAGAATTAATTCACGGTCGATTTTACAGATTTGTTGGCCGAAAGGGGGGCATGCCCCAGGTGCGCCCCCGTGGATCCGCACCTGAGGAACATTGAAACCTTGCAGTGAGTTTCAATGAATTGCTCCAGAATTCCAGAATTTCATGGATGATTTTACATATCTGTTGGTAAAAGGGGAGGCACGCACACGGATCCGTGCCTGACTGTAACCGTATTCACTCACATAATCCTCACGTAGGCGGCGCCTAGTTGGGGAATAAACATTCCTTGATTTAATTCACGAAAAGCAGCTGAAGAAATCCCAGCTTTCAGAATCATGGAAACAAAAACAACATCAAAGCCAAAACTTGCAGTATAATCAACCATCGGATTTTTTGGCATAAAATGTGACATTTTGCATATCGTCACATCTGGGGATTTTCTAAAACTACTGATCTCTGTTCACCGGAATTTGTTCGCCGCGCATCAGATGCAGCGAACGTATCAGAACTGACAGGTCGGATCAGAGGATCGAAAACAATTCTGAGAAGACATGTATGACTAAGAAAAACTAGGTGTACGAGAGTTTGTTATTCACGGTTAACCACACTTACGCAAGATTTGCACAAGTTTTGATGAGTTTGATAGCTGACTTTCCATAATGAGTTATGACGTCACATTTCTGATGACAGTGCGGGTAGTTTGTGTCGGTTCATGGATTTCGATTCCCGCCACACAAATCCCTCAAAATGATCCGTCTCCTTCGCTCGAGTCTATTTTTGTGGCCGCAAAAATGTTTCCCATACTTCCTTTTTAGGCCCTGACCTCCGAAGGTTGGGGGAATGATGGGGCCTCTGCATCGGTGTNACGACGGACGACACACCATGGGAGAAGCTCACCTCACAGAGGTGAGCTAAAAAGGGAGAAAAAGTTGCAATCATGTTGATTTAACAGAGTGGGAAAAAATATATTTTTACATCACTCCAGAAACTCGGTGAAATCAGCAAGATCGTTCGAGCTAATATCTCCACCACAACAATTATTTATTTTGCTATCAAAGGTACATATACAAAGTGACTGGCCAAAAAGTTGTCACAGTTAGATTGATACATGTGGGCATTTGGTCAAAAGTTACTCTAAGAAAGCAAAGGAAATAAATTACTTTTCCACCAGCCATTCTTTGGTTATCTCCAGTAGGCTGCGTGGGCCAAATACAGAAAACCCATCCTTGCTTTTACTGAAATTGCAAAATGCGAGAACCACAAAATAGCAATCCCACAATTCACCAAAAGATGATGCGATAGTGACATGATAGTCAACAAATGTTCGCTTGCGGCGATGGCTTGATTCCACGTTTTATGATTCACCAGAATGTCCGATTCTCTCCGTACGATTCATTGATGGTTATACTATCATTTGATCAAATAGACCGCAGCAATTATCTGAATGAAACACAAATCCTCGCAAACGCTGTCAATTTAGCGCAGCTAACTACGGGACTTGGGTGAAAAAGGTGCTAGCATAAACTAAATGAACTATAAGGCTAACCGCTCAACAACGAAATATGGTGTTTCACTGCTGATGAACAGAAGGCGCATTCAAGTCTGACTGCACTGCATAAGTGAAATAAATATTTTGTCATAACAAGGCATCCTCCCACAGCAGGGCTTTGGTCTCGTTCCTCTTCATCCACTCGCACAAAAAGAGTGGATGTGCAAGTGGATGAAGAGGAGCGAGGTAAAAACCTTTGCTGTGGGAGGATGTAACAAGGAGCCGTGGTCTAGTGGCTTGGGTCTCTAGCTAGCAGTCATGAGGTCTCAGGTTCAAATCCCACTTTGGCGTGAGACTTTGGGCAAGTCTCTTTGCCTTACTGGTCTCTCCCCACACAGGTGTATCATTGGGTACCGGTCGGAAATGCTCGGATTGTAGCGCTGAATGAGCAGCTCATCTGAATTCTACTGAAATGTAAATTTGGATGACACCTCTACCGTAGTTGATATCACACTATAAAAACACCCCACCCCACCCCCAAAAAACCAAAAGTCAAAACTACCTGTCACCATTTAAGTTGTTCGTTTCAGGAGCCTGCCATACATAGCTCAATGGGTAAATCTGCTGGTCTTTCATGCAACAGAGCCTCCAGGGAGAACCAAGATTTCCTCCTGAATTATACTGCAACAAATGCCTAGTTGGAATCCAGAGAGAACCAAGATTTGCTCCTGAATTATACCGGGTTTCAAGGAAGGTACACACACTAAATCATCACAAACTTAATTGCATCCACCCCACATTACACCCCAATGTAAAAGTGCTATGTCTCACCCTGAATAAACTGTCAATTTCAACGACATTTGGTTATAGCGGGACCATCCTGATATCTTACACACGACCATATTAGATTTGTTCACCATCTCACAATGGCCATCAAGATAAGGAGTAACTTACTTTCAATTTGTGAGGTTCAGGTCTTTACTTTATTATCTATTTGCCATGTCTTATTTGGTGGGACGTTTCCCACTGTCATTGCTCCTTGTATAATGAAGCCCTGTCCTGTTACAACATGACTAAGTTGGTTAAGCGTGGAAGCCAAGTTGTCGACTGCTGTGCCAGTTGGCGGTCTTATGATTTGCTGTACCAACTGAAGGAATTGGTCTGTATTTGTATTTGTATTTATATTCAATTTTTCTGTCGGGGCCAAAGCCACCGTTCTCAAATTGACGTAAATGACAAAGATCTGCGCACTTCCGCCGAAATCTCAACCACAACCTCGGTCTGAAATTGAATGACGTAACGTCGACAACCCCACGACATTGACGTCGAAGACGTTGCGTCAAACTTGACCGTTGCTGAATCATGGATGGCGTCATGTCAGCCGGTTTCAGATCGAGGTTTTGATCGAGAATTCGGCAGAAGTGTGCAGATCTGCGAATTCGAGAATCGTCTATTGGCCCTACAGAAGAAGCCATCTCAAGCTACTCATGTTCCTCACTTGGATGGGGTCTTTTACTTGCCCTTGCAAAGGCACAAGGTACAAGGCACCAGGGCTTACTGTCCCGTGTGATGGACTGAAGAGCCAGGGCAGAGATGATTAATCCCATATAGCCTGGTATTCGAACCCGGGACCTGCCACTTGCTAAGCGGACCTTGTCAGATCTGCAAAACCTCACTAATGTTGAAAACTCCACTGTATCTCCATCAGCTGCAAGAAATGCTCGATGAAATCGACATTGATTTGGAAAGACCAAACCTGCACAGGACACTCTCCTCTCAACATTCTTTATCTGGAAAATTATCGTATTCCAACCACAACCCACAAATACAAATCGTTGGAAAAAGTAGCTCTTCTAATGATTCAGAATAATCAATGACTCGTTAACGGAAAGGTCGTCAAGTTTTTGTAGTGGTCGAATTGGATGTCACTTTGCAATAATTGGTCACTTAAATCCAGGCATTCTTATCCGAGGACTGACTAAGCATCGTGGGAAAGGGACTCGTCCTCGTGTGTTATTGTATCACCTCTGAGCACCCAAGACTCACCGAGGTTTACAAGAAATTAGCGAGCAATTTGCTAACAAACCTCGCTTGTTCCGTGGATAAATGATGGGTTGATGAGGAAGAGGAGAAACCTCTTGAAACCTCCATAGCATTTCATTACAGCGCTGTATGAATGAGATCGTCGAATACCTTAATGGATGCAAATATCAAAGTCGATGTCATTTTGTCCACTTAGCTATAAA
>NMRB01000417.1:230477-266375 GCA_002633025.1 Notospermus geniculatus
CATGGCTGGTGTCACCAGGATTAAGGTACTTGTATGTTTCCATCAGGGCCGAAGCCACAGCATTATTAGCCCTGGTATGGAAGTATGGAAGAGGCCATCTCAAGCTACTCATGTTCGTCTCTTGGATGGGGTCTTTTACGTGCCCTCGCAAAGGAACAAGGTAGAAGGTGCCATGGCTGTCCCATGTGAGAGACGTGAAGAGCCCGGGATGATATCCCATATGGCCTGGGCTGCATTCGAACCCGGGACCTGCCGCTTGTTTAGCAGACGTGATAACCATTCGGTTATCTGGGTTCACATCTTTAAATCTCATCAACAGATGCGGGGGTGGGGACTTCACTCTTTAAATCTGTGCAAGTACCCAGACTTGATTCTTGGATCTCTGCACGACAGGCTAATCTACGGTACTTAAACCACAAGGCCATGGAGGCTTGTCACGACGGCAATTGATTTGCTAGGTTTGGTGGACGTTAGGGTTTGGTGGGCCAGTCACACGTTTCGGCATTCATGGAAAATGTCCAAATTACCTGTTGTGAATCTAAGTTAATTTCTTCTGGGGGCCATATTCACTGAATACGCATGATAAAATGTTCTTATTGGACAAGTTTGTTGGCAGCATGACTAAATTACATCCACTCGATGGAACAGGTCAAAATTTTGCGGAAAATCTTCAAAATTGACAAAGAAATTTTCAAGTACGAAAAGTCTTCACAATAGACGATATTACTCCAAAAGAGCGCAGCACCTGACGGTAACTACAGCGTCACAACGTCCCGTACTCATTCCATGACATCTTGACTTGAGACGATGTCATGATCGCTGAAACAAGTAGAGGTTTTTCGAGTGACGTCATGGCGTTCAGAATGGGGCACGGGACGTCGTGACGCTGAAGGCCTAGCTAGCTACCCGTCAGGTGCTGCGCTCTATTGGAGTGAGAGTCTACTGACTTTGGATTTTTAATTTTTAAGGGGCAGGTGGGCCCCTCGTTCTTTGGATCCTAGATCAGCCCCCTGTAAGTTATGCAGAGGCAGCATCCTCATGAATTCACTTGCCTTGTAGCTGAAAGTGTCCCATGAAACAAATTTAAATGGATGTCTGTCCTGATCGGAGTTAGGTGCGAAACAAGTGGATCCCATTGTGAACGGCAAAGTGGGAGAAACTTTTATACCAAATACAATTACAGAATTTAAAAGTGCATCACCATTTATCAGTTACGGAGGGAATGCAACAAATTTACTTCAGGGTATGGTTGAGTTAATGGGTAAATTAGATTATCATTATTACAATAAAATAGTCTAGAACTGGAATTACACAGAGGTGTCAGAAGCATTTTGTCATTTAGGAATAATCCAACACAATCGCAGAGGTGGGTATTCGATGCATCTAGTGTCAAAAGGTCAAATTTTAATGACAGCAGGAGGAAACAGGAGTGCCCGGAGAAAATCTGTACTCAAGAAGTTACCCTTTCAGATCTATCACATGAGGAGCTTGTCCAGTTACAGACTGAACTGGGAGTGATCAGCACTAGCGACAAGACCTGAACTTTATATTTGGTTGTGCGGATTTCCACAGGATGTACGTGGAATCCCTGATAAGCGCTGCATTGGCAAGAATTCGGTTGTCTTTGCTGGTCTTCTCCTCGCCCCTGTCGCTTCACATCGTTTCGCCAGTTGAGTTCACTTGTAGTCAGTGAGTGTGATGCAGCCTCATGCCTACAAAACAGGCCTTTGAGGGAAGTCTGCATTTTGGTGGCCAGTTTCCAGAACTGGCCAATGTTGGACAGTTTTTTTAGACATAGTCTGTCTGACTCATTGTGACGACTTGAAATTCATCCTGTAACGTTTGATAACACATTACAGGCACAGCAGTGACGTTGTATTTCATTACGGACTTATAAACCTATAAATGGAGGTTGGTGAAATTATTTTGGTGCCAGGCTCCTCCCTAACGTGCGAGTCTCTCCACGTGTGCAAAATTTTCGCTTCACTGATGATACGATTAAGGTAGTGAAGGAACTAGTAAATGAAGGAAGTGTGTTGTGGAGAGATATAATCAAACGTTACCACAACAACCTTAGCGTCAATTGGAAATCATCATGCTATTACCAAGTGGAGCACCCGGTGTTACTATTACAAGATAAACGGCTTGTAACGAGACATTTCCTCGTTAATGGCCCCGCGACTCCGCTCTCATCAACTGACAATAACAACTTAATTAGATTCTAAAACACTAAAGCTCCTGAATTTAATTAACAATGGTTTAGTCAGAGTTTCATTCTCGTCAGCGTGTGGTTCTTCTAGCAAGAATCGACAATATTCGCAAAAATGCCAACTCTTTGTGTGAGGGAACCCATCAGTAACTTTTGTCATCCAAAAATTTGTATAATGACTGAATTAAAATTAAAATATCCAGGAAATGTGCTTCATTATTGACAGTGTAAAAATAATTTAATCATCTGCAGGTAATTTTTTGTTACAAATGAAATTCCTTTGCTCAGAAGTGATCAAAGTTACCCAAGTTTACCAATTTGCACAATTCCTGAGTTACTGGCAGTCGGTGATAATTTTCATCGCTATTCAAACTCAAAATCTTTATAATGTTCCATTCAATACCCCACTTTGGAGAGTTTGACAAAGTGACCTTGACCTTACAATCGAGGTCAAAGTTCGAAAGTTCTATAGGTCAAGGTCAAGTGATCAAAGTTACCCAAGTTTACCAATCTGCACAATTCCTGAGCTACTAGCTGTCAGTGATAATTTTCACTGCTTAATTCAAACTCAAAATCTTCAATATACTCCCCTTTGGAGAGTTTGACAAAGTGACCTTGACCTTAGAATCAAGGTCAAAGTTCATTCCTTCCTCTGGGCCAAGGTCACTGAAATCAAGATGGGGAACGAGTTTAGAATCCCCCATCAGTGCCCAAAAAAAGGTCATCGATTGACGGAATAAGCCCCATTGTACAATAGGATTTCCATTGTGTGCCGTGGAGTAACGTCACTTCCGATCGGGAATTCTAAACTTTAGCCCAAGATGGCTATCCAGTTAATTCAAAGTTTAAAAAGTGCAGGTGATGTAAACTTGCCTAGGAAGTGATTGACAACACATGGCTAATAAAAAATCCCTCTCACTCGAGCCTGAGTTATGACTTCATCAAGTGACTAAATATCAATTTGATTGCTTTGAGCCAATAAGCACTTCATCAATGGATGATTTTCCTGCTTCAAAGCCAACAAATATCGCTCAGACAACTGGGGATTGGATAGTTTTCATCCATTCTTAGACCAGTGATTTTGCAGCATCCAATATAGCGAGGACAATAGGACAATTCTGCCCATCACACCTAGGCATTCATCGCCGCAAAGATTATACTGATTAAACATGTCATCGCTCCAGTGGATCATTACCGTCCCATAATTCCTTTACCTACCCATAATTCCTTGTAGTTGGAACGACAATTACGCATGTAATCTATCAGGGAGGTAGTATTCACCGAGTGATAATGACTTCAGGTAATCTAAACAAGGTCTGCGGAGGATTAGGCGAGGAACACCTGAGTACAGGAACACGTTGATAAGCCGCCAATGATCTTCTTCCCCCTATTCAAGTTGTCATTGCCTTGCTAAAGGATGTAATGACGACCGTTCGATGTCATCGCAAACACGTCTCTAAGAATTGTGGACCTGTCAGATGTCTTCTTAGACTGACTCAAGAGGGACGGAATCACCGTGAAGAACCCCTGCTGTGGAGTGATCTAAGTTTGAATGATTGCCTCTGGGGGTGGAGAGAAGGGAGGTATTTTGTTGAGATGGCAGGTGGATAGGAAGGGTTGTCACCTCACCTACTCACTGTCAATAGCCATTGAGTTGAGGAGAGACTGGGGTTCAGCACTCAAGGAACATTTACGTGGTTCTTGTTGGAAGGCTAACTTATGGTCAGATTGCCAAAACCTTCGTATTGTATTGTAGATGTATTTGATTTTTCCATCAGGGCTGAAGCCATAGCATTATTGGCCCTGGTAGGTATGGAAGAGGCCATCTCAAGCTATTCATGTTCCTCACTTGGATGAGGTCTTTTACTTACCCTTGCAAAGCCACAAGGTACAAGACATCACAGCTTACTGTCCCATGCGACAGACTGAGGAGCCATAAATATCAAGAAGTCAACTTCCAGGACTTAGCAAATTTCCGACCCCGACCGGGGTCTTCTTCAGGCTGGCACTTTTCCACACTAGATTTCAGAAGACTGAAGAGCCAGGGATGATTAATCCCATTAAATGGCTAAGGATTTGAACCTGGGACCCGCCACTTGCTACAGCACTAGTCTATCATTATCAAGGCTCCTCAAATTCGAGATTGGGAGGCGAATTAGTCATTGGCGTTTTCGTGAGTGGATCGCAAGATCCCTCCCTGGCTGGTCTTTTTCGCCTGGTAAGTCAGTCAGGATATGACACAGTAGTATAGAGGGCAACACCTTCTGAAGTGGCTGATATCATGCAAAACCAAAATCCAAGGCATTGGTAGTCATACCATGTCCAATTCGAAGGTACTTCAAATGAACATTCGAGAGATTGGACGGAAACACAGCGTTCTGCATGTCCAGTTTACTCATTACAACGTCAAGGTAGGATAGTAGTAGCCGTGGTCCTGCTCCGTTGAAGGGCTAATGGACAAGGTTTCAGAGACCTGTAAAACGTGTAACAGGCTCTCTTCAAAAATGTACGTGTGGTTGTATTGTAGTATTTTTCCATCAGGGTCGAAGCCATAGCATCATTGGGCCTGGTAAGTACGGAAGAGGTCATCTCAAGCTACTCATGTTCCTCACTTGGATCCATCATGGGGCTTTTTACTTGCCCAGCTGGATTCAAACCCAGTCCTGCTTCTTGCGAAGAGGACAACCACAAGGCTATCACGGCTCCTCAACCCCATGTTTGAGTCGTGATGATGATGGACTTCAGAATGTGTCAGAATTATGAGAAAGACAATAGGGAGAATGGAAGTTGTCTGCCAATGGAACCAATCCTATTCAGACTTCGAGAATCGAAACCAGTACACAACAGCACAACTGGAGTGGGTACGGCCATAAAGAGGAAGGGCCTACATGACGTTTACAAAAAACCCCATTTTGTTTTAAGAGTCAGGGACCATATTCACAAAGCCTTGTAACTTCACGTGCGGGCACTTTGTCCATTTGGTAGGCAACCTTATGTTCATACTCTGCATGACGAGAGATTCGCACATTGCTATAGTTACGGACGCTTTGTGATTATGGTCCCAGAACAGTCAAATGCTTTCTAGCAGTGTCGATTTCAACTGCGATGAGAAAAGTTTGGAATTCAGACATCTGTAAAGTGAAATTAACAAAGGTTAAAACACATCCGGTGTAGATTCCTGAACTTTTATTCAGGTGTTACTTATCTTAAGTGATTTACACAATACGCCTTTCAACCAAACCTGGACCTGTTCTGCATTCGTAAGTGACAAGGTGAAATAAGTGATGTAAATTTCGTACCGGATCAATCCGCATTACGCTGCTGGTTAATGGAGTGTACCGCCCATGGATGACATCATGACTGGCGGAGATTTACGAGATGATTACAGAGCAGTACTTGAGACTGCTAGGTGAGCCAACATATAATTGAACACTTGTCTTTGGAGCATTTGAGAAGCAACGGCAGGCATGAGGCATGTTACTGTGCAGTCGTTCTTTCGTATGGCTGGGCACAGATTCATTTTCTTTTTCCTTTTCCCCTACTTTGTTTAAGGGACTGAGAGCATTGCAGACAACGGCCGAATATACCTCCACTTTGGATTTGTATTAGATTTTTCATCAGGGCTGAAGCCACAGCATTATTGGCCCTGGTAAGTACGGAGGAGGCCATCTCAAGCTACCCATGGGGTCTTTTAGTTGCCCTTGCAAAGGAACAAGGTACGAGGCGCCACAGCTTACTGTCACATGTGACAGATGTGAAGAGACAGGGATGCTTTATCCCATATGGCCTGGGCTGGTTTTCGAACCCGGGGACCTGCCGCTGGCTACGTGGCTGTGATAACTACTAGGTTACCATGGTTCCTCCATTTCGGACCTGGTGAACTGTACTATTTTGCAGTTAAAATTAAAATTCCTCACAACAACAACATGGCCCGTTGACGGCCAATAGAGACTGCATATTTCAGGGAACCGTGAAAAATAGCTGAGTATTCAGTCTGGTTCAGGCCCTTGAAGGTAAACCACAGCTCGTTAGAGTCATATCATCAAAAGGCTTAATTAGTATGCGGATGTGGTTAAACGCAGAAGACATCTCCTAAGTAATATACCTCGAATTGTTTCAGGTTCAATCTCGTGAACGTTCACGCATACACCCAAGCATCCCACAACAAAATGGCAGCTTTATATCTCGGACACCTTTATTTAGTTGATATTCCTGCGACGTGTGAGATAAAGTAAGGTGACTTGTCTCATTGTGTAGTGTTTGATAAAAATAAATGACTTTGCCTTTCATGTTATCAGACGTATCTAACCAGTGCTGAATCGTGTGGAAGTAACGAGCTCATCAGGCGAGGCCAACATGGAACAGGTTTTAACACGTTGAAAGAAAGTGGTAGTTTATTGGTAAATTGTTGTTGAACGAATCGTAGGAATGACCTGCGTCTAATATTGATGTCGCATCGGAGAGCTAGAAGAAAGGGTCTGTGGACCTTGTGCTCACCTGGGACATATGGAGGCAGCATTGGAGTCGACAAGCCAGGTGCTGAACACGTTGAAAGAAAGTGGCACTTTTCTGGTGAATGTTGTTGTTGTTGAATGAAGTGGAGAAAGGAGTGGCCCGTTCGTGTTGCCGGGTAAACTCCCTACGCAGTTGTGTACCGCACCCCCTTCGGTTTACCCGCTCTCCACAACTGCTTCACTTCGTAGAAGTCGCCGTGTTTGGTCAACAGATGGCGTCACAGCCTGGCGCGAGTAAAAACCCCTGCCGTGGAACATTTCTGATCTAATACGACATACTGGTACCCACTAAACAAACCTTTACATCCCCCACCTAAGCAGGTTGATATTCAAATCAGATTTTGTGGCCCATCAAAGGTGATCTCAATGTGTTCCAAGTGACAAAGACTAGCATTTGCTCGGAATAAAACCCGAACATTTCATTGCCTACTTTGGAGATAATGCTCGCTCAGGTAGAGACGCTATCTTACCAAGTGTGGTAGCTGACGGGATACATGACAAATTAGGGAGATAAAGCATGAGTCGGCATGCATCTTTATGGGAGCTGAGGCCAGTGAAAAATGACATGCCCTCTGTCCACGGGAGATGGTCCTCAGATAGGCAGATGATCAACCTTGAGTTGCCGCTAGCATTGGTAACTGAACAAGAGGTTCATGGGCCATGGACTCAGCTGACTGCTTCCTCCAAACATTTGTATTTCTATTGGTGAGCTGGCCTTGAGGCATTCTCACCACTAAAATCATCACACTTTTAAAAGTGGGTCAATTTTTCGCCTCCATTTTCTCCTTTTCCACTGGTTTCTCTGGCCATCGATGGTGGCGCTGACTGATATTTACGGTACAATGCCCCTCGCCTGCTCGCCCTCGGCCTCATGCCAGCGAACCGTTGTTGCCTTTAGGCTTGTTTGGTTTTTTTTCTGTCAGGGCTGAAGCCATAGTATTATTGGCCCCAGTACCGGTACATACGGAAGAGGCTATCTCAAGCTACTCATGTTCTTTACTTGGATGGGGTCTTTTACTTGCCCTTGCAAAGGGACAAGGCACCATGGCTTACCGTCCTATGTAACTGGGAGGGGTTTTGAACCCAGGACCTGCTGCTTGCTTTGTGGACGTGATAACCACTCGGCTATCGGGGCTCTTCCAATTTTGTTGAACAAGTACAGTAGATTTCCACGTTTGATGGTCATTACCGCCCACAGAAGAAGGAAAGAGTTAGTGTCATTCGCAAACGTTCCAAATGATCCCGCACAGCTCACACCAATGACCCTGTCTTCCGTCTTGAGGTATCCCATGAGCCCCCAGCACCTGAATACAATCCATCATCCCGGCGTCGTGATTAATTCTGGTATTGTTCTAACTACCCGATCCGTGGAGCTGATTAACTCGAGGACCACACCAGTATTAATTAGATTAAATCGTACCTGTACTAAATCAGCGTGCACTTCCTGAGGAGTATCGTCAATTAAACTCTCCAATCTCTTCTTGTCGTTAATTTAGTTTGGGGATCAGTTTGGCTTCATCAAGCTGAGCCGTCGTGAAGGAGAACAGCGATCGGATGGTTTGACAGGCGTGCGATTGGGAACCGTAATCCTTGCAGTGGCGGTCATACACCCTCCGTGGACTACAGCCATCCAGCGTTTCACAACAGTTTGAATTGACTTGTGCCCCAGGCGGATTGTATTACATTTGTATCTTTGGATCAGGGCTGAAGCCATTAGCATTATTGGCCCACGGTATTGAGAATGAAAGACGCCATCTCAAGCTACTCATGTTCCTCACTTGGATGGGTCTTACTTGCCGTGCAAAGGCACAAGGTACAACACCATAGATACTGTCCCATGTGATGGACTGGAGAGCCAGGGACGATCTCATACGGTGCAGGCTGGATTCGAACCTCGGTCCTGCCACTTGCTAAGCAGACATGATAACCACTAGGCTATCAGGACTCCTATGCAGACCCGGAAGGCTTTTAACCAATGACAAGGGAATAATTATTGTTCTGCTGAGATTTTACCTTCAAACGGTAAAAGAATCGCACTCAAGAACCTGGAAAGTGAAGTTCGGCACTGAGACACAGGACGAGTCATCTCTGTGCGAAGGCGGAGATGGCGAATTGAACCCCCACGACTGTTAGAAGTCAATGCATGTAGTGGAAAAGGTCCGGAACGAAATTTGATTGGTTGGTGCCCTATTTGGAATATAATAGGAATTCCAGAGGTAGTATTCACCGAGTGATAATGACTTCAGGTAATCTAAACAAGGTCTGCGGAGGATTAGGCGAGGAACACCTGAGTACAGGAACACGTTGATAAGCCGCCAATGATCTTCTTCCCCATATTCAAGTTGTCATTGCCTTGCTAAAGGATGTAATGACGACCGTTCGATGTCATCGCAAACACGTCTCTAAGAATTGTGGACCTGTCAGATGTCTTCTTAGACTGACTCAAGAGGGACGGAATCACCGTGAAGAACCCCTGGTGTGGAGTGATCTAAGTTTGAATGATCGCCTCTGGGGGTGGAGAGAAGGGAGGTATTTTGTTGAGATGGCAGGTGGATTGGAAGGGTTGTCACCTCACCTACTCACTGTCAATAGCCATTCAGTTGAGGAGAGACTGGTGTTCAGCGCTCAAGGAACATTTACGTGGTTCTTGTTGGAAGGCTAACTTATGGTCAGATTGCCAAAACCTTCGTATTGTATTGTAGAAGTATTTGATTTTTCCGTCCGGGCCGAAGCCATAGCATTATTGGCCCTGGTAAGTACAGAAGAGGCCATCTCAAGATACTGATGTTCCTCACTTGGATGGGGTCTTTTACTTGCCCTTGCAAAGCCACAAGGTAAAAGGCAGCACGGCTTACTGTCCCATGCGACAGACTGAAGAGCCAGGGATGATTAATCCCATATGGCTATTAGGATTTGAACCTGGGACCCGCCACTTGCTACAGCACTAGTCTATCATTATCAAGGCTCCTCAAATTTGAGATTGGGAGGCTAATTAATCATTGGCGTTTTCGTGAGTGGGTCGCAAGATCCCTGGTTGGTCTTTTTCGCCTGGTAAGTCAGTCAGGATATGACACAGTAGTATAGAGGGCAACACCTTCTGAAGTGGCTGATATCACACAAAACCAAAATCCAAGGCATTGGTAGTCATACCATGTCCAATTCAAAGGTACTTCAAATGAACATTCGAGAGAGTGGACGGAAACACAGTGTTCTGCATGTCCAGTTTACTCATTACAACGTCAAGGTAGGATAGTAGTAGCCATGGTCTTGCTCCGTTGAAGGGCTAATGGCGAAGGTTTCAGAGACCTGTAAAACATGTAACAGGCCCTCTTCAAAAATGTGCGTGTGGTTGTATTGTACTGTATTTTTCCATCAGGGCCGAAGCCATAGCATCATTGGCCCTGGTAAGTAAAGAAGAGGCCATCTCAAGCTGCTCATGTTCCTCACTTGGATCCATCATGGGGCTTTTTACTTGCCCAGATGGATTCAAAACCAGTCCTGCTTCTTGCGAAGAGGACAACCACAAGGATATCATGGCTCCTCAACCCCATGTTTGACTGGTGATGATGATGGACTTCAGAATATGTCAGAATTATGAGAAAGACAATAGGGAGAATGGAAATTGTCTGCCAACTGGAACCAATCCTATTAAGACTTCGAGGATCGAAACCAGTGCACGACAACCACAACTGGAGTGGGTATGGCCATAGGAATGAAGGGTCTACATGATGCTTACAAACTCCCTTTGTTTAAGAGTCGGGGACCACATTCACAAAGCGTTGTAACTTTATGTTCGGCACTTTGTCCATTTGGTAGGCAACCTATGTTCATACTCTGCCTGACAAGAGATTCGCACATTGGTGTAGTTTCGAACACTTTGTGATTACGGTCCCAGAACAGTCAAAAGCTTTCTAGCAGTGTCGATTTCAAGTGCAACGAGAAAAGTTTGGAATTCAGACATCTGTAAAGTGAAATTAACAAAGGTTAAAACACATCCGGTGTAGATTCCTGAACTTTTATTCAGGTGTTACTTATCTTAAGTGATTTCCACAATACGCCTTTCAACCAAACCTGGACCTGTTCTGCATTCGTAAGTGACAAGGTGAAATAAGTGATGTAAATTTCGTACCGGATCAATCCGCATTACGCTGCTGGTTAATGGAGTGTACCGCCCATGGATGACATCATGACTGGCGGAGATTTACGAGATGATTACAGAGCAGTACTTGAGACTGCTAGGTGAGCCAACATATAATTGAACACTTGTCTTTGGAGCATTTGAGAAGCAACGGCAGGCATGAGGCATGTTACTGTGCAGTCGTTCTTTCATATGGCTGGGCATGGATTCATTTTCTTTTCCTTTTCCCCTTAAGGGGAACATGGCAGGCTAGGGACGAATATACCTCCACTTCGGATTAGATTTTTCAGTCATGGCTGAAGCCATTGCATTATTGGCCGTGGTGAGTACGGAAGAGGCCATCTCAAGCTACCCATGTTCCTCACTTGGATGGGGTCTTTTACTTGCCCTTGGAAAGGCACAAGGTACAGGGCACCACGGCTTACTGTCCCATGCAACGGATGTGAAGAGCCAGGGATGCTTTATCCCATATGACCCAGGCTGGTTTTCGAACCCGGGACCTGCCGCTGGCAAAGCGGCCATGATAACCACTAGGCTATCAAGGCTCCTCCACTGCGGACCTGGCGAACTGTACTACTTTTGCAGTTCAAATTAAATTCGTTACAAGAACGTGGAAGGCCAATAGAGACTGTATATTTCCGGGAACTGTGAAAAACTGCTGAATATTCAGTCTGTTTCAGGCCCTTGAAAGTAAACCACAGCTCGTTAGAGTCGTATCATCAAAAGGCTTAATTAGTATGCGGATGTGGTTAAACGCAGAAGACATCTCCTAAGTAATATACCACGGATTGTTTCAGGTTAAATCTCATGAACGTCCACGCCGACATAAAGCCAAGCATCCCGCAACAAAATGGCAGCTTTATATCTCGGACACCTTTATTTAGTTGATATTCCTGCGACGTGTGAGATAAAGTAAGGTGACTTGTCTCATTGTGTAGTGTTTGATAAAAATAAATGACTTTGCCTTTCACGTTATCAGACGTATCTAACCAGTGCTGAATCGTGTGGAAGTAACGAGCTCATCAGGCGAGGCCAACATGGAACAGGTTTTAACACGTTGAAAGAAAGTGGTACTTTATTGGTAAATTGTTGTTGAACGAATCGTAGGAATGACCTGCCTCTAATATTGATGTCGCATCGGAGAGCTAGAAGAAAGGGTCTGTGGACCTTGTGCTCACCTGGGACATATGGAGGCAGCATTGGAGTCAGGTGCTGAACATAAAAGAAAGTGGCGCTTACTGGTGAATGTTGTTGAATGAAGTGGAGAAAGGAGTGACCCGTTCGTGTTGCAGGGTAAACTCCCTACGCAGTTGTGTACTGCGCCCCCCTTCGGTTTACCCGCTCTCCACAACTGCTTCACTTTGTAGAAGTCGCCGTGTTTGGTCAACAGATGGCGTCAGGGCCTTGCACGAGTAAAACCCCTGCCGTGGAACATTTCTGATCTAATACGACATACCGGTACCCACTAAACAAACCTTTACATCCCCCACCTAAGCAGGTTGATATTCAAATCAGATTTTGTGGCCCATCAAAGGTGATCTCAATGTGTTCCAAGTGACAAAGACTAGCATTTGCTCGGAATAAAACCCGAACATTTCATTGCCTAGTTTGGAGATAATGCTCGCTCAGGTAGAGACGCTATCTTACCAAGTGTGGTAGCTGACGGGATACATGACAAATTAGGGAGATAAAGCATGAGTCGGCATGCATCTTTATGGGAGCTGAGGCCAGTGAAAAATGACATGCCCTCTGTCCACGGGAGATGGTCCGAAGATAGGCAGATGATCAACCTTGACTTGCCGCTAGCATTGGTAACTGAACAAGAGGTTCATGGGCCATTGACTCAGCTGACTGCTTCCTCAAAACATTTGTATTTCTATTTGTTTTTTTCTGCAGGGCTGAAGCCATAGTATTATTCGCCCCAGTACTGCTACAATCATACGGAAGAGGCTATCTCAAGCTACTCATGTTCTTCACTTGGATGGGGTCATTTACTTGCCCTTGCAAAGGCACATGGCACCATGGCTTACCATCTTATGTAACTGGGATGGTTTTTGAACCCAGGACCTGCTGCTTGCTTTGTGGATGTGATAACCACTCGGCTACCAGCGCTCTTCCAATTTTGTTGAACAAGTAGATCTCCATGTTTGATGGTCATTACCGCCCACAGAAGAAGGAAAGAGTTAGTGTCATTCGTGGAACGTTCCAAATGATCCCGCACAGCTCACACCAATGACCCTGTCTTCCGTCTTGAGGTATCCCATGAGCCCCCAGCACCTGAGTACAATCCATCATGCCGGCGTCGTGATTAATTCTGGTATTGTTCTAACTACCCGATCCGTGGAGCTGATTAACTCGAGGACCACACCAGTATTAATTAGATTAAATCGTACCTGTACTAAATCAGCGTGCACTTCCTGAGGAGTATCGTCAATTAAACTCTCCAATCTCTTCTTGTCGTTAATTTAGTTTGGGGATCAGTTTGGCTTCATCAAGCTGAGCCGTCGTGAAGGAGAACAGCGATCGGATGGTTTGACAGGCGTGCGATTGGGAACCGTAATCCTTGCAGTGGCGGTCATACACCCTCCGTGGACTACAGCCATCCAGCGTTTCACAACAGTTTGAATCGACTTGTGCCCCATGCGGATTGTATTACATTTGTATCTTTGGATCAGGGCTGAAGCCATTAGCATTATTGGCCCACGGTATTAAGAAAGGAAGAGGCCATCTCAAGCTACTCATGTTCCTCACTTGGATGGGTCTTACTTGCCGTGCAAAGGCACAAGGTACAACACCATAGATACTGTCCCATGTGATGGACTGGAGAGCCAGGGATGATCTCATATGACGCAGGCTGGATTCAAACCCAGGACCTGCGACTTGCTAAGCAGACATGATAACCACTCGGCTATCAGGGCTCCTGTGCAGACCTGGAAGGCTTTTAACCAATGACAAGGGAATAGTCATTGTTCTGCCTAGATTTACCTTCAAACGGTAGAAGAATCGCACTCAAGAACCTGAAAAGTGTAGTTCGGCACTGAGACTCAGAGTGGCACTAAGTGACTGGACGAGTCATATCTGTCCAAAGGGGGAGATGGTGAATTGAACCCCTTGCAGCTACTATATGGCACGGCTAACCTGCCGGCCATGAAGGATTTCCTTTATGGCCTAGTGGTTGGCGCATTGGCCTCCGAGCCGGAAGTTAAGCAACGTTGAGTGTGATCACTATGTGGATGGGTGGCAGCACACATATCATACAATTTGGACAGCACACAATCTGCAACGCCAAAGATTTTGGGATAATGATGTTGCTAAAGAAAGGGTTAATGTCGTACACCAGTGCACATGAGCTATCATCAATGAATGGAACATTATTTTCCACCAGCCTTAGTCCATCACCACGACGACGATGACAGACTTCCAGCATCCAATACCTTTATATTATCATTGCCGCGAGGACCATGTCCACCTTCAATAATAGGGAAAGGTGAAAACGTAAAAAAACAGACTTGTCCTAACCGCAGGGCATGTGATTGTGCAAGAAGTGTCCAATTCTGTGAGATTGAGTCACCTGGACGTGGCTGTTTTTTTTCTGTAGCAAGAATTGCTTTAGGTAATTCCATTGGCAAGTGCATCATGGTACAGTACCATTGTGTCCTCAACCAAGCAGGATGATGGCTGGAAAGGAATGGCAATTATTCATTGTCTAACACGGATAATGTCAAGTAAATGCTTTTATTCACTGCACAGTCATTGGGCCACATGAATAAACACTAGCAAATGCTTTTACTTCAGATTTGTCCAGCATTGCCTTGTGCATTTGTATTGAAATTCAAGTAAAAGCATTTACTATTTTCCGTGCGACTTCCGGCTGGTTTTGTGGTGGAGAACCTTATCACAAGCTGACATCACAAAACTCATTCACCATTGTTCTATGAAGTGATGGCCATAACCAGTATCTGGTGTAAATTCTTTTTATGTGGGGGGGGGGGGCATGGGGGTAATCAAGCAAAATGCCGGGGGGAGGGGGTAGAACAGACACTGGTCCTTACTGTTGTGAACTAAGGTTTGATCATAACAAACTTTCGATGTCAAATTTAAGACATACCGACAAATTCCAAGAAGCACACGACGGGTAAGTTTCTGTGATCAAGTGACCTTCACAAACGGAGATCACCAAAACCCTACAAATTAGTATGCGTGACATTTTTTCGTTCGGACGTATCTGAATATTAAATCAAGAAAATAAATCCTGCATGAAGCCAGAACCTGTCACCGTTATTAAAATTTCCTCCTCAGTAAATCTCCGCATTTTCACCGGTAGAGAAACGCGCAAGAATTTATTTGCCGTGGGGTATAGAGAACTAGTCACCTGGACTCATTAATTCGGGCTAACCTCCTCTGAGGCGCACAGTGCCATAGAAATTTTCCACCTTCATAAATCACGTGGAATTATCGGAAATTTGACGAGGCAGGTAGCAACCCTACGGCGACGAGGACTCTCTATTTGCCGAGGTGTGATGATACCTTCATTTAAATTTTAAGTTAATTTGTGTCATTTGTCTGTTTATTTGAACGATATGAGTTTTAAGTGGATTGAAATTGCTCCAGGACTTTTACTCTTTGACAGCCAGATGCCGGGAATTTGCGTACGGAGGTGGACTTGCAGAAAGTTGGCTTATTATTTTATCAATTTTGCATCAAAACCATTTGAGAATGTGTTTATATTTGATTTTTCCATCAGGCACGAAGCCATAGTATTATTGGCCCTGGTAAGTATATGAGAGGCCATCTCAGGCTACTCATGTTCCTCACTTGGATGGGGTCTTTTACTTGCGCTTGCAAAGAAACAAGGTACAAGGCATCACGGTTTACTGTCCCATGCGAAAGACTGAAGAGCCAGGGATGATTAATCCCATATGGCCCAGGGTGCGTATCTGGGACCTGCTGCTTGCTAAGCGGACGTGCCAACCACTAGGGGGAGGGTTAGGGGAGACTCCAACAAAGCAAATTGTGGTTAACCAGAATTGATGTGGCCTATCTTGGAGTTCAAACTTGATTCAGAAATTAACCGCATACATCATTTCTCCAACTATTTCCTTGATGACATGCTGCATCATGACCAACACCGTATATATTCAACACAGCATTCCAGAGATACCTAGACCATAATTAAATGATACGTGTAAGGTAGTAAGTTCGTCAAAGAAAGGTTTGAAAGATTTATTAATGCTTTGTTGTGTAGAAAAAGATGGTATGAGGTTATCATAAAGATCAGTCCATTAGTGTACGGGGCGTTTCAGTAAAACGCCCAAAATTACAATACGGAAGGTATGTTCTTGGGATATATCCAATGGAATGTCTGCCTACGGATGAGCTCAAGAAGAGAAAAGATACACCGAAAATTCTTAAGGGAGGGCCGCTTAGGAATAATTTGGAATACCAGTCACTAATATATTGCAGAGACGAAGTAGTCAAAAGGTTTGCGTCCCACTGAATACAGTTATTGCACTTTTTGTGTTTTTTGTTTCTGCCACCTGGTGGCCAAGCTAAGAATCAGAATCGGACCGAAACTTGGTGTCATAGGTCATCTGACCTTGGGGTATATATGAACCAAGCTTCAGATCAATAGCTCCAACGGTTACGAAACGTGCCCTGCTAACGGGCAACGACGACGACGGATGCTGCGCCATCGTAATAGCTCACCCCGGTGAGCTAAAAATGAGAATGAACAATCTACCTTGGTTCCATGAGGTGCATATACTGTTCATAATCATAAACATTTTCCTTTCTTAATTGATTACTTGCCATCCCAAAGGTTAATGCCAAACCAGTTTTTCATTTCGTACTTAGTTGGAAGGAAGCATTAAAAACGGTGTTAATGACAGACTTTTTTGTGATTACTACAACCAGGTACTGTAGGTAATAACCTTCTCAATTATTACAATAACATATAGGCCTACCTATTTGGAAAATATTTTCCCAGTGCAAGACTCAGCTGCTTTAACCTCCATCTGGTTATTTGTAAAATAAGAAACGAAACGAAATCAGAAACGAACCCAGAAATGAAGAAACGAAATCAGAAACGAAGTATACAAAACATGGAACAACCTGGTAACTGGAATGGTGATGAATGACTTTGGGCCGTATTCAAAAAGGGTGATCATCGTGCGATTTAGACTTAGACGCGTGTAACTTCACTAAATGCACACTTCCACCTCCTGCTGGACTGGTTACGTTACATCTTACAGAAAACTTCTTGATATATACCCATCTCAACTTCCTGGATAGGAACTGGGGATTGTACATGCCCAGTATTTTCACAGTTCATCCAGGTCTCTATTTATTAGTGACCATTTTAAAACATTCGACTACAGACCACAAATGCGCCCTGGCGCCCCATTCTGGTTTCGATTCTTCCGTTCTCGTTTCGTTTCGTTTCTTACTTTACAAATACCCGCCACGATCAGCATCCTAAGTGAGAAGAAATTAGTATACCTATCCCAGTTAGCGACAACCTGTCGGCTCTGTCTCGGGTTGGGTCAGAGCAACAGAGGTTAAAGACAATACTGCTTCCCATGGCAAGGTAATACTCATGGCTTGGATAAATGTTTTCTTTGGCCATAGTTTTAGACAAACACACCAATCAACTGAAACATTCTACCTTTTACTCATTTAACCCTTTATGAATCAATGTCAAGAGTTTCTAACATCACTTGTAGCAGGAGAATTCGATGCCCTGGTGATCCACCAAAAATTTATAAGGTGAGCTTATGAATTTTTGGTTCCACTTATGAATGCCTATTGGTGAAAACCATTCGCAACAAGAGGCTCATCGGCCTTGCACTCAGCTGACCTTCCAGTGGCTTGGGTGAAGTCTTGTAGCAGAAGAATTCGATGCCCTGGTGACCCATTCATGAATAACTTTTGGTCAAAATCCTTTCTCAACAAGAGGCTCATGGGCCTTGCACTCAGCTGACGACATGGGTGAAAATTCACATCATCTATACTGGGTGAATCCAGAGGACAGTTCTAGCCAGTGGAAATGACCTGTCTCTTGGTGATCACCAAATACTCGTTTCCGGGATGAACATCATTCTGTTGGGTTGCACGTTTTGCCCCCTGGCACTGCATCACAGGGCAACGTCAGCAATGCACTTTCTCCCCGGCTTAGCATCATGACATCAACATCAGCAACGGCGGACATTTTTTAAGTTACATCTTGGAAACCACGAACATTTCTCTGAGGTGGGGATGTGAAAGTTTTTGGATGTAACCCACGGATCACTAGCTATTTGACTGGCTCAGCTGACCTGACTTAGGTCAGCTGAGCTAAAACAGTTTACCCATTGATGAGCCAAGGCTTCTGACCACCACCACTGACTTGAGCATCATCGATCACGAAGCTGAACACCTTCCTCTTCTAAATGAGTCCCGTCAACCCTTTGACAGAACCACTTATTGGTCAAACTTGGCACAAACTTTTTCGCCCCTCCATGACAAGATGGGTACATATATCAGGATTTAATTTTCTCCTGTCGAGGGACGATATAGACGCACAAGTGACCGCTAATTCAACACCGAGCGAAGGACTGACCGTCGCGACTCTCGTTTCATGATTTGATTGTTTGAGAGGATCACAAATTGATGTGTCAGCACGGCCCTTCTTTATGTGATTGGTGAGGGCATCTGACCCCTCACAAAGTTCTGATATTTATAAAAAGTGTGATGTCTGGAGATCAATGACCACAAGAGCAAAAGATGCAAGTACTACATCTATACTGGACTCAACATAGGTGGGCCATCGGAGGCAGTTTTTTTACCATTTTTTACCCCCAATTCTAGTTCACGTAGGTATAAGCCATTTTTCCCTTTACTGAAATATGATGATTTACTACCTAAATTGACCCTTGTCAAGGAACCTTTAGCTCTTTAGACAGGGTATTTGTAAAATAAGAAATGAAACGAAACCAGAAGCAAAGAAACGAAACCAGAAACGAAGAAAGGAAACATATAAAACATGGAACAACCTGGTAACTGGAACGGGGATGGCTGACTTTTTCGCCCGGGATATGGTTTATCCTTTGGCTGGACTGCTGGACTGTTTCGTTTCGATTTTCATTTTGTTTCGTTTCTTACTTTACAAATACCCCTTCAGAAACAGTGTTGGAGAATGCAGTGGATTCGAGATCGAGAGGTACCCACCGAACAAACTGCCATCGTATCTTTCTGATTTCCATTCCTGATGTGATGATCCCATACCTTTTCTCGACACAAACACAAGCACCACCACACACCAAGCAAAATCTAATAAATACCCAACGACCCACGAAAACAGATTCCTTTTGCACTTTTTCTAAACCAAATGCGGATAGAATCCGAGAGAATCCGCCCACCTATCACAGCCAGTCTCCCCAAGTACCGCACTTGGATCACCAAGATGTCAAATCTCACTTGATCACCTCCTGACCTCACCTCACCCAAACCTGTGGGAAATCTTTCTGTTTAGTCTGAGATTTGACCCCTTTCAGTTCACCTGTGAAAGTAGTAAGATAGGCCTATGATATTGTTGCTAGGCCACTTTCATAGCGGGATAGAAACTGTCACTAAGTCTGGGAGGACAAGGCACCAGGCATAGCTTAGTCTCCAGGCAGTGACTAGTCTTGACTTCCCTGTCTGGTCATCAACCCATCACTGAAGAAGAGCCATTGTTTTTGCACCCTCCCACAGCAGGGCTTTGGTTTCGTTCCTCTTCATTACACTGTGCGAGTGGATGAAGAGGAGCGAGGTAAAAACCCTCTGCTGTGGGAGGATGTTGTTCATGTTGCCAATAGGAGCAGTCAGCCGCGCATATTGCTAACAGATGGCAGCACAGTCTTAGCGGACCAAATGTACAGGAAATCTATTATGATCGCTGCTCGATCGATAATGACTGGGTCCGCTAGATGCATTGAATTGGGCCCTAGTGACACCTAGTGGTCAACTCGCTGACAGCTCCTATTAGGAGCAACTGCAGTAGTATTGTCATTTAGGGCTGAGGTACCAGATTTGGGTCCAAGAAAGACTTGTACAGACTCCAAGGTGGGAGACAAAGTGTAATTGGCCCTGGTTAGTATGGAAGAGGCCATCTCAAGCTACTCATGTTCCTCACTTGGATGGGGTCTTTTACTTGCCCTTGCAAAGGCACAAGGTACAAGGCACCAGGGCTTATTGTTGCAAGCAATGCATGAGAAGAGCCAAGGATGATTAATCCCATTTGGCCCAGGCTGGATTCAAACCCGGGACCTGCCGCTTGCTATGCGGATGTGATAACCGCTAGGCTATCAGGGGTCTTTGCAAATCTGGAAGACTTTTAACCAGGGGAGCGCGGTGGCATAATGGTTAGGGCTGTGGACTTGTGATCGGAAGGTCGCAGGTTCGAGCCCCGGCCGTGCCACTCTGTAACTCTCAACTGGCCTGAAATGTCCATTGTGTGCGCCAGATTGTGGCTGCCCGTTGGTTTCTACAGAAAGGTTTCTGAATCATAGGCTGGGGTAATAATACTGTTAGGCGCAGTGATATATATATGAACTGCGCCATATAAATACCGGTATTATTATTATTATTATTAACCAATGACAAGGAAATATTCCGGCAGTTCGAAAACGCCGAACCGCCTAACGTGCCAAACCACCGAACTTGGTGTTATGGTGTTACGCCGAACTATACCACAATTTCGAAAAGGTGATGAACCAGGGATGAAATCTCATTTGGCCCAAGATTGACACGAACCCATGACCAGTGTTTCCGCCAGAGGGTACGCAGGGTACGCTGTGAGTACCCTCAAAAGAACAGAAAAGGGCCATTTTCTTTAATTTCATGGGGTTTTTTGCTGATTTTGAAGAACTGCATACCCTCAAAAATATTTCTGGCAGAAACCCTGATGACCTGCCTCTTGCTGAGCGGATGTGATAACCACTAGGCTATCAAGGCTCCACTTGTGTACGAGAAGCTGGTGCTGACAGATGTTGTTGATGATCGTGGGAGGGACTTCTTCCAAGTGTCAATCCAAAGGAATGTACTTAATCAGCATGTCAAATCTATTAAAAGTTTTAACTTTCAACGTCTTGTCAGCTGATTATTTAGTACACTAGGCCTATCGGAGGCAGTAGTCACCTTTGCGTGTAAACATTGTCTAAAACTATTCACGTTACCAAGCATAAAAGAAATCGAATGTCCCCATTCACAGGGATTCCAGCTTGGTAGTTATTGTAAGATACCAGAGGTCATAGCCCCAGGTGTCTGGTGTAGGTTGCTGGGATACAGATGACGGTAACCTGGGTCAGGTGTGGTGTCACCTGGGAGAGCCCACGACTGGATGGAACCACTTCAGATTGGTTTTAGTGTCAAAAAGTCACTGCAGGTGGCAGCACAGGTTATGCCATGGCCAAGCACTCAAGTATGCCCTGGAAAAAGATCACCACCATCCAGAGAGGTAATCCCCGGAATATGAATTTCAAGTCCTACTCGCCGGTGCTATCTTCTGTGAAGTGGCAAAGTCATGGCATTCTATAAGATATTTTGGCTTAGTAAAAGGAAGTTTCAAGAACAGGGGGTATGACCAATAGGAAGATCAGGGGTGGGCGCATAGAAACTCCGCTAGCGCTAGCAGAGCCCATCTGCCGATAGTGCTGTACATTTTACCATGCATTTTAACACTGATAGGCTGTCGGAGCACTAGCGGAGTTTCTATGCGGCTACCCCAGCTCTCTAGACTTCTGACTACTTTAAGCCACTTTTTCTCGACAGCCGGTGCCACCGCGCCACGCACCAACCCAAGGGACTAACTACGTGTCGACGAATGGACCTGATTTACTACATACGTTTTTGTAATGGATTTTTGTAGTTCATTTTGCTGCCGCTAGGTGGATCCCTCTACGTCAGCATTAAAATTACCCATTAGAGATCACATACCGTGGTCCTTTAATAGACAGCATTCATCTGCAGAACAACTAAAACATTGGCAACACAATGAAAATCCCCTCTTTCAATGGTTACCTAGGAAAAGTGACTGGTACCAAAGATAAGATGGTAACCATCACACCGGGGCACATTTTTGGCCGGTGTAACCCAGGTTACCATTGTAGCGTACCTTTGGGACTTAATGCAAAATGTCAGTGGGTGCTCGGTCATAAATCAGGCCGCTTTATTAGAGACGGTATATTTTGACAGTTATTGAGGAGATCAGATCAGATATATTGAGCGTGCCGTGTTGATGTCACTCGGTGATAGAACACTGGTTGGTGAATCTGATGTACTCTAGAGCATCCCAGATTGCTTGCTCAAGGTTTTCTTTTAAACTGACTCCATTCACCTCGTTTATTCTTATTAACCAGTTTCAAAATTTCACTAAAATTCCATCACAGTTGGGCTCATTCCTGAGAACTGCCCCACTGATGCAGGAATTATGTCTAATCAAACAGTGCTACTGCAGCCCCCTCATTAAGTGGAGCGCTACTGCAGCCCCCTCATGAAGTGGAGTGGTACTGCGGCCCCCTCATGAAGTGGAGTGCTACTGCGGCCCCCTCATTAAGTGGAGCGCTACTGCAACCCCTTCATGAAGTGGAGCGCTACTGCAGCCCCCTCATTAAATGCAACACTACTGCAGTGCCCCATCCCTGCGGCAGCGCTATTGCAGCCCTTTCAGAAGAATACTAGAATCTTAGCTACCGGGTATTTCAGGAGAGTTTTGGACACTTAGAACTTTCGTATAGCACCTATGGCCACAAATATGAAAAGGGTACATCATCTCATTTTTCATTGATTCCCTTTTGTCATTTTCATTCTACCTGACACCCAGTATTGTATCATATTTGATTTTTTTCCGTCAGGGCCGAAGCCATAGCATTACTAGCCCTGGTGAGTATGGAAGAGGCCATCTCAAGCTACTCATGTTCCTCACTTGGATGAGGTCTTTTACTTGCCCTTGCAAAGGAACAGGGTACAAGGCACCACGGCTTACTGTCCCATGTGATGGACGTGAAGAGCCAGGGATGATTAATCCCATGCGGACTAGACTGGATTTGAACCCAGGACCTGCTGCTTGCTAAGCGGACGTGATAACCACTAAGCTATCTGGCTCCTCACCACTCAGAGATCCCATGGATCAGCCGTCTTTGGTGTAACTTTTCCAATGAACACTAAATAATCATGTTGTGAGAATCCAATTCTACTTGTTTGATTTCTGAGTATCCTCTCAGATGAAATGAATCACCGCCAGACATAAAAGGGTTAATCATCACAAGAAAAGGATTTTTAAAATCCCTGAAAGATAGAGTCCTGCCTCATTAACTCAAACCAAAATGATTCATCTCGCAAAACGGCCCGTCCAGTTGATCTGGGGAATCCAAATTGTACAGCCATCACAGTTTGTCACCGATCCTTGGCGTCCAATCACAGGAGATCTTTATCTCCGTTATTATACTGGACACGGGAAAGTCGACTCGTCCCATAATTCACTGGTAAACTGCCATCTTGGCTCAAATTGGATCAGGTGGTCAAAATGGTGATTGGACACGACCTTTTGTTGTGTTCATGTTTGCGTGCGAGAAATGGATCCAATATTTGATATCACTTATACATGTTATATATGATGTTAGAAAATTGACGAGGGCTGGTCCAGAGGCGCTGGTCCACGTGAGAGTTTTTTCATGCAAGTTGCTCTCTATGGGCAATCCAACATTGTTGGTTTTCGTACGCCTTGAAGAGTGGCACAAAAGACTGCCTATAGTTTTCTATGGTTGAGTTACCCATAGACAGACAACTTTATGGCAAATTTTCGATCCCAACTGGGGTCTTCCTCAGGCACTTTCTAGTAGAAATCCCAGAAGTTCCACTTCTGCGATCTCTACTAGAAAGTACCAGAGCAAGACTCCGGTTGGGGTCGAAAATTTGCGAAATTCGGAGACGACTTTTACGTATCGTACCATTTCGTGTGTCATTCTTTGTGCTCTATGTTGAATATTTGTGATCCTTGAAAGGTGGACCTACACTGGTAGATACCTCAAATTTCCAGCAGTACTCGCTGCAATGTTTCCAAACATGTGGCACCCAACTCGCAGCAGAAAGTTGCTGCATTCCGCAACCGAGAACTTCTTCTGTGACAAATTCCTGGCATGAAATCCTCTCATCCNCCTCATGAAGTGGAGCGCTACTGCAGCCACCTCATTAAGTGGAGCACTACTGCAGCCCCCTCATGAAGTGGAGTGCTACTGCAGCCCCCTCATGAAGTGGAGTGCTACTGCAGCCCCCTCATTAAATGCAGCAGTATTGCAGTGCCCCATCACTGCGGCACCGCTATTGCAGCCCATTATGCAGCACCATTGCAGCCCCTATCCCTGCAGCAGCACCATTGCAGCCATTTATGCAGCACCATTGCAGCCATTTATGCAGCACCATTGTAGCCCCTATCCCTGCTGCAGCACCATTGCAGCCCCTATCCCTGCTGCAGCACCATTGCAGGCCTCACTTCCCAAAAACACAAGTCCCAGCAGCACCATCGCAGTTAGGGCTGCATGTCTGCAGCAGGGGCTGCAAAAGGGTTCCCGCTTTCAGAAGAATGCTGGAATCTTAGCTACCGGGTATTTCAAGAGAGTTTTGGACACTTAGAACTTTCGTATAGCACCTTTAAATGGCCACAAATATGAAAAGGGTACATCATCTCATTTTTCATTCATTCCCTTTTGTCATTTTCATTCTACCTGACACCCAGTATTGTATTGGATTTGATTTTTTCCATCAGGGCCGAAGCCGCAGCATTTACTGGCCATAATGAGTATGGAAGAGGCCATCTCAAGCTACTCATGTTCCTCACTTGGATGAGGTCTTTTACTTGCCCTTGCAAAGGAACAGGGTACAAGGCACCACGGCTTACTGTCCCATGTGATGGACGTGAAGAGCCAGGGATGATTAATCCCATGCGGACTAGACTGGATTTGAACCCAGGACCTGCTGCTTGCTAAGCGGACGTGATAACCACTAAGCTATCTGGCTCCTCACCACTCAGAGATCCCATGGATCAGCCGTCTTTGGTGTAACTTCTCCAATGAACACTAAATAATCATGTTGTGAGAATCCAATTCTACTTGTTTGATTTCTGAGTATCCTCTCAGATGAAATGAATCACCGCCAGACATAAAAGGGTTAATCATCACAAGAAAAGGATTTTAAAAATCCCTGAAAGATAGAGTCCTGCCTCATTAACTCAAACCAAAATGATTCATCTCGCAAAACGGCCCGTCCAGTTGATCTGGGGAATCCAAATTGTACAGCCATCACAGTTTGTCACCGATCCTTGGCGTCCAATCACAGGAGATCTTTATCTCCGTTATTATACTGGACACGGGAAAGTCGACTCGTCCCATAATTCACTGGTAAACTGCCATCTTGGCTCAAATTGGATCAGGTGGTCAAAATGGTGATTGGACACGACCTTTTGTTGTGTTCATGTTTGCGTGCGAGAAATGGATCCAATATTTGATATCACTTATACATGTTATATATGATGTTAGAAAATTGACGAGGGCTGGTCCAGAGGCGCTGGTCCACGTGAGAGTTTTTTCATGCAAGTTGCTCTCTATGGGCAATCCAACATTGTTGGTTTTCGTACGCCTTGAAGAGTGGCACAAAAGACTGCCTATAGTTTTCTATGGTTGAGTTACCCATAGACAGACAACTTTATGGCAAATTTTCGATCCCAACTGGGGTCTTCCTCAGGCACTTTCTAGTAGAAATCCCAGAAGTTCCACTTCTGCGATCTCTACTAGAAAGTACCAGAGCAAGACTCCGGTTGGGGTCGAAAATTTGCGAAATTCGGAGACGACTTTTACGTATCGTACCATTTCGTGTGTCATTCTTTGTGCTCTATGTTGAATATTTGTGATCCTTGAAAGGTGGACCTACACTGGTAGATACCTCAAATTTCCAGCAGTACTCGCTGCAATGTTTCCAAACATGTGGCACCCAACTCGCAGCAGAAAGTTGCTGCATTCCGCAACCGAGAACTTCTTCTGTGACAAATTCCTGGCATGAAATCCTCTCATCCTCTTGGATTAAAACAGCTGACAGTGACCAAGCCATTTGTCAGTGTGAAGAAGATCCTTAGAGCCTTGGTGACTGGTGAGACACAGGCAATTGTATGACATGAGCCAAGGCTGATGGGCTTATTGAAGTTCATATCACAAATACATGGAAAACAGAAGAATTGGGCTGACATATGCCTTCAAAAGTGAGAGCCTTGATGACTGGTATTAGACACAAGCAATTGTTTGACGTCAGCCAAAGTTGATGGGCGAAATGAACTTCCTATCCACCTACAGGGAAACAGTACTTGTATCTGCATTTGATTTTTCGATCAGGGCCGAAGCATAGCGTTATGGCCCTGGTAGTATGGAAGAGGCCATCTCAAGCTACTCATGTTCCTCACTTGGATGGAGTCCTTTACTTGACCCTGCAAAGGCAGAAGGTACAAGACACCACGGCTTACTGTCCCATGCACTGGACCGAAGAGCCAGGGATAATCTCATGTGGCCTGGGTTGGATTCGAACCCGGGACTTGCCGTTTGCTACAGTGGAGGTGATAACCACCAGGCCACCAAGGCTCCCCAAAGGAAAAGGGAAACAGTTGGCCCTCTCTCAAGAATGCCTTGATGAGTAATTGCAGGGTTGCCATGCAGCTGCCTTAACTACAACTAAATGCAGCCCTCTCCTCCACCAACCACGATAAAAAATCATCAAATGCACAACCAAGAGCGCTGAGGAATCTAGGGATTTCGAACCATTATTTTGAGTTGACTGTTACACAAGTGGTCTTTGATTACTCCTACCAATTTCACAAGAGACAATTCATGTTGTGACTCATGATGACTATCTGTGTGACAGCGGGACATACCGATTGATAAATCTCTCCGATTTTGGATTAGACCGCGGTGTCTTGGCGAGTTTGAGCACTAATTAAGACGCAGTTGAGACAATATCTTGTCAATCCCAGGATAGGAGCCTCCGTTGCTCCGGTTTGTTAGTTATATTTCGTACATTATGAAATTACACGTGTATGGAGCTTGTGCAGATGTCGTCATCACAGAAAAGTCCGATGTCAAATTACATCGTCAACCCACGTGGCAACTTTGTCGTCAGCACAAGCGGAGTGTGTGTGACTTCAACCATGACGAGATCTACACGTGGCATACTTTGTCGTCGATGCCATCATGGTGGACGTCACAATGACATTGTAAAGTAAGACAACGAACCGTATTCGAGAAGCTTCCTTAAGTCTAAGGTTTACCTTTAGCTATTGTTTGCAGGCAAAATACAAAAGCTTTATGTGGACCTTAGAGTTAAGAGACTTCTAGAATACGGGCTCAAGTCTTAACCTTCATTGAAACCAAGGACAACGACATCCACGGCCACACCCCACGGACATGTTTAACAAGTAGCTTAAGAACAACATGGCCGAATGTCCTGGTATGCGCTGCGTCCCAGTGTCATATTACATTAGTCATCACGGGATGACTCCGCGAGCACTTCGAGATAATCATCGTGGAAAGACAATTTCATGCCTCAATATCTCAATGACAAATATTTACTAATTAGCAATAGAGATATGATACAGTAAATACACTGGATGGAACTGTTCGTCCGTGGGGTGCAGATCTTTATGGTCAACTGTAGGAGATTGGTTCACTTGGGACTAATTAGGAAGGTCAGGGACAGTCAATCAGAGATGAAGGAGGATGGGATAGAGTGCCAAGATCGTCAATGAGCTGTCAGAGGACAGGGACGGATCCAGGATTTGACAAAAGGGGGGGGGGCGCAGATATCAGCGGCCGCTTTGCCGCTGCCGCAGGCGCACCTTTAGCAGGGGGTCTGTGGGGCCTCCCCAGAAAATTTTTAAATCTAGAAGCCCTGAAATGCGATTTCCCAGCATTTCGGAATGTAAATCTAGGTCCCGTTGGTGCTTGGACTATGTTCAAAGTGTCATGTTGGGATCTCATTACACTTCTGGTAGCTCGACTTGAAAATGCAAACCTGAAGAAGACCCTGGTTGGGATCGAAAATTTGCAACATTTCTGGAGGACGACTCCTTTTATTATATCTCAAAGTGTCAGTGGTGCTAAACTACTAGCTCTTTAGGATCCCGCCATGTCCCCAATGCAGACAGACAGAAAACGGTCATCTTCCCATCCACACTCAAAGCCAACAAGGACCTCATTAGTTCTCAATTCAAAAGATTCATCAAAAATTTGCATTGTATCACATTTGAACAGAATTCTTCAACACGTTCTTCCCTAACATCAATTTTGAACCAAATTTTTCCCCCAGTGCAGACAGACAAAACATGGTCATCTTCCCCATCCAGACTCAAAGCCAACAGCCCTTGCGACAGGCTGCAATCAAGTGAGTTTTGGGATCTCTCACTGTCTGATGGTATCAAAGATAAATTACCCAAGGAATCGTTAGTCAATCTTGCAACTTTGAATTGCAACCGACTTGGTAACTGGGTCTATTGGTTCTCGGTTCTAAGGTCATAAGGTTGCCTTTCTAATACACAATGCAGCCAGGCTGTCACTCAGCGCAATATCCTTGATTAACTCGGACAACATCATCGCACTGTATTATAATTTTCTAGACTTATGTATCTTCATTCTGACGGTTGGCGCGGGGCGAGGGCGAAAAATCATTGATAGGGTCAAGTAATTTTCGCCGTCGAGGTGCAATCTTCGCCAAAATCTATGGCGTGTTTGACCAATGTCAGACAATTGTTGGACAATCTCAAAATGTACACAAGGAAAGGTACATGTTGATGTATGATGAGGACTTGTATTCCCCCGGGGTGGCTTCGGCCAATGACCAATACCAAGCCAATATCACAAGTTGACCAATGGTCATTTGTCCAATTTATTGAAGAGAGTTCCATGTGAGCGCGGTGACAATCATTGTGTACATATATTGGTATTTGTTACCAAAGTAGGAGATGACCTGAACACTTCTAATTGATCAAAGTGACCAAAAACTTTGAGTAACTTTTTGGCCGTCAAATTGGGGAAGTGGTAGCATCCACACCTGCCACCATTGACTTCATAAGTTCAAATTCCCGGTTATCAGCCACTTTTCTTGTGGCCTTTGGTTCTGACTCTACATGCAACAAGAGAAATTGTCCCGAGGTGTGACTTGATTTTTTTTGGCAAAGTCCAGTCTCGCTTTCACATGGTAGCAGAGCGTATTGGAGACTGGATGTCCTACTCGTCCGTCAACCAACGCAATTTATGAATATGTGATATAAGAAGTACCGCCACCATGACTCGTAACTTTAGTTACGAGATGATTAACATAGATTACACACCTAGATTTTCTATGATGTCATCAACGAAGGGGGTGACTCACGCGGGACGATCAAACTTGATGAACGCAGACATGGCAGATAAGACATTGGGATATTTTCAACCCTTCAGTAGTTTAATCAATTTTGAATCATCTATGCTCTCCTCAGGTTTTTTTTAGTAGGGGTAACATGATCGTCACGCAGTGGAATGGTGAAGCAGCTGTGGACTGTCAGTGTGTAAGACTGACCTCCTTGCATACACCATCACCATTGCTGCNTTGCCCAATATCATGAACAAATGGTACCCCCTGCCCCACCATTGTCAAAAACTGCCAACCAGAGGTAGGGAACAAGGAAACAAGAAACAGGAGACAGAAGGTGGCCCAGACTAAACCTGGTACCTCAAAGCAGGTACGGTACCAACGTGTATCAAGACTGCACAGCCAGAACATGTCCAATTATGAAAGAGAGAACCCTCCGAACAAGGTCCACTGATTTCGGGATGTTTTGAAGTGGAAGAAACCCGACCAGGCCAGTGGAGCATTTAATTGACTCTGAGGTGGGATGACATTTGGGAGGAAGTTCAAATCAAACGCAAACTTTACCACTGGAGAAAGCGACATGAACAACTCAATTCTAATTGGGTAAATAAATGACCCAAAGAATTTATTGAAAAGCATGTCTGGATCAATGGTTATGACCTTGCTTGTATGTAATCTTGTTGACTTTAAAACTTTCATATTATTGAATCTTAGATGTTTTCACAAATATTTTGTCCTTTGGTCTTGTTGCCAACAAAATGATTTGTGTTGTCAAGTCGAGGTGTTCGCATACAGTACTCTGCACAATTGATCTACCTTCTGCACCGCATACCACATGCAGCATCATGCACGTACCATCATCGTATCTTCCGCGGATGTCGTGCGCCATCGTGGATGGTGACGAAGTAACGCCATTTGTGTGTGGTGTGCAGAGGTCACGCAGAAGAGACACGTGACGTACCCATACCACACGCAATGAATTGGAATGTATCTTCCGCGTATGTCTTCCCTTAGATTAGCAGCTTAGTAGAATGCTGGAACACTTTACCAAGCACAAGGAAATCCTCAAGAAAGGACAACAGAATTGTCCTCTGCCCTGTGATGACTGGGAGGCATTCCACCTTTAAAATTGTGGCCCAAAACGAACACATACATATATTTCTGTCCATTTGCTCCCTTGACCATACAACTCCATCCCGAGCTTGCTCTGACCCGAGGGCATGTGCCATACCAGAACTGCCACTAAATGAACACCGTCTAACCATTTGTGTTCCAATCCCCAATCTACCTTCCACGTATCTCCACCTGATAATCTATATTCCAGCCGCATCACCCCTGTCAGAACGTCCAAGATCCTTCGTCCCCCGGGGCTTACTAAGTTATGGAAATATATATTGTGTGATCAATGTGGAAGACTCCACGGTCGACTGGTCAGTGATCTTTCATTAACTTCAACAAGACGCTTATATGCAGTGGCGAAGGTAGATGGAGGAGGCTCAGCAATGACTTGGAGAGGACCATCTCCACTTGTCTCCAAGTACAGCTGAAGTACTCCTTAACTTGATCTTTGAATGCTTAATTTGACAAGACGTAGACGAAGCAGCTCAGCAAAGCGTTCAAGAGAACCATCTTGTTTCACCTTACAATTAGAGCCAAGGTGCCTCCACGGAGCACAACAGACCTACCTTTATCCGCATGCCTTCCGTGTACGTCACGTGGAAGGTATACTCCGATTCGTTGCGTATGGTAAGGCTACATCCTGCATCACTTCCGTGTAACCTCCGGCACCACACACGAATGACGTTGCGTCTTCAATGCGTGCCTTCCAAGGCACCACGTGACATCCACGTAAGAAACGAGGACAGTACGTGCATGACGCTGCATGTGGCACGCACACGGCGGATCCAGGATACTGGTAAAGGGTGGGGCACAGAAAGCCACAAAGCAGCAAAGGCGCGAAGCTACAGAAGGCCGTTGGTGCGATTTCCCAGTATCTGAGGGACAAATTAGAAGGCAATTCTGTGGCACTTTGAAAAAGGCAATTTTTCTAATGTTGGTCACCGAAAAATGGGGGGGGCAGGGATTGCGCTAGCCGTTCGCCACGTTCGCCAATGCGATAAAAATGTCTGGGTGGCGATAATATTTTCAACAGACCTCGCCACTGTGGCGAAAGCCCATAATTTCAGAGGGGTGATTGACATACCTGAGCATGTTTAATGATGCAAAGACTGCATGTAACAGGTTCCTGCAACCCCTACACTTGAAAGTGGAACAGTCCAAATCCAGACACAACAAAGCCATGTGCTCAGTTTCCAGTCAAAACAAAAGCACATGGTCAGGCCGTAGACTTTCTAGCCATGTGTAGTAATCTTGCTCGCAACACCCTCCATGCTTCACAGTGACTTTGGCTCTGACTGAACAGACGTGGCTAACAATTTTTTGGGCTTGGTTCGCCACAGTGGCTAACACAACTAAAATGTGGCTAAAAAAATTGAGAGTCAGTTAGCCACAGTGGCTAACACATTTTTCAGGCTAGCGCAACCCCTGGGGGGGGCACGGTTAGCCCCCTGGATTCGCACCTGACGCAGATGGTACGTGGCGCAGAAGGTAGGTCAATTGTGCAGAGTACTGCACTACTAGAAACCAAGGGCCTTTCGAAGAACCGAACCCACAAGCAAGAGGTGAAAGGTGCAATGGTCCCGCACGAACCTGACAACCCACGTAATCAAATCAAACCAAATAACATGACGAAGGTACCACCATACACACAGCAAATATCTCGACCACCAGAAACAATTGGTCATTCCAGTTGTATCAAGAAGAGCAGGAATCTGCATAAGTACAGCCCAGGGGACAAAAGCCAGTCTTCAGAAGAATACCAGTGCCCAATATTAACATTGTAATAAGCTAGACCATCAATTGGATGTTTATCTACAACTCCTTGTGGTCACTTGTGTTTAGTTTCTTCCTCTTGGGGTGCCTGGTTCTTAGTCCACGTACTTCCTTTTATTATATCCATTGTTACCTTAGAAAGATCAAAGGTCTTTCTTTGCTTCGCAGACAGAGGTTGCTGAAGATGTTCAGACCGTAGCAGGGTTTTTCCATCAGGGCCAAAGCTAAGCATTGGCCTGCCCCTTAGTGCTGGCGATTGATGCCTAATGCGAGGGTCCGTGGGTTCGAATCTGGTAGGAAGCAATGCCTTTCACCTGAGAAACCCATTTCTATTTTCATGTTCTTCATGTTCTTTAAGTATCATAAGGGAGGCCATTTTGAGCTACTCATGTTCCTCACTTTGATGGAGTCTTTTACTTGCCCTTGCAAAGATGCATTTCACTCTGGCTCTTTTTCCTCCCTTCAGAAAAGATGTGACGGAGGAGATGTCTTAAAGACCCTATTTTGAGAGGATGACAAAGGTACTTCGTAAATGTACGAGACAAAATGAGATCTCATGACGGCGATTCAATAACACAGGGAATCAATTTGTTTGGCCTTACTCGATAAAACAAAACAACCTGTAGTGGGATGATCAAGCGGTGCCTAGGTACAGCGGAGCGTAGAAACCTGATTTAATGGAACTCTAAATTGAATTAGGGCCCACACTTTCGGTATCTTCAGATGTATAGTTATCATTGGGGACATTCGGTGAGATAAGAGTTGATGTGGGCACAGATGGAATGCTATTAGTCACTGAAAATGGTACTTTTGTTGAACATAGTGCTAGATTCATTCCGTTGCTACCGTACTTTGGTAGGCTACCTTTGCCAACTTATAATCAGAGAAGATTTTAGGTATGTTGATGAGCATGACCCAAAGATATCAAGAGGATCATGGGCTGGTAGGAACATGACATGGGCCTAACATATGCAAAAGCAGCAGGTCCATTGGCTGAAATGGGGGGGGGGGGTGCCAGGCCCCGGATCCGTGCCTGGCTGCACCTCAGACTTACAATTCAATATGCCTCCACTTTGACAACAGCCATTCGAAAATCCTGTTGACAAAGTTCATTGTCAGTACACAATAGGCAGCAATACGCACCGAGTTGGCCAATTCAGATATTGTCCTCCTCACACTGACGGGAATACACCCTTCCCAATAAAAAGATGTTCATTTCATTACTTGATATCTTCATTGCCTTTGAGGTAGAAGGTGAACAATAGGAGACCATTCATCCTTCTCCATGTGAGACTCATCATGGGTACTCTCCCCTCTGAAATGACTTCATTTACTCCGGTTTATTGCCGTATTTGATACCTACAAAACCATCGCAACAAAAGGTGAGGATGATATTCAAGAGCCAATATCTGTATAAATATTGTTGGAGAGCTCAGATGGGAGTTTGACACAGCAAAATGACATGATGGTACTACGCTGTTTTTCCTGAATCGAATATTTCCTTTCAATTGGACAATTCCATATCATATCTGGTTGCATCCGACACCCCTAAACGCCAGTTGAGAAGATAAAGAATCGCTGACCATTGTTCCAAATGTTCTAGCCAGTTTATTACACCACAACTGCATAAGATTTTGGGAAAAATTTTGAATATGAATGACAACATAGTAACACATACTAAACGGACAGAAAGTCTCTATTTTTATCAGCAAAGTTCAGACAAATATTTGACATGCACATTCTCGAAGGCGAGACAGGACAAAAGCAGGGTTGGACCAACACACTGAAATCGACAAGATTAACGTCATTCGGCAGCTTGGTATTCGAATGAGATGAGGAGAGCAATTGTCTGCCTATTGATCAAGCATTGACTTGGGTCCTATATTTTGATAGAAGAAGCCAGTTCATCCACAAAGCCTATGTCACCGAAAAATCCCAGTGAAATGTTTTCGAATGTCCCCATCTGTGAGTGTTCCCCTCCTATTGTCTGACGGAATAAGCTGTGACTTGACAATAGGAGACACACAGAGAAACATGTCGATCTATCTGCAAAACAATGAAGGGAAACACTAACATATGGAAACACTGGCAGATGTTACACTGTCACAAAGCTTGCCAAGTTTAACTTGTACGCAGTGCTGCCACGAATGGTCAACAAATCTTTGGTACCATAATACTGTATAATGATTACATCACCCTGTAGCCCTAGTCGTACTGTTGAGAGGGTAACGCAACCCGCAACCCAACGAATGGGGAACGCCCACCTGGATCACTCCGCATCAGCAGACATCCAATGGTACAATAACGCCACTCGCGGTATTCATTAAGACATATCCCAAAGTGACGTGGCAGCATTGACTTTCAATTTGTATTACCTGAGTGTGATTTGAAGTTCCACGAGACTGCTGGGACGAGGGCCACGTAGTACACTGATTAGACACTAATTTCCTCTAATTCAATAACCGCAGTTGTAAAGACAGGGAAGAACGGTGTGTGTTCCTTTTGTTCGTAAGGTAAATCAGGTTTACCTAGTTTTAATGTCTCTAATTTCACTGAATAAAGACTATCAGATAAACTAATCACGAGAAATAATGTGGCGTGGGGCTCTCTAAATTTCCTGTGAACGTAGCTCAGGTTGGTGTAGATGTAGGATGTCTCAGAAGGTGAAGGTGACAGGCTGACAATTCCAGAGACTGCAGAGGAATCTGTAGAAAGAGGGGGACATCTCAATGTTATGTAATGAAACATAACATGTTCTAGCACAGCTAGTGGGACAAGTGTGTAGTGTATTAGTGTATTTGATATTTCCGTCAGGGCCAACGCCATAGCATTATTGGCACTGGTAAGTACGGAAGAGGTCATCTCAAGCTACTCATGTTCCTCACTTGGATGGGGTCTTAATACTTGCCCATGCACAAGGTACAAAGGCGCCACGGATTACCAGCGTTCTCGCCAAGGGACTTTGACGTGGCGCAGCACCACGTTGTTTGATAAGGCCGCCACGCTGCCATGGAAGCAAGCTTGTCCCCGCCACGTTCATAAAATCGCCACCACACTGATAAAATTGTGCGCCACGCCGAAAATGTTACGTTATACTATAAATAAAACAGGTTTTAAACATCAATGTTCATCCTCCGTCCAGCTGACATCACCTGCTTTTCGATATATATACAATAACCAACCAGCTCGGTAGTTAAATGAAGCCCCGAACATCGTTTCCTGGCCGGTGACGCTGCCAGCTGGTCGCCATCTACAGGTCTTGTTCGGCTAGGTATATATACCCGATTCATGGTCATTTCTCACTGTCTGCCAATATGAACGCACATCCAAATAAAAGTTCGATTATGTTGATCTGGCCAAAGCAGACAATTCTACTTTCCCGCCGCATGACTCAGACTGGCTTGTTGCCAATGACAACAAGTCATCTGGATGCGGCCCGGCCGCCAGAATCGTTGATGATTTAGGCCTGTCATTGCCTGTATGGATAAGTAAAGTTCACTTCGCATAGATTAACCTTGTTTTTATAACCCCTAATCATCTTCCTCAACAGGTTTGCAAATTTCTGGGTTGCGTTTGGTGTTTTTGTCACGAGAAATCGACACTTGTTTGTCATACTGTCTCCTTGCGAGGTTTCGTCGGCAAAAATTGGTCATGAGATGCGTTGGTCAGAGTGCTAAAATACATCCTCAAATGCCGGGAAATCGCATCTCAGGGCGTCCAGAATTCAAATTTTCCTGGGGGAGACT